>OY744524.1:173461606-173724106 GCA_963556195.1 Sepiola atlantica | reverse complement strand
TTCTCCCTAAAAAGCATTTCGCAGAGAGGGCGTGGCTTCCGACTCTTTTTCGCGCGCTTTTTTCACACACTCCATGTGCGTGAACACGCCGCTCTTTGTGTAGCTGGAAGAGATGAACTCCTTGTTTGTGTGCCGATGTACGCCCCCCCCCCCTTGTGCAGTTTAGTAAACAGCGGAAGATAATCCACAAGAAGTAACGACCAATAGATTAAAACATTTTAATAAATTTATTTATTTAATAAAATATAGTTGGCGATTTAGTCGTTTCGCAGTCAAAATGGCGAACAATGAACCGTCTGCTTAATTTCTGATTGTTTTTCAGACCTCACAAATGTGTAAGTAAACCCAAATAAATTGTTTTGGACTGTATTTCTTTTAAAATAATTTAAGGTAAATTTGAAATTAGTCCAAAACAATTTATTTGGGTTTACTTACTCATTTGTGAATACTGCACAAGTGCCAAAATCTCGTTAATAATCATACCATGACCGACCGAAATGGTGTTCGCTAATACGCCGGGAGACCGGGGTTCGAGCCTCGAGTCATACCAAAGATGAAAAAAAAATGGTACCTGATGCCCTCAGCAAGGAAACGAGTGTCCCGCTCCCTTACTGAAAAAAAAAAACTATGGTCGAATACTTTACTTATTCTTTTTAAAAGTCCTAATTAGAAAAATGAAATTTTAAAAAAATCTGTATTTTTAAAAGCAAAATGAAAAATACCCCCCCCCCCCCCAAAAAAAAATGAATAAACGGTGAGAACCTCTTCCAAATATCCGAATTCTTCTCGGCCTTCGGGGCTACGATCAAAGTGTAGTATGTGTTTGTTTGACGAGAGAGAGCTGGATATTCCCTACATTAAAAAGCCGTCAGCCCTCATGAGGAGGCAAGTAAATAGGGGCCTTGTTGTTTAATACGATAGAGGCGCGTGAGAAAATCGATATGAGCACAAATGAACTGATGTCGGATGTTCACTAAGTTAATACCAAATCGTCGGACATTTCAAAAGAAAACACAAAATATAAGGGAATAATGATCAGCAGAGTAAAAACACTCAAAAAACAAATAAAAGTAACTGTAGGCGATGAAAGTTATTTTCAAACTTACCTGTGTCTTTTCCAACTATTAAAAAGATTTTTAACCCGTTTCATTTGCTATTTATTAGAAATTTAAGTTCGACACACGATCAGCGAAGAAATCAAAATGGCCGATTTACGTAATAATATAGAGGGACTGGCGGCCATTTTTCTTTGTCAAATTTGATGTTAAAAAAACAAGAATTTTTTTTTTAACATACTACGTAAAAATACAAAGGTAAGTAGAAAAATGTCTATTCTAGACATAAGTCAACTTTACTTGTTGCAAATTTATGTTTTTAAACTCTTTCTCGTTCTTTTTTTTGGGCCCCGTTCGCGACTGTGCTGATCATTGTAAAAGATTCCCAAATATAATTTAAAAAATCACCGATGTCTGCAACTTCATAACGAGTTGAAATTTTCAAGCTTCTGATGCGGCTTGAATTAAAAAGGCAAAAGACAAATATTATGGTTTATCTGTGCTGATAAACTAAATACGTTGAGTTTTGATGTGTTATTAAAAAACAAATATATCATATTGGTTTTTGTCCCGTGTTTGTGTATGTATGTATGTATGTATGTATGTATGTATGTATGTCAGCGAATTGACAAGTAACAAGTCCTGTGCGGCGGCGTCGGAGTCGATGGGCGACAACTTTTTGTAAACGGCTGACGAACACACGGACAAAAACGCACGACATTACCCAAATAAGACGACGGCGTCGAAGACCTCCGAGCCGTCCCGATCGAGGAGACTCCGAAAGGGCTTTATCCTTAGTTTTATTGTTTTTTTTAATAGACCCTGCCCAATGGTTCAAGACGTACTCGGTAGACGCCGTCTTTCCTCAATTACATCATCATTTTTATGACGTCATCAACCGTGCATGGTTATCCCGCGCCTCTAGTTTAATGGATGACGTCATCATTTTTGTGACGTCATCCCATGTGCAGTGGGACAAGCAAACAAGAGCCACCAAGTTTTGGTAACATACTAGACCCTCCACATCTAGGCAGTCACTATCCACTTCGTCTCACGGGTCGTCTATGTTCTCTGTTTTAATAGAT
Organism: Sepiola atlantica; assembly: GCA_963556195.1. Classification (NCBI taxonomy): domain Eukaryota; kingdom Metazoa; phylum Mollusca; class Cephalopoda; order Sepiida; family Sepiolidae; genus Sepiola; species Sepiola atlantica. Next base: position 173,721,966 of record OY744524.1, on the reverse strand, counting down.
AACGTCATCCTTTTGTTCCAGATATTTTAGTGGATGTCATGAAGGGTTTTCTACCTGTTTTAGTGGATGACGTCACTGCTTTTGTGAACTCATCCAGTGTTCATGGAGACAAAGTTTTTAGTAGTATGATGGATCGATTCCTATTTCAGTCACGTTTAAATGAAGACGAAAACAATTAACTCCGTAGGAAGACTATGCAAAGATCAAGAAGTTTCATCGGATATCTTGCTGACTTGTCAGGACGAGAACAGGCTCAAGGCGTTTCCATGAATATTGGCGATGGAGAAGCGCTCGTAAAGCCAAGTCAATTCAGATTGTCCCCGGTGTGGCGCGTCATTAACAGACCAAGGCTGTTGAGGAAGTCCTGTGTGGTTGGGCTATCAAAAAGACTTACGTATCTCTTGCAGCCGTGCAGCTGTTTAATTAGTTTTAAAGTTCTGCGTGTCGGTACAGTCGGGGAAACAGGGAGGGAGTTCCAGAGGCTGGCAGTATGAGGAAAGAAGCTCTCCGGCATCTGGGGACGTCCACAGTGAATGGATGGGATTTAGCTGATTGTCGGGTTGGTCTAGTGTATTTACGTCGAGGAGGCACCAGGGCAACAAGTTCATCAGAGCACATTCCATTGAAGTACTTGTAAAACAAGCACAAAGATGATACATTGCGGAGATTGGACAGAGCTTGATGGATAGTGAGTGACCTATTAGATTAGATACTCTGTTTTGGACATTGGCTAAGAGGGGCAGACTAGTGGATGTTGCACCAGCCCAGATGTGGCAACAATACTTCATGTATGGACGGATGGTGGCGTTGACAGGATACTGTCAGGTAGCTCACCTTCATTGCAGCAGCATTGGCAACGTTTTATGTATTTGTTCCAATTCATGTTAGGCCGAAGAGTTCGAACATTGGACTCTCAAGTAGGGTGTTATATACAATCATATAATTAATAATATATATAATTAATAATATACATATAATTAATAATATATATAATTAATATACTATATAAAAATCTCATATTAACAAAAAATAATAACATCTGACAACTTGAATAGAAATGTTAATTATTAATAATTATTCACCAAACAATTTGAACAATCTTTTCAAAAGAATGGCCCAAATAATATCTCAAACAACCAAAACATAAAATTCAAACACATAGTCAAATTCCACACCCTCTTCAGAGAAGAAAGCTGTCTGATTTGGGTGAAAAAAAACCTTTGACCAAATTAGTTGAAACACTAACCTATATATGAGTTGCCTCGTTGGTCTCCATCAATTCGCTGTTGTGGAACTCTCTTCTTGCTGACTGTTTTCCTCGTACTTGGTCTTTTCAATTTCGTTCTTGTTAGCTCCTTACATCAAGTGGCTTCATGCCTTGTCTGGAGAGATTTCCATAAAAGAATACTGTTGCCACATCTGGGGATGTGCAACTCAAAACAGAAGAGACGTTGCTAGTCTTTCTCTACTTCATCATTAAAGAACTTTCTTTTCTTCCGCATTAAACGGAATTTGCGAACAGAGTTTCTTTCCAAGACCGTCCCATCTGTGAGCATGTTGCCACAAGATTGATTCCCTGAGGGTTACAACATGATAATCTTCAAATCTAACGTCAATAAACCATTTATTAATTCAATTCATTATTTTAAATCCTCTCATAATATTTATCATCATTCAACTATATTATTAGCCCTCATCCTCGAGTAGCTTTTAGCCTTGATAAGGGGTGGTTCACTAGAAAAAAGCAACGTATTTATGAATGTTATTCAGTTTACAGGCTTTTCGGGAGAAAGGTTTATATATTTTTTTAAAGAATTATTAGAATTGAAGAACCCAATAAACTGCTGTTCCCACCAAATAAGTAGGTTTAATCGAATTTTTAATAAGATATATTGAGTAACTTTATAGGGATTGTTGTAGTTTCTCATCATTTCTTTTTTTTATTCGAGAAAATGTTTAATGAAACCCCATTCTCACGGGGCCAAAAATCGAATTTCCTTATTTCGGTATAATTAGTTTTATATCGAAAATGACATAACAACCTTGTATAAAGTGATGATGATACACAAGTTACCGATGCGAACTGTGGACTTAAATAATTTTTTATGTGGTCCATTCTGTGAGTAAACTATTCTAAAATAGAATTGAAGCAGCAAATGCCGACACGTGAATGAGATTCATTCATGCAAGAGTTTTTGTAATTTTTGTATGAATGACGTTCTTGTCCTTGTACTTTAATGTGTGTGTTTATTTGTGTGAGAGTGTTTGTGTGTATGTACAGGGCTTTACGGAGCCCTTCACAAAGAAGCGCGCTCCAGGAGCACTCTCCTGTTTGCTGGAGCAAAGGAGAGGAGGGCTCATTTTATATTCAACGGGAGTGGAGCGGGAGCAACTCCATTTGGGACGAAAGAGCGGTGGTTTTATCGCTCCACGCTTCCTCGCTCCAAAATTATTTGATTTTTTCTTGTTTAAACATTAGGTTTTTTTATTCAGAGGGAGAAAGAACGAGAGAGTTACGCTTGAAAACAGAATATTTTTATTTACATCGGCATGTTAATAAATTTTTGATGGGACAGTTTTCTTAAGGCAGGAGACAATTTGGCACCAAATGTCTTTAAATGCGCCAGTGAGTCTATATAGATGTCTTTGAAGTTATAGGGACGGTTGGATTTTCTCATCGATTTTTAGGGTGATTTTTTTAGCATATATCAAATTGAACTTTTATGCCACGTTTTTTTACCCGTCGTCTTTTCGGCGACATTTTTTGTTATTGATTTGTTTGAGAAAGTACTTGCTCGTTTCTGTGTCGTAAAACTAACAAATATTAAACAACAGTACGACGATTAGTGCTGCCCTGGCTGTCTCTCCTCTCCCAGAGAAATGTTTTTTTCTTTAAAAAAAAATCACTAATAATGTTTGAAAGTAAAACATTATTTACAAATCTTAATTCCCTATCCAAATAAATAGAAAAAATATCTGGTCAAATTTTTTTTCCCTGAAAAAAATAGGTTGTTAATGTAATGAAAATGAAAATTGTTTTAAAATACTTCAGGGTTTTCTATTTCTATTTTGATACCTCTGAAAACGAAAATTTACGTATAATCCTATACTTCCGACGAGATCCTTTGACGCCCAACCCTATCTTTCGACCACTCATTGGCAGAATGGAACATTTATGAAAGAAGATATATTTTCATTATGGAGCGCTGAAAAAGAGCAGCTCCTTTTTTATAGTTGGAGCAGGAGCGGCTCCTTTTTGAAGTAGGGAAGCGTGAGAGGAGTCAGCACCAATTTTAAGCGTTGGAGCAGGAGCGGGAGCAGCTCCAAAAGTAGTGGAGTGCGTAAAAAAAGATAAAAAAGGGAAAATGCAGTTTAAATTCCCAGAGAAACAAACTAAATCCAAAATAGTGTGTAGGCTTAACATTCGTTGGAAAATTCATAAATAAATAAAATATAATAGTAAATAAAATAAAAAGTGTGAAACAAAAACAGGAACGTAAGCATCTAATATTAACACGGGGATTATCAGCTGTTTACCATGTAACTGTTTCGGAGATTTAAAAACAGGACAGTTATATGCATGGCTCTCCAATGGTACAGATAAAACTACCATTTCCCCAATAATCAAGTGTCGAAATAATTCAGCTTAAAACTTATTATATACATAAATAAATAATAATAATAATAATAATCAAATAAGAATAATAATATACTACACTACCCTTAGGAGTACAGTGTGATATGGTAATTTGCATATAAAATAAAATTCTTTATAACAATAGTAATACTAGTTATGATGATGATGATGATGATGATGATGATGATGATGATGATGATGATGATGATGATGATGATGATGATCTTGTCTGGAGCGCTCCATCATTCCATACAAAGTTCTTAACTCAGCTTCAATCTCTCGCTCCATCTTCACAGCAAGAACTCATTTTCCTACCACCACTGCAAAGAACTTTCTTTTCTTCCGCATTTGCTCGAACACAGTTTCTTTCCAAGAGTCCCATCCCACGTTGCTACAACAAGATTGATCTTCAAATCTAATATCCTCTCATTAATATTTATCATCATTCCTCGAGTGGCCTTGATAAGGGGTGGTTCACTAGAAAAAACTACGTATTTATGAATGTTATTCAGTTTCGTGAGAAAGGTTTATATATATATATTTTAAAAGAATTATGTGACGAAAAAAGCACTGCTAATTTTTAACAAGATATATTGAGTCACTTGTACTATAGGGATCGTTGAATTTTCTACGGGGCCATCAGTAGGGAATTTCCTTATTTTGGTATAATTATATCGAAAATGATATATTGTAGACAACATGCGAACTGTGGACTTTTAAACCTTCATGTGGTCCATTCTATGAGCCGACACCTGAATGAGATTCATTCATGCAAGAGTTTTTGTAATTTTTGTATGGATGACTTTCTTTGTTTGTGTGTGTAAGGGCTTTACGGAGCCCTCCAAAAAGGAGCGCACTCCAGGAGCACGCTCCTTTTTGCTGGAGGAGGGCTCATTTTTTATATTCAGCGGGAGTGGAGCGGGGGCAACCCCATTTGGGACAAAAGAGCGGTGGTTTTATCGCTCCGCGCCTCGCTCCAAAATTATTTGATTTTTTTTTGTTTAAACATTAGATTTTTTATTCAGCAATGAAAAAGGAAAAGAATCAGAGTTTACTCTGATTTATTTTTAAAAATTATATCTCTGGTAAAAAAAGTATATGAGAGAGAGGGAGAGGAAGAGGGAGAGGAAGGGAGAGAGAGGGAGAAAGAACGAGAGAGTTACGCTTGAAAACAGAACATGTTATATAGATTTGAACGTTTTTGTATTTATTATGACAAGGATGTTTATTGCTGATTAAATAAATAAGCGAATATTCGTGTTTTTAAATAAAGAATTTAGGTTTATAGGGGCCGTTGGATTTTAATAGCTGTCCCTTCCAAAATAAATAGAAAAAATATCGGGTCAAAATTGTTTTAAAATACTTCAGGGATTTTTATATTTCTATTTTTTATACCTCAGGAAACGAAAATTTACGTCCTATACTTCAGACGAGATCCTTTGACGCCCACCCCTATCCTTCTTCGACCACTCATTGATGCTGTGGCTTTTATGAATGTAAAACATTTTTTAAACGTTTAAAAAATCGTTCATTCTTGCGTTTTTCTTAGCAATTCTTTTTAAAACGAAAAAAAAAAAGAATTTTATTTTTATGTTTTCATTAACAAAATGGGGGCAAAAGGGTAACATTTAGCAGTGTTTCATAAATTTGTTTCGCTGTGTTTAATCATTCTATTAACCTTTTGCCGATTTAAGGGGGCCCGAAAGGCAGCGAACACGTATCAACTAAATAAAATGAGCGATCAAAGGGAAATAACTGCGAAGAATCTCATATAACAAACGTTAAAAAAAATCGTTCATTCTTGCGTTTTCTTGAAAATAAAAAAGCCGGTCAATGGGAGGTAGTCATGTTTCTGTAATTAAGAAGAGTAGAAAGTGACTAACTTGGGTTTACTTTAGGCAGCCTCGTAACTCTCGCTTCCCTTATTTTGTCCTTTAGTCTTCATATTTCATAGGCAATGGTTCTGAAAAAGGGGAAAGAATTGCTGTTTTCTGGGTCGGAAAACACTTATCGTTGAAGTATGCAAATTCGCCCTTGTAAACACAAACGACCCCATGAACCTTTTTTTGCCGGTAGGGGGGGCCGAAAGACAGCGGACACGTAACTCATGGAAATCAGATAAAACTCCCTTTTTTGTTCTGAATATAGTTTTTTTTTTAATTTGGTGGTTTTAATTGTGTATTTTTTTTAATAAATCGATTACCGTTGGGAAATTAGTCAAAAACAATTTGTTTGGCTTTACAAACTTATTTGTGCATTAAAAATAATATTTAATATTTGAAAGGAGTTTAAAGCAATTTTCATTTTCTACCGACCTGTATAATTTTAAAGTGTGGAAACTGATTTTAAGATTTATTATCTCTTAATATGTTATCATTAATTTGATTAAGCCGAACACAAGTCAAGATGGTGTTCGATCTTTTTGGAGATGGTCGCTTGATAAAATGCCTACCACTATTTTTTGTTTGTTTCGATCTATATACTGCATGATTGCTAATTTATTTGTTTTTTAAATTTTTTCTTGAACTTATTGTTTTCTAGTACGCTGGTAGTTTTATTCTTTTTTTTGAATTGCAAAAATTTACAAAAATAAATAAAATCTCTGCGTAATAAAAAAACAAACTACAAAACAATAATTATGAGAAGAAAAAATTAAATGAAAAGCAATATACAAAAAAACAATATACAAAACTCGTGTTTCAGTCCGGTTGCGCCTTTCAGTTATTGTCAAAACTCGTTACCGTATTTTACCGAGCCAATATTGGAAGCCATGGGGGATGATCTGTACAAGAACCCTTGAAACAAGCGAAAAAGACTCCTCCAACGTTGTCTATTAATGAAACTTTAAGTGAGGGAAAACCTCCTCCTTTAAATTGCAGAACTTTTTCGGGAGATGAAAAAGATAAGTTCGCTTTTCACAATTTTTTAATTCAATTCAACAACAATGAGAAGGAAATTGTCTGACTCCGCCAAACTATCTTATTTGGTCGGTTACTTAAAGGATTATGCCTTAAAACAAATAAGACATTTGTCAATAACCGATACGAATTATAAAATTGCTTTAGATTTATTGAAAGAAGGATTCTTAGATAAAAATTATATTATCGACGAAACATTAAAAAATATATTAAAAGCCCTGGTGAGGATATAGTCCAGAATATTTGAATGTATATATCGGAAATAAGGGCATACTTATATGAGCTATTACAATAAGAAATTCATTTTTTGAAAGAGGTTTCTTCTGGAAATATTCTAATAAGTCACATTATTATGACTAAACTTCCCCGAGTAGTTATTAAAGAGTTAATTAATAAAGTTAATAATAATTATCCCAACTTAAAACAAATATTTGACAACTATAGGGATGTTTTAAAAACTCTAACTCGGACTTTAACTGAAAAAAATATTACTAGGGATAAGAAAAATTCCAGTAGCTATGACTTTAAACATAGTTTTAAAATAAATCCAAAACATAAAGTACCAACGGTGCAAAATTTTAAGGTACGAGCTATTAATAAATCCGTATGTAAGCTATGTGCCTCGGAAGGACACTACTTCGGAAAGTGTGAAACTTATCCTAGTTGGCTAAACTAGCAAGAATCTTAGAACTATCTTTGTGCACCAGATGTGCTGGTTCAGGTCACAATGAATCAGAATGCTATGGAAAAAAGGGGGTTATTAAAGTTTCCATGTCTCACATGTAAAAAAAAAGAACATGTAACTTCTTTGTGTCCTACTCAAAAGGCTGTTCAAACAAACTTGTGTTACGCCTTGAAAAATACGGACACCTGTAACATGTTACCGACTATGACCCTAAATTTAAAACGTGGTCATAAGCAAAGAAAAGTTAGGTTCTTAATAGATTGTGGCAGCCAAAGATCTTTTATAACAAAAGAAGCTGCTTTAGCATTTTCCCCAAATTATAATGAATTGTTCTCGTCAGAGCATGAGATACATAGTTATTTAGGATGGCAAGTTAAGAAATTTAAACAAATGTCTACTGGTGTAAAATTAAAGAATAGAATGGTTTTTGTTCCACTATTAGTAGACGAAAGCATTACACAATACACGGAATGAAAGATGTAATTAATAAATTAAAATTACAGGGTGTAAATTTGCTTGATGAGTCTTTTTACTTAAATAAAGAACACAACATAATTGAAATAGACATGCTCATGGGGATAGACATAATTCAGTATCTTTCCTTTTCGATAAAAAAGATAAGGTAGCTCCTATTTGAAACATTTTAAATTTTCTCAGTTCAGCCGAGAGACAAAATCTGCTTAACACTCAATTAAAACCAATTAAAAAAAATAATAAAACAGTAATTAACCTAATAATGGACCCCCTTAAATCGTATTTCAATCCTTTAGAAAATATTTTATCCGACAGTGAAGTAGATAACGGCTTAGAATATCTCTTTAGTCTTGAATCTATGGGAATAAGGCCCAATGATCAAGAATCTATTTCCCTTTGACAACAAGCAAATAAGTAAATTTAGGGAGGGAATAAAACAGATAGATGCGCATTATTACCTAGAATTGCCCTGGTACCCTGATAGGATCGAAAAGGTTCCATCAAACCATTTCATAGCTCTGAAGGTGTTAGACCGAACAATGGACTTTTTAAATAAAAGAGGATTAACTAAAAAATATGATGAAATCTTCAGCAAACAACTAGAAGATGGAATCATCGAACAAATAGAAGTTAATCCCTCAAATTACTATAAATATACATGGATTCCCCACAGACCCGTTTTAAAAACTGCGGAACAAGTGACAACGAAAATAAGGCCCGTCTTTAATTGTTCGTTAAAGACAAACAAGGAATTACCTTCAATTAATGAAGCAGCCTATACGGGCATAGATTTAATGGATTCTTTATTGAAGTTGTTGTTCTACTTAAGAAGCAACAAATATGTAATGTTAGGCGATATTAAACAGGCCTTCTTAATGATAAAACTAAGTAGTGAATACGACAAAAATAGGTTTTGTTTTTTTTGGAAAAGAGAAAACAAACTTATTTGTTATAGATATAAAACGATAGTATTTGGCTATACATCATCGCCTTTTATACTCCATTATGTAATGAACCACCATGTTAGGTCTTACCCTGAGGATAAATGCAGCAAAATATTGGGCAATAACTTTTATGTGGACAACTTAGTAGTAACTGGCAACAATATAGATGAAATGAAGGATTTGTATAAAAAATGTTTTGATAGAATGCAGGAAGGAGGCTTCACCTTACGGTCATGGAATTCCAATTCTGATGAATTAAGAAACTTAATGAAGGCTGAAGGTAAATTGGTAGAACATGGCTGTCATGATGAAAACGTGTTGGGATATAGATACAACACTGAGAAGGATAGTTTAAGCTTAGCACCTTTTACGTTAAAGGAAGCTTACACAAAGCGTCAAGTGCTTTCACAGATTTCCAAAGTGTATGACCCCCTAAATTTTTACCTTGCCTGTAAGCATAAGAGGCAGGGTAAATTTGGAAATTAAATATAAATTGGGATGAAAAGGTGCCTAAGGAAACAAGTGATGAAATGAAAATAATAACTAGAGATTTCGAAATGTTGCCAGAGTTGTCTTTTCCAAGAGCTGCAATTAATGATAATGAACTTTATGGTTTACATATATTCTGTGATAGTTCAACAGAAGCTTATGGGTTCGTAATATATGCCTGCTCAAATAAAAAAGCAAGTTCGTTTTTATTTGCTAAGTCTAAATTGTCCCCGTTAAGGAAAGGTAATGAACTTAGTGTCCCTACTTTGGAACTAATGGGAGTATTACCGGCATTAAAATGTCTTCCCACATTAATTGAAACTTATAAAAATATTCAGTATCAATTTATTAATATATGCGTAGATGCTCAGGTAGTCTTAAATTGGTTAATCACAAAAGAAAGTAAAGTAAAATCTAAATTTGTTAAAAACAGAATATCCGAAGTAAATGGATTAATAAAGGCTCTTGAGGATGAATTTAAACTACCAATAATGTTTCACTATGTTCATACAGATCAAAATCCGGCTGATATGTTAACTAGGGGAATATCTTATGATAAATATTTAAGAAATAGAAAATTATGGTTGGAAGGACCAAGTTGGCTTACCAACGAATTTAAAAATTGGCCTAAATACCCTTTAATGAGTATTTCACCTGATCATAAGGGAACAGTAAATGTTAATTGTAATCAGATAATTAAAACAAAAACTGCCATTTTGGACATTGAAAAATATTCTGATTACAATAAATTATTGAGAATAACAAGTATACTGTTCAAACCGTTTTGTAAGAAAGGGGATGGTGTTAATCCATTGAAGAAAGCAAAAATGTACTGGATAAGGTTTATACAGAATGAGCATTTCTTCAAGGAGATTGACTTTTTAAAATCACAAGACAAAGGTAATAAAAATGTCCCCACTTTGGTTTCAAATTTAAATTTATTCCTAGACTCTGATGGAATTTTGAGATCTAAAGGGAGGATAAGCAAATTCTTATATTTCAATTATGATGTATATAACCCTGTGTTATTACCTAAAAGAAAGAAATTTACGTACTTATTCATTAACTATTGCCATGCTAAAGTGCAGCACATGGGAATAGGTACAACACTAAATTATTTACGAGAGCAAGGTGTGTGGATTCCCCAAGGTTTGACTGTTGTAAAGACAGAAATAAATAATTGTTCAACCTGCAAAAGGTATAATGCTTTGGCTTATAAATATCCTAAAGTAGTGGATATGCCTAAGCATCATGTCAATTTAGTGAAACCTTTTAATCATACACCAGCTCGGACTGTGAACTTCCATACGGCACCAGTGTGTGCCGTCCTTTGTATTGATTGGCCAGACGTGGAATTGAGTGGATGATAAAGTACCAATCAAGCTACAGAATGACATCACAGAATACCCCATAGTCGCGAACGTTAGAGCTGCATATGAACAACAGCTTGACGCCTTGATCAAAGATGGCTTTTTTAATTCCGTACCACAACAAAGACCTCAAAAAATTCTCATATTTTTTATATCTAACTCTAACCCTAATCCTTTAAATGGCAGTTGTACAACATAACAAAATCATAGGTGCAACCAGTCATCGTGAGCTCAATCAATATATATAGGCTTACACGGCTGATGCCGATGTGTGCAAGTAAGTTAAGAGAGTGGCGCCACAAAGGAATGAATGTATCATTGCTCGATGTGAGAAAGGCCTATCTGCAGGTGAGGGTCGACAAAACTTCATGGCCATACCTGACGGTGGTATTTCGCGGCAAGAGATACTGCCTGACCAGACTTGGTTTTGGGTTGAATGTGGCACCGAAGATCATGAAGACTATTGTTAGTGCTGTGTTATCCAAGGAGGAGACTGTCGAAAAGGCAACAGTTGAAGACATTGCCAAGGCTGCCACAAAGAAGGTTGGCTCCCTCTACCGTGCTAGTAAACTCCTGACACCTGACATTATCCTGTATCTCTACAAAGCCACCATCCGCCCATGCATGGAGTATTGTTGCCACATCTGGGCTGGTGCATCATCTACTACTCTCTCCCTCCTTGACAAGGTCCAAAAAAGAGTCGCAAACCTAATAGGTCCCTCAGTGTCAACCAAGCTCCAGTCCCTGTCCCATCGCCGCTAGTCTAGTGCTCCCTCGACGTAAATTCACTAGACCAACTCGACAATCAACTAAATCCCATCTATTCACTGTGGAGGTCCCCAGATGCCGGAGAGCTTTCTACTCAAATAGCTTCTTTCCTCATGCTGCTGGCCTCTGGAACTCCCTCCCTGACCCCTGTTTCCCGTCAGTACTGACATGCAGAAATTTAAAATTAATGTAAACAGACATCTCTCTGCGCAGATCCCAGTTTAGATTGACCCCCCAACATTCTCCCCTTTTCTTTCTTCTCAGTAGCTCCTTACGTCTACAGTGGCGGCCTGCCTTGTTTGGGGTGAACTACATTAAAAAAAAAAAACATCGGCGTACCTTGACAGCATTTACATCAATGAAGATGTCAAGCATCCTAAATTTATTTTCGCATATTTCTGAAATTTTGAGATGATTGATAATTTATATAATTTTGGTTATTCAGACTACATTTCTCATCTTGAGTGTTATCATCACAACGTTTCAGCCGCTGTAACCTCCGACATTCTTCAAGTGTATCTCTTTGAACTCAGGAACCTTAGTGCAGTGGATATAGTACTAATTAAAATTCAGTTCTAAGTGATAGGCATCTGAAGGTTCAATCCTCAATGCGGGCGATATGAAGAAATGCGAATTACTGACGACTTCTCCCAGTCATGGCTGACGGAACAAAAGCATGCTACCCCCGTGGTTTAAATAAAGGGTTCCATTCGAAATTCTGTCCAGATTCCCGAGTTCGACAAAAATATACCCGAATTTGAAAAGATACACCTGAAAAAGGCCGGAGGTTACAGCGGCCGAAACGTTGTGATGATAACACTCAAGATGAGAAATGTAGTCTGAATAATACAAACCATTATTAGTGCTGTGTTATCCCAGGAGGAGATTGTCGAAAAGGTAACATCGACGTACCTTGACGACATTTACATCAATGGAGATGTCAGGTTGGCGACACATATGAGAGCAACATGGCAGAGTTTGGTCTAACCTGCAAAAACCCATAGCGGCTTTGAGACGGAGGACGCGTACTGTGCCTGGAACTCAGATGGGAGGATCGCACCTTGCGATGGAGACAAGGAAATGTGATTTCCAGCATCCCTGGAGTTCTGGCAAGATGACCTTTTTTTCCTTGTGCGAAAAACTTGTGGGACACCTGCTAGTGTGTGGTTGGCTTCGTATGGCAGTAGGTGTAATAAAACGCAGGACGAATGCGGTAACCAAAAGGTGTGACGATCACACAAGTGATGCCCTGCTCACCCGAATGATTGCAGAAATTGTTAAAGAGAGCAAAGGACCTGGGCCGAGGAGAGTGGTGTGTCAATGGAGATGAAATGAATGAATGTATGGGTTGACACTAGTTCACTAGCATTGGGAATCCTATTCAAGAAGGATGGAGTCATGTTGAAGGATGCCTTTTGGTGGCGCCGCCTGCGAACACCGCCCAGTACATAAATCTTGCTAAGTTAGCTGCTGTGATGAAGGGCGTTAACTTAGCACTACAGTGGCAGGCAAAGGGGTTGCACCTGCATACTGACTTCCTTTGCGTCTATCACTGGGTGATTGATGTGCGGACTGAGAAAGCAAGAATACGCAGCAAGTGAGATGTTGATAACACAAAGGTTAGACACCTTAAAGAGTCTACTCTGCGTAACGTTGATCCCGTCATACTGCAACCTTGCTGATCAGCTGACACGAGTGCCTCGCAAAGGGTACGATGCAATAAAAGTGAGTGCCTAGCGCGTTCATCAAACATCCACTGCTACAGTGAGCGCGATGAGCCAGCAGCAGATAGAAAACATCAACACACAGAACGGACATCCAGGCATCAAGAGGACTCTGTATTTTGTGAGGCGCGTAAACCCAGCAGTAGCTAAATCAGAGGTGAAACAAGTCATCAAGCATTGTGAGATGTGTTAGTCAATTGACCCAGCACCAGCGCGGTGGCGAAAAAGATGACTGGAAGCAAGTGACACAGGGCAAAAGTGTGGGAATGGATATCACAAATTATAATGGCAACCAATTTCTTACTCTCAGCGACTGTAGACCAACCCGTTTTGCGGTTTGGCGACCAATTGCGCGCCTAGACTCGGCAAACGTTATTCGACAACTACTGTCCGTCTTTTACGTAAGAGGAGCACTAAATGAATAGTCAGCCAGCAAGTAAGACAGTTTCTATGTGAATGGGGTGTTCAATTGCAATGCCATCGCGGAAAGAAGCTACCGCAGCATAAAGAAGATTGTATTACAGAAAAATCAGAACAACATCGGTACCGTCGGTTTCAAATGCAAACAAAGGGGGCTTATAATTAGTCTTCTATACTTTGTTTGGATTTGAAACCGACGGTACCGATGTTGTTCTGATCTTTCTGTAATACATATATAAATAAGTATAGATACTTCTACAGTTTAAGGACTGCACCATTTTTACATAGTATTTTCAAGTTAAATACAATTTTTACCGTACCCTAACCCTAAACCTACCATCTGTGTTGTCTGTTTATGTCAAATGTCTACTGTTATCCTTCAAAGGCCGAGATGCACCAGCCGGCGTAGACGAAACCCAGTTACCCGCGGCGAAGGTAAGCTAGAAATTAGTGTGAAAGCTTAATTTTTGTTTGTCATTTTTAACGTAAGGTGTACACTGTTAAATGAATTGATTTCTGTTTTTTTGTTGTTTTTTTCTTTGCAGCAGATGTAAAAAAGCAATGGAAAACGGAAAAAGTTTCGATGCGGTTCGTAAATTATTTAAACGCAGACCAAAATTAAAGGAGATTAACTCTGCCCGTGCGAGGTCAACAAGTGCACTTTACGGGCATGTATCTGGTGATGGAGAAGAAGATGAAGAGGGCGGGTAAGTGAAACTGCATTGGCTCTGCGACAAATGGAGAAATGAATTAGAAATCCCACCCAATATTGGATGCCGGAAAGCTCTCTACTCTAAAAGCTTTTTTCCTCGATCTGCTTGCTTTTGGAATTCAGTCCCCGCTCACATGACTATATAAACTGTAAGGAACTGTTAAAGAATGCTCTACCACTGAGTTCAAACAAGACGCCAAATTATTCTTTCTCTTCTTTTTACCAACAACAGTCCAACACGCATGTAAACGACCAAACGTCTAGTCAAAAATCCAATTCCCTTTTCTTTTCCTCTTTCTTTTCTCTCTCTCTCTTTCTCTCAGTATTCGACGTAGTCACAGCGTCAACTTTTCTCTACCCCGTCACCGAAGCAAAGTGTCTACGCTTTTTATAACAAGAATCAGCCCATGCAAACCAAGCCTCATTTGCGTGAGCTCTCATCGCGTGACAAAAGTTACATGTTTGTCGAGATTGCGTATGTGACGTGGGATTCCATCAACCAGGACAGATTGCTGACTGACCATGCCAGTGTGGACCTGCATGATGGTTGCTACACAAACATGCCGAAATTTAAGTTTTGGTACAGTCTTTATAGCAGTTAGTGATTTCCAAAAGCAAGTTCCAGCCCCTGTCACATCGCCGCAATGTTGCATCCTTGTGCTGGTTTTACAAGTAATTCAATGCTCCGATTAACTTAAAAAAAGAATGTATTGTTTATGAATTTTTTAGATGACAGTTTATAATTTGTATAATTTAGATTATTCAGACTGCTGCTATTCTCACAATGTTTCGGCCTTCTTCAGGTGTATCTTTTTTTAATTCGGGTATCTGTAAGGAATTTCGAACATCATGTGGGAAAAACGGACGCGCACATATCCGAGGCAATGGCTGAATCCTTAGAAAGTGACCTGCATTCTGGAGTAGAATGGGGTCATAAATAGATGGTAACATTTAATGCTGCTAAGAAAAATCTACTTTCCTTCAACAACTACAAGAAACCTTTTGAACCACCGATTTCTATGGCAAATAACACCCTACCTGAGAGTCCAACGTTCAAACTCCCTGGCGTGACATTCACAGGTAACATGAATTGGAACAAACATAGAAGACATTGCCAAGGCTGCTGCAAAGAAAGTGGGCCCTCTCTACCATGCTAGAAATCTTCTCACACCTGACAGTCTCCTGTATCTGAACAAAGCCACCACCTGCCCATGCATGGAGTATTGTTGTCACATCTGGGCTGGTGCACCATCCACTAGTCTCTCCCTCTTAGACGATTTCAAAGAAACATTCGCTAATCTAATAGGTCCCTCACTATCCACCAAGCTCCAGCCACTGTCCCATCGCCGCAATTTTGCATCCTTATGCTTGTTTTGCAATTACTTCAATGGAATGTGCTCTGATGAACTTGATGCTCTGGTGGCCCCTTGACGTAAATACACTCGACCAACCCGACAATTGGCTAAATCGCAACCATTCACTTTATTTTCTTTCTATTATTTCACTTGTTCTGCTTGAAATGACCCTTTGCTTCGCAATGGTATAAAGTTGCTGACCCAATCCGGATAATTACCCACTGATAAATCACGTACTGGTTGGATCAGGCTTTTCAACATCTGCGGCCTTCATTAGAGCGGCAACTTTTCCTGAACAGTACCGTGTGACCAACCGAATCCAGGAACGGCCAAATTGGTGACGTCACTCACTTAGCTGAAAGATGGTGTACATTTTAACCCTAACCTTCTTTACTACTCAAGCTGCCGGCCTCTGAAACTCCCTCCCTATTCCCTGTTTTCGACATGAAGAAATTAAAAACTAATGTGAATAAACATTTCGCTGCACAGCTCCCAATTTAGCATGAACTCCTAAACTTTCACCTTAATTTGCAGTAGACCCTTACGTCTACAGTGGCAACTTGTCTTGTTTGGGGTGAACTAAGTTAAAAAAAAAAAAGTGCAGAAACGTATCTGTAATTGGATTAGCCACACCCTTTCTTCTACTCTGAACCGTTTCTCTCACAGATGGCAAGAGCGCTGAGTCTTTTCCATGTTTTCTTACTTCAGTATTTTGATTTGATATAATGTTTTTAAATTTTTTAGATGACGATTGATAATATGTATTATTTGGATTGTTCGCAAGCTACTGTTGTCATCTAGGGTGTTATTCTCACAATGTTTCGGCTGATATACAACCTCCGACTTTCTTAAGGTGTATCTAGACAATGGATCTATAAATAAAAATATAACTATATATTTACGTTGGTGAAAAATTTAAATTTAAAGTAAACGTAAGTATTCTCTGCTTAAAATGTTCTCTATGAAATTTGTGGTCTCATAAAGTAATAATCGTCCTGAAACATCCTGAATTTATTTTCGTATATTTCTGAATTTTTCAGATGAGGATTGATAATTTGTATAATTTGGTTATTCGAACTACATTTCTCATCTTGAGTGTTATCATCACAACGTTTCGGCCACTGTAACCTCCGGCCTTCTTCAAGTGTATCTCTTCAAACTCTGGAATATTTCTGTTGGACTTGGGAATCTGGACGGAATTTCAAAAGGAATCCATTATTTAATCCACGGGGGTAGCATGCTTTTGACTGGGAGAAGTCTTCAGTAATTCGCAATTCTTTGTATCGCCCGCACCGAGGATTCAACCTTCAACCTTCAGATGACTATCACTTAGAACTGAATTTAACTTAGTACTATATATCCACTGCACCACGGGTCCTTGTGGAAGAATTTCGAATTAATGAAGACTTCTCCCAGTTATGGCTGACGGAACAAAAATTTATTTCTATATTTCTAAATTTTTGAGGTGAGGATTGAATTTTGATTATTCGGACTACTGTTCTCATCTTGACTACACATTAAAAACAAGAATAGGTTTCAGGCTCCTAAAATTCATACTAGAACTTCTGCACTGTGTGTGGATGACTCCATAAGCCAACCCTTCTCCTCCCGTTCTTGGGTTCAGTATGGTTTTTGGAATTCCCTCCCTTCTCCCTGTTTCCCCCAAGTGTACTGACATGTAGAAATTTAAAACTAATGTGAACAAGTAGCAATACACATGAAAAAATTTAAATTGCTTAAAATATCTCAATAATGGCATATATAGAAAGAGCTTGATGATCTAAGAAAGAATCTTTTTAAATTTTTTAAATCTGACTAAAAATAAGGAAGTTATGACTATTTTTGTGCCTCGCACGATTGGATATTTTCCCCATATGCGTTTCGTCACATTTTTTACACTAATTTTTCAGTAAAAATGTTATATCTTTGTTAAAATACAAGATTAAGCAATGAAATTTACCATATAAATGTATTTTTGTACAAGGAATCAGAATGTGCCACTGAAAATCTCCAGAAATTAATGGTTTCCAAGTAATCTGCACTAAGTGCACATAAATATGCTGCAATACCTTAAAAATACCATGTATCCATTAAAAGAAAGAAGTTAGAAAACTCAAAGTTGAATTGTAATACATTTTATGTACAAGAAATTAAAATCTAATACTAAAACTGTTTAAAAATGAATATATTGCAAGATTTCTTTGGCATTATTGTAGATTAACACCTTCTGCTAACTCACCCCCTTACCTCCCCAAAATGAGATTCTACTTTTTTTTATTTAGGCAATTACATGTTAACCCCCTGAAAAACTTGGCAAAAAGAAAGAAACAAAAACAATTATTTTAGAATTTAGAGTGGGGATCAGTTTCACATAAAATAATCCCCCATTTCAAGGCCATTCTAGCGTTTTAGGAGAGTTAATTATTTTTTCTATGGGAGATAAATCCTGTGCGTTTTTCTTTTTTTTCTTTCTGTTTTTTAGACGATTATGAGGGTCTTTGTGGGAGGAGGGGGGCTTACCACTTGAACTTCAGGTTAGTGGTGTGAACACCCTGAAAACTTAGCAGAAATAAAAAAAACAATTCATTTAGAATTTCGAGTGGGGGATTAGTTTCACATATATTTAATGTAGAATAATTCACCATTTCCGGGCCATTCTAGCGTTTTAGGGCATTAATCAATTTTTTTCTATGGCAAATAAATCCTGTGCGTTTTTTTTTATGGGGGTCTGCTTTTTTTTATTTATTTATTTATTTTTTTTAAGACGATTATGTGTGGTTTTTTAATGGGCTTTTTTTGTAGGATTAGGGCTTCCTACTCGGACTTAGGGTTAGTGATAAGGTTAAGGAATGGGTTTTTGTTTTGGATGGAGGTTGCCATTCGGACTTAGTGTTAGGGTTAAGGGAGTTTTTTAGGGGGTGGCTTGCCACTCATATTTAAGGTTAATGGTACGATACGTTCAAGAAGGCATTTTTAGGAGGTGGGCTTGTTAGTCGTACCTAGAGTTAATGGTAGAGTAATTATTAATTTTATAAATTTCACTAAAAGGCAAGAATGGCCGGGAAATCGGAGATCATTTTACATTAAATTTATATGCGAAACTGATCCCCCACTCTAAATTCTAAATTATTTTTTGTTTTTTCTTTTTTTCGCCAAGACTTTAAGGGTGTTCACACGCCTAAAAAAGTAGAATCTTAATTTTTTTTTTTAAATTGGCGACTAGAAAGTCATTACTACTAGAAGTTCGAAAGTTGAGTGAAAACCAGTATTTTTTAAAGTATTTTTTATAAAAGAACCAAATAGGATTAACTTTTTTAAGCACAAGTATTTTTGTCTTATTTTTACAAAGCTTTACAAGACTAGTTAACTGCTGCTGATTGATTGTTATATCAGCAATACAATTATAATTTTAATGCATAAAAAAAAGATAAAAGATTAATTTATTTACTAGTTGGGTACGAAAAATGTAACAACATTTTCTATATTCATATTTTCAAATTTTTAAAATTCGTTCTAGAATGAAAATAAACAAAAATCGCCTCGTGTTTATAGCTGCTATTACTATTATTAGTTTTTCAAACTATAAATAGAAAACTTTTTTTTTTCCGGATAGGGTAATGAATTATTATTACTACCAAAAGAGAACACATATATACAATTATAATTTTAATGCATAAAAAAGTAAAATGATTGATTTACTTACTAATTGGGCGACGGAAATGTATTTTTCAAAAATGTTCAACCGACGCCGTATTGAAAGAATTATTTTTAAAATTTCAAAAAAATGAACGAGCCGAATTACGTCGTACACCGACAAACATTAAAAGTGATGCTTTCCCTGATTAGTTTCCAAATTTCAGGACGAAATTCCACACACAGCAATGGTACAAGACTTTTAAACGAAGGGGGGATTTAAAAAAAAAGTGACGTAAATTGCTGAAAATAGCGTTAACATTTTTTTGCCTTTATTTGCTCAAAACTCTTAAAAATATATATAATGTATATTATTATTCATGAATGCGCCTGAAAGGATATTCATTTCCTAACAAAATGATGGTATTTTGAGCACTTAAAGTGCTTTAGTTTTTAAGATATGACTATTTTAATAGAACTACCCTCAAATCTGTGATCATCCAAACAGTTTTCTGGTCGATGTGTATTGCTAGAACAAGCATCTCGCTGCACAGCTCCCTAAACTTTCACCCTAATTCTCAGTAGCCCCTTACGTCTACAGTGGCAACTTGCCTTGTTTGGGGTGAACTATGTTAAGTTAAAAAAAAATGGACATAGTGAATTTAATTATAAAAGCTAAACCAACTTGTTGAGGGAAACATCTGTGTAAGAACAATGTGTGAAAATGATTAAACACCGCTCTAAAAATTCAACAATTTTTTTTAAATTGGAACATTAACTTTTATTCTGGTTATGACAACATTATTCATATACGAGGTCTGTCTAAAAAGTATCCGACCTTTATTTTTCCTGTGCGAAATAGAGTCGATAGGGCGGCGCACTCTACACAGTGAAGGAAAACACGTTCCTGCATGTTAGTCGCTGCCTGTCGGTCACTGAGTTAGGTGCTACACAACATGTTCATTGGATTACCGATTCTCTCAAGATGACTGAACGTGTTGAACAAAGGTATTGTATCAAATTTTCTCAAAAGCTTGGTGATTCTCAAAGCAAAACAATTCTTAAGATTCAGCAGGTGTTTGGAGAAGATGCGATGGGTGTAACACATATTAAGGAGTGGTCAAACCGATTCAAAAATGGCCGCACATCAACGGAGAGTGACCAGTGTTCTGGCAGGCCCCAAACTGCTCGGAGTGCACAGAGTGGCTGCCCAAATTGTTGTCGCAGGAACAAAAGGACCTCCGTTTTCAAGTTGCACAGGACCTTCTGGAAACCGCCAAGGCTGATCCTGGATTTCTGAACACCGTGATAACTGGAAATGAGTCATATGTGCAGCAGGTGCGAAGCAAAATCAAGGTGATGCTGACTGTCTTCTTTGATATCCTTGGAATAGTGCATCACGAATACGCACCAGAAAGACAAACAGTGACAAAGGAATACTATCAAGATGTTCTCCGTGATGCAGTTCAGCGCAAAAGACCAGACATGTGGATGACGAAAAACTGACAATGCCCCCGCACATTCATCTCAATTGATCCAACATTTCTTGGCCAAACATGGAATTACAGTTGTTCGCCAACCTCCCTACTCTTCAGACATGGCCCCTTGCGACTTCTAGTTGTTTTGAAAATTGAAGACGCCACTGAAAGGTTCCCATTTTCAGACTAGAGAAAGGATAATGCAAAGGCGGAGATGAACACTATTCCAAAAGAAGACTTCCAGATGTGTTTCCGGCAGTGGATGGATCCGTGGGCTAAGTGTGTGAAAGCACAAGGGGCCTACTTTTAAGGGGATTAGGGTCCCAACCCCCTCAGGTATTTGAAATATTTTTTCTGGCCTAAGGTCGGATACTTTTTAGACGGGCCTCGTATAGCAAATTTGGATCATTTTTCTTTTTCTTCTTTTTTTTTAAGGTTTCTATCCCGGATGTCTTTACGCAAGAACAAAAGTCGATCCGAAGACAGTGTACTAGTGGAATCCTACGGAAACTTGCGTATTCTGTAGAAGGGATTAACCGAAGTCTCTACTCTGTAAGTAAGCTTTTCATTTTCTATTCATGCGACAACTAGCAGGGTGACCCGCTGTTGCCCGGCACAAAGTGTCACATATTTCTCTTTAAACTACCCATCCATGTCTTGTCACAAACTTGCCATGTTCGTATATATCTACAACACAATTTCTTAGAGATTTTTTATTTTATTGACTTATTTTATCTATGTATATGCAATCGTTTCGTCAATATTAACAGTAATTAATTAAAGTTAAAAGCAACAAATAAATGTTACTAAAAGCAATAGAAATCGCTTGTCAACTTAAATATAACAATTAAATGCTTGGTGTTATTGATTTTTACTTTTATTATCTATTTGTGTATATATATATGCAATCGATTCGTCGATATTAACAGTAATTAATTAAAGTTAAAAGCAACAAATAAATGTAACTAAAAGCAATAAAAATCACTTGTTAAAGTAACTATAATTAAAAAATGCTTGCCACATTCGTATATATCTACAACACAATTTCTTAGTGACCTAAGAATTCCACTTTCTATCAGACCAAACTTTTAGAGTCAGAACCCGAATCAAACGAAGATTACTCTAAAACGGTCCACTCTTCATCCACATTGCAGCCACCTTCACGCAGTAGTTTTTTATTTTTTAAGTTTATTTGTCTAGAATTATATAATTGTAAAAAAATATATACAATACATAGTTGAAGAATGTTAGACTGAATATCTCAAACTTTCGGCTTGATTTTCCAGTCATGGCGTCCGCTTTATTTGTTGATAATTTATTATTTAGTATTAACGCAATATTTCCCATCTCTAAAAGACAGACAGGCATGCACAACCACAGAGAAAGTGCCAATTTTCATTTTCCTGTTTTTACTTTTCTCATACATAGACCCTGATGCTACAAAATCAGGTTGTCTGTAGATACTTGCTTCCTGCCCAAAAATGCACCCAACATTGATGTTATTGTTTTTTTCCTTTCCTTTTGCAAAACTCAATCATGTTCTAATAAACCAATAACAAAAACATTTTTTCCTCTACAAAGCAACCAAACGAAACACCATGAAAAAATATTTGAAGATATATAAAACTTCAAGCATAAAAACTTTTACCAATATGACCGTATTCGACATCAAATAACCCGAAAAAGGGTTGATATGCCATAAAACAAAACTACCAAATAAATATTTGTAGATATATAAAACTTAAAACAAAATCTTTTACCAATATGACCGTATTCCGCAGTAAATAACCCTAAGAGGGTTGATATGCCGTGAAAAAAAACTACCAAATAAATATTTGTAGATATATAAAAGTTAAAACAGAAAATCTTTTACCAATATGACCGTATTCGACATCAAATAACATGAAAACGGCTGATATGCCATAAAACCAAATAAATATTTTTAGATATTTAAAACTTAAAGCAGAAAAAAACAAAATTACCAAATAAATATTTGTAGATATATAAAACTTAACGCAGAAAATCTTTTACTAATATGACCGTATTCACCATCAAATAACTTGAAAAGGGTTGATATGTCGTAATACAAAACTACCAAATAAATAGTTGTAGATATATAAAACGTAAAGCAGAAAATCCTTTACAATATGACCTTATTTGACATTAAATAACCTGAAAAGGGTTGATATGCCATAAAACAAAACTACCAAATAAATATTTGTAGATATATAAAACTTAAAACAGAAAATGGTTTACCAATAGGACCGTATTCGACATCAAATAACCCGAAAAGGGTTGATATGCCATAAAACAAAACTACCAAATAAATATTTGTAGATATATAAAACTTAAAACAGAAAATCTTGTACCAATAGGACCGTATTCAACATCAAATAACCTGAAAAAGGTTGATATGCCGTAAAACAAAACTACCAAATAAATATTTGTAGATATATAAACCTTAAAACAGAGCATCTTTTACCAATATGACCGTATTCGGCATCAAATAGCCCGAAAAAGGGTTTATATGCCATAAAACAAAACTACCAAATAAATATTTGTAGATATATAAACCTTAAAGCGGAACATCTTTTACCAATATGACCGTATTCGACATCAAATAACATGAAAAGGGGTTATATGCCATAAAACCAAATAACCAAATAAATATTAGCAGATATTTAAAACTTAAAGCAGAAAATCTTTTACGAATAGGACCGTATTCGACATCTAATAACCCGAAAAAGGGTTGATATGCCGTAAAACAAAATTACCAAATAAATATTTGTAGATATATAAAACTTAAAACAGAAAATCTTTGACCAATATGACCGTATTCGGCATCAAATAACCCAAAAACGGTTGCTATGCGGTAAAACAAAACTACCAAATAAATATTTGTAGATATATAAACCTTAAAACAGAACATCTTTTACCAATATGACCGTATTCGGCATCAAATAACCCGGAAGGGTGAATATGCCGTAAAACAAAACTACCAAATAAATATTTGTAGATATATAAAACTTAAAACAAAAAAACTTTTACCAATATGACCGTATTCGGCATCAAATAACCCGAAAAGGGTTGAGTTGCGGTAAAACAAAACTACCATATAAATATTTGTAGATATATAAAACTTAAAGCAGAAAATCTTTTACCAATATGACCATATTTGGCATACCCGAAAAGGGTTGATATGCCGTAAAACAAAACAACCAAATAAATATTTGTAGATATATAAAACTTAAAGCAGAAAATCTTTTACAAATATGATCGTATTCGACATCAAATAACACAAAAAGGGTTGATATGCTGTAAAACAAAACTAGCAAATAAACATTTGTAGATATATAAAACTTAAAGCAGAAAATCTTTTACCAATATGACAGTATTCAGCATTAAATGACCTGAAAAGGGTTGATATGCCGTAAAACAAAACTACCAAATAAATATTTGTAGATATATACAACTTAAAGCTGAAAATCTTTTACCAATATGACCGTATTCGACAGTAAATAACCCGAAAAGGGTGGATATGCCGTAAAACAAAACTACCAAATAAATATTTGTAGATATATAACACTTAAAGCAGAACATCTTTTACCAATATGACCGTATTCGGCATCAAATAACACGAAAAGGGCTGATATGCCATAAAACCAAATAACTAAATAAATATTTGTAGATATATAAAACTTAAAACAGAAAATCTTTTAACAATAAGACCGTATTCAACATCAAATAACTCGAAAAGGGTTTATATGTCGTAATACAAAACTACCAAATAAATATTTGTAGATATATAAAACTTAAAACAGAAAATGGTTTACCAATATGACCGTATTCAACATCAAATAACCCGAAAAGGGCTGATATGCCGTAAAACAAAACTACCAAATAAATATTTGTAGATATATAAACCTTTAAGCAGAAAATCTTTTACCAATATGACTGTATTCAGAATTAAATAACCCGAAAAGGGTTGATATGCCGTTAAACAAAACTACCAAATAAATATTTGTAGATATATAAAACTCAAAACAGAAAATCTTTTACCAATATGACTGTATTCGGCATCGAATAACCCGAAAACGGTTTATATGCGGTAAAACAAAACTAATAAATAAATATTTGTAGATATATAAACCTTAAAACAGAACATCTGTTACCAATATGACCGTATTCGGCATCAAATAACCTGAAAAGGGTTGATATGCCGTAAAACAAAACTACCAAATAAATATTTGTAGATATATAAACCTTAAAACTGAAAATCTTTTACCAATATGACCGTATTCGGCATCAAATAACCCGAAAAGGGTTGATATGCTGTAAAACAAAACTACCAAATAAATATTTGTAGATATATAAGACTTAAAGCAGAAAATCTTTTACCAATATGACCATATTCGGCATCAAATAACACGAAAAGGGCTGATATGCCGTAAAACCAAATAACTAAATAAATATTTGTAGATATATAAAACTTAAAACAGAAAATCTTTTACTAATATGACCGTATTTACCATCAAATAACTCGAAAAGGGTTTATATGTCTTAATACAAAACTACCTAATAAATATTTGTAGATATATAAAACTTACAGCAGAAAATCTTTTACCAATATGACCGTATTCGGCATCAAATAACCCGAAAAGGGTTGATATGCCGTAAAACAAAACTACCAAATAAATATTTGTAGATATATAAAACTTAAAACAGAAAATCTTTTACCAATAGGACCGTATTCGACATCAAATAACCCGAAAAGGGCTGATATGCCGTAAAACAGAACCACCAAATAAATATTTGTAGATATATAAACCTTTAAGCAGAAACTCTTTTACCAATATGACTGTATTCGGCATCAAATAACCCGAAAAGGGTTGATATGCCGTAAAACAAAACCACCAAATAAATATTTGTAGATATATAAAACTTAAAGCGGAACATCTTTTACCAATATGACCGTATTCGACATCAAATAACATGAAAACTGCTGATATGCCATAAAACCAAATAAATATTTTTAGATATTTAAAACTTAAAGCAGAAAATCTTTTACTAATATGACCGTATTCACCATCAAATAACTTGAAAAGGGTTGATATGTCGTAATACAAAAAACTACCAAATAAATAGTTGTAGATATATAAAACGTAAAGCAGAAAATCCTTTACAATATGACCTTATTTGACATCAAATAACCTGAAAAGGGTTGATATGCCATAAAACAAAACTACCAAATAAATATTTGTAGATATATAAAACTTAAAACAGAAAATGGTTTACCAATAGGACCGTATTCGACATCAAATAACCCGAAAAGGGTTGATATGCCATAAAACAAAACTACCAAATAAATATTTGTAGATACATTAACCTTAAAACAGAGCATCTTTTACCAATATGACCGTATTCGGCATCAAATAGCCCGAAAAAGAGTTTATATGCCATAAAACAAAACTACCAAATAAATATTTGTAGATATATAAACCTTAAAGCGGAACATCTTTTACCAATATGACCGTATTCGACATCAAATAACATGAAAAGGGGTTATATGCCATAAAACCAAATAACCAAATAAATATTAGTAGATATTTAAAACTTAAAGCAGAAAATCTTTTACCAATAGGACCGTATTCGACATCTAATAACCCGAAAAAGGGTTGATATGCCGTAAAACAAAATTACCAAATAAATATTTGTAGATATATAAAACTTAAAACAGAAAATCTTTTACCAATATGACCGTATTCGGCATCAAATAACCCAAAAACGGTTGCTATGCGGTAAAACAAAACTACCAAATAAATATTTGTAGATATATAAACCTTAAAACAGAACATCTTTTACCAATATGACCGTATTCGGCATCAAATAACCCGAAAGGGTGAATATGCCGTAAAACAAAACTACCAAATAAATATTTGTAGATATATAAAACTTAAAACAAAATAACTTTTACCAATATGACCGTATTCGGCATCAAATAACCCGAAAAGGGTTGATATGCGGTAAAACAAAACTACCAAATAAATATTTGTAGATATATAAAACTTAAAGCATAAAATCTTTTACAAATATGATCGTATTCGACATCAAATAACACAAAAAGGGTTGATATGCTGTAAAACAAAACTAGCAAATAAACATTTGTAGATATATAAAACTTAAAGCAGAAAATCTTTTACCAATATGACAGTATTCAGCATTAAATAACCTGAAAAGGGTTGATATGCCGTAAAACAAAACTACCAAATAAATATTTGTAGATATATAAAACTCAAAGCAGAAAATCTTTTACCAATATGACCGTATTCGACAGTAAATAACCCGAAAAGGGTTGATATGCCGTAAAACAAAACTACCAAATAAATATTTGTAGGTATATACAACTTAACGCAGAAAAAAACTCGGAAAGGGTTGATATGCCGTAATACAAAACTACCAAATAAATATTTGTAGATATATAAAATTTAAAGCAGAAAATCTTTTACCAATACGACCGAATCTGGCATTAAATAACCCAAAAAAGGTTGATATGCCATAAAACAAAACTACCAAATAAATATTTGTAGATATATAACACTTAAAGCAGAACATCTTTTACCAATATGACCGTATTCGGCATCAAATAACACGAAAAGGGCTGATATGCCATAAAACCAAATAACTAAATAAATATTTGTAGATATATAAAACTTAAAACAGAAAATCTTTTACCAATAAGACCGTATTCGACATCAAATAACTCGAAAAGGGTTTATATGTCGTAATACAAAACTACCAAACAAATATTTGTAGATATATAAAACTTAAAACAGAAAATGGTTTACCAATATGACCGTATTCGACATCAAATAACCCGAAAAGGGCTGATATGCCGTAAAACAAAACTACCAAATAAATATTTGTAGATATATAAACCTTTAAGCAGAAAATCTTTTACCAATATGACTGTATTCAGAATTAAATAACCCGAAAAGGGTTGATATGCCGTAAAACAAAACTACCAAATAAATATTTGTAGATATATAAAACTCAAAACAGAAAATCTTTTACCAGTATGACCGTATTCGGCATCGAATAACCCGAAAACGGTTTATATGCGGTAAAACAAAACTAATAAATAAATATTTGTAGATATATAAACCTTAAAACAGAACATCTGTTACCAATATGACCGTATTCGGCATCAAATAACCTGAAAAGGGTTGATATGCCGTAAAACAAAACTACCAAATAAATATTTGTAGATATATAATCCTTAAAACAGAACATCTTTTACCAATATGACCGTATTCGGCATCAAATAACCTGAAAAGGGTTGATATGCCGTAAAACAAAACAACCAAATAAATATTTGTAGATATATAAAACTTAACGCAGAAATTCTTTTACTAATATGACCGTATTTACCATCAAATAACTCGAAAAGGGTTGATATGTCTTAATACAAAACTACCAAATAAATATTTGTAGATATATAAAACTTACAGCAGAAAATCTTTTACCAATATGACCGTATTCGGCATCAAATAACCCGAAAAGGGTTGATATGCCGTAAAACAAAACTACCAAATAAATATTTGTAGATATATAAAACTTAAAACAGAAAATCTTTTACCAATAGGACCGTATTCGACATCAAATAACTCGAAAAGGGTTCATATGTCGTAATACAAAACTACCAAATAAATATTTGTAGATATATAAAACTTAAAACAGAAAATGGTTTACTAATATGACCGTATTCGACATCAAATAACCCGAAAAGGGATGATATGCCGTAAAACAGAACCACCAAATAAATATTTGTAGATATATAAACCTTTAAGCAGAAAATCTTTTACCAATATGACTGTATTCGGCATCAAATAACCTGAAAAGGGTTGATATGCCGTAAAACAAAACCACCAAATAAATATTTGTAGATATATAAAACTTAAAGCGGAACATCTTTTACCAATATGACCGTATTCGACATCAAATAACATGAAAAGGGGTTATATGCCATAAAACCAAATAACCAAATAAATATTAGTAGATATTTAAAACAGAAAATCTTTTACCAATAGGACCGTATTCGACATCAAATAACCCGAAAAAGGGTTGATATGCCGTAAAACAAAACTACCAAATAAATATTTGTAGATATATAATCCTTAAAACAGAACATCTTTTACCAATATGACCGTATTCGGCATCAAATAACCCGAAAAGGGTTAATATGCCGTAAAACAAAACTACCAAATAAATATTTGTAGATATATAAAACTTAAAACAAAAAAACTTTTACCAATATGACCGTATTCGGCATCAAATAACCCCAAAAGGGTTGATATCCTGTAAAACAAAACTACCATATAAATATTTGTAGATATATAAAACTTAAAACAGAAAAACTTTTACCAATATGACCATATTTGGCATACCCGAAAAGGGTTGATATGCCGTAAAACAAAACAACCAAATAAATATTTGTAGATATATAAAACTTAAAGCAGAAAATCTTTTACAAATATGACCGTATTCGACATCAAATAACACAAAAAGGGTTGATATGCTGTAAAACAAAACTAGCAAATAAACATTTGTAGATATATAAAACTTAAAGCAGAAAATCTTTTACCAATATGACAGTATTCAGCATTAAATAACCTGAAAAGGGTTGATATGCCGTAAAACAAAACTACCAAATAAATATTTGTAGATATATAAAACTCAAAGCAGAAAATCTTTTACCAATATGACCGTATTCGACAGTAAATAACCCGAAAAGGGTTGATATGCCGTAAAACAAAACAACCAAATAAATATTTGTAGATATATAAAACTTAACGCAGAAATTCTTTTACTAATATGACCGTATTTACCATCAAATAACTCGAAAAGGGTTGATATGTCTTAATACAAAACTACCAAATAAATATTTGTAGATATATAAAACTTACAGCAGAAAATCTTTTACCAATATGACCGTATTCGGCATCAAATAACCCGAAAAGGGTTGATATGCCGTAAAACAAAACTACCAAATAAATATTTGTAGATATATAAAACTTAAAACAGAAAATCTTTTACCAATAGGACCGTATTCGACATCAAATAACTCGAAAAGGGTTCATATGTCGTAATACAAAACTACCAAATAAATATTTGTAGATATATAAAACTTAAAACAGAAAATGGTTTACTAATATGACCGTATTCGACATCAAATAACCCGAAAAGGGATGATATGCCGTAAAACAGAACCACCAAATAAATATTTGTAGATATATAAACCTTTAAGCAGAAAATCTTTTACCAATATGACTGTATTCGGCATCAAATAACCTGAAAAGGGTTGATATGCCGTAAAACAAAACCACCAAATAAATATTTGTAGATATATAAAACTTAAAGCGGAACATCTTTTACCAATATGACCGTATTCGACATCAAATAACATTAAAAGGGGTTATATGCCATAAAACCAAATAACCAAATAAATATTAGTAGATATTTAAAACAGAAAATCTTTTACCAATAGGACCGTATTCGACATCAAATAACCCGAAAAAGGGTTGATATGCCGTAAAACAAAACTACCAAATAAATATTTGTAGATATATAATCCTTAAAACAGAACATCTTTTACCAATATGATCGTATTCGGCATTAAATAACCTGAAAAGGGTTAATATGCCGTAAAACAAAACTACCAAATAAATATTTGTAGATATATAAAACTTAAAACAAAAAAACTTTTACCAATATGACCGTATTCGGCATCAAATAACCCCAAAAGGGTTGATATCCTGTAAAACAAAACTACCATATAAATATTTGTAGATATATAAAACTTAAAACAGAAAAACTTTTACCAATATGACCATATTTGGCATACCCGAAAAGGGTTGATATGCCGTAAAACAAAACAACCAAATAAATATTTGTAGATATATAAAACTTAAAGCAGAAAATCTTTTACAAATATGACCGTATTCGACATCAAATAACACAAAAAGGGTTGATATGCTGTAAAACAAAACTAGCAAATAAACATTTGTAGATATATAAAACTTAAAGCAGAAAATCTTTTACCAATATGACAGTATTCAGCATTAAATAACCTGAAAAGGGTTGATATGCCGTAAAACAAAACTACCAAATAAATATTTGTAGATATATAAAACTCAAAGCAGAAAATCTTTTACCAATATGACCGTATTCGACAGTAAATAACCCGAAAAGGGTTGATATGCCGTAAAACAAAACTACCAAATAAATATTTGTAGATATATACAACTTAACGCAGAAAATCTTTTACTAATATGACCGTATTCACCATCAAATAACTCGGAAAGGGTTAGTATGCCGTAATACAAAACTACCAAATAAATATTTGTAGATATATAAAATTTAAAGCAGAAAATCTTTTACCAATACGACCGAATCTGGCATTAAATAACCCAAAAAAGGTTGATATGCCATAAAACAAAACTACCAAATAAATATTTGTAGATATATAACACTTAAAGCAGAACATCTTTTACCAATATGACCGTATTCGGCATCAAATAACACGAAAAGGGCTGATATGCCATAAAACCAAATAACTAAATAAATATTTGTAGATATATAAAACTTAAAACAGAAAATCTTTTACCAATAAGACCGTATTCGACATCCAATAACTCGAAAAGGGTTTATATGTCGTAATACAAAACTACCAAATAAATATTTGTAGATATATAAAACTTAAAACAGAAAATGGTTTACCAATATGACCGTATTCGACATCAAATAACCCGAAAAGGGCTGATATGCCGTAAAACAAAACTACCAAATAAATATTTGTAGATATATAAACCTTTAAGCAGAAAATCTTTTACCAATATGACCGTATTCGGCATCGAATAACCCGAAAACGGTTTATATGCAGTAAAACAAAACTAATAAATAAATATTTGTAGATATATAAACCTTAAAACAGAACATCTGTTACCAATATGACCGTATTCGGCATCAAATAACCTGAAAAGGGTTGATATGCCGTAAAACAAAACTACCAAATAAATATTTGTAGATATATAAACCTTAAAAAAGAAAATCTTTTACCAATATGACCGTATTCGGCATCAAATAACCCGAAAAGGGTTGATATGCTGTAAAACAAAACTACCAAATAAATATTTGTAGATATATAAAACTTAAAGCAGAAAATCTTTTACCAATATGACCATATTTGGCATCAAATAACCTGAAAAGGGTTGATATGCCGTAAAACAAAACAACCAAATAAATATTTGTAGATATATAAAACTTAACGCAGAAATTCTTTTACTAATATGACCGTATTTACCATGAAATAACTCGGAAAGGGTTGATATGTCTTAATACCAAAACTACCAAATAAATATTTGTAGATATATAAAACTTACAGCAGAAAATCTTTTACCAATATGACCGTATTCGGCATCAAATAACCCGAAAAGGATTGATATGTCGTAATACAAAACTACCAAATAAATATTTGTAGATATATAAAACTTAAAGCAGAAAATGGTTTACCAATATGACCGTATTCGACATCAAATAACCCGAAAAGGGCTGATATGCCGTAAAACAGAACTACCAAATAAATATTTGTAGATATATAAACCTTTAAGCAGAAAATCTTTTACCAATATGACTGTATTCGGCATCAAATAACCCGAAAAGGGTTGATATGCCGTAAAACAAAACCACCAAATAAATATTTGTAGATATATAAAACTTAAAGCGGAACATCTTTTACCAATATGACCGTATTCGACATCAAATAACATGAAAAGGGGTTATATGCCATAAAACCAAATAACCAAATAAATATTAGTAGATATTTAAAACTTAAAGCAGAAAATCTTTTACCAATAGGACCGTATTCGACATCAAATAACCCGAAAAAGGGTTAATATGCCGTAAAACAAAACTACCAAATAAATATTTGTAGATATATAAAACTTAAAACAGAAAATCTTTTACCAATATGACCGTATTCGGCATCAAATAACCCAAAAACGGTTGCTATGCGGTAAAACAAAACTACCAAATAAATATTTGTAGATATATAAACCTTAAAACAGAACATCTTTTACCAATATGACCGTATTCGGCATCAAATAACCCGAAAAGGGTTAATATGCCGTAAAACAAAACTACCAAATAAATATTTGTAGATATATAAAACTCAAAGCAGAAAATCTTTTACCAATATGACCGTATTCGACAGTAAATAACCCGAAAAGGGTTGATATGCCGTAAAACAAAACTACCAAATAAATATTTGTAGATATATACAACTTAACGCAGAAAATCTTTTACTAATATGACCGTATTCACCATCAAATAACTCGGAAAGGGTTAGTATGCCGTAATACAAAACTACCAAATAAATATTTGTAGATATATAAAATTTAAAGCAGAAAATCTTTTACCAATACGACCGAATCTGGCATTAAATAACCCAAAAAAGGTTGATATGCCATAAAACAAAACTACCAAATAAATATTTGTAGATATATAACACTTAAAGCAGAACATCTTTTACCAATATGACCGTATTCGGCATCAAATAACACGAAAAGGGCTGATATGCCATAAAACCAAATAACTAAATAAATATTTGTAGATATATAAAACTTAAAACAGAAAATCTTTTACCAATAAGACCGTATTCGACATCCAATAACTCGAAAAGGGTTTATATGTCGTAATACAAAACTACCAAATAAATATTTGTAGATATATAAAACTTAAAACAGAAAATGGTTTACCAATATGACCGTATTCGACATCAAATAACCCGAAAAGGGCTGATATGCCGTAAAACAAAACTACCAAATAAATATTTGTAGATATATAAACCTTTAAGCAGAAAATCTTTTACCAATATGACCGTATTCGGCATCGAATAACCCGAAAACGGTTTATATGCAGTAAAACAAAACTAATAAATAAATATTTGTAGATATATAAACCTTAAAACAGAACATCTGTTACCAATATGACCGTATTCGGCATCAAATAACCTGAAAAGGGTTGATATGCCGTAAAACAAAACTACCAAATAAATATTTGTAGATATATAAACCTTAAAAAAGAAAATCTTTTACCAATATGACCGTATTCGGCATCAAATAACCCGAAAAGGGTTGATATGCTGTAAAACAAAACTACCAAATAAATATTTGTAGATATATAAAACTTAAAGCAGAAAATCTTTTACCAATATGACCATATTTGGCATCAAATAACCTGAAAAGGGTTGATATGCCGTAAAACAAAACAACCAAATAAATATTTGTAGATATATAAAACTTAACGCAGAAATTCTTTTACTAATATGACCGTATTTACCATGAAATAACTCGGAAAGGGTTGATATGTCTTAATACCAAAACTACCAAATAAATATTTGTAGATATATAAAACTTACAGCAGAAAATCTTTTACCAATATGACCGTATTCGGCATCAAATAACCCGAAAAGGATTGATATGTCGTAATACAAAACTACCAAATAAATATTTGTAGATATATAAAACTTAAAGCAGAAAATGGTTTACCAATATGACCGTATTCGACATCAAATAACCCGAAAAGGGCTGATATGCCGTAAAACAGAACTACCAAATAAATATTTGTAGATATATAAACCTTTAAGCAGAAAATCTTTTACCAATATGACTGTATTCGGCATCAAATAACCCGAAAAGGGTTGATATGCCGTAAAACAAAACCACCAAATAAATATTTGTAGATATATAAAACTTAAAGCGGAACATCTTTTACCAATATGACCGTATTCGACATCAAATAACATGAAAAGGGGTTATATGCCATAAAACCAAATAACCAAATAAATATTAGTAGATATTTAAAACTTAAAGCAGAAAATCTTTTACCAATAGGACCGTATTCGACATCAAATAACCCGAAAAAGGGTTAATATGCCGTAAAACAAAACTACCAAATAAATATTTGTAGATATATAAAACTTAAAACAGAAAATCTTTTACCAATATGACCGTATTCGGCATCAAATAACCCAAAAACGGTTGCTATGCGGTAAAACAAAACTACCAAATAAATATTTGTAGATATATAAACCTTAAAACAGAACATCTTTTACCAATATGACCGTATTCGGCATCAAATAACCCGAAAAGGGTTAATATGCCGTAAAACAAAACTACCAAATAAATATTTGTAGATATATAAAACTTAAAACAAAAAAACTTTTACCAATATGACCGTATTCGGCATCAAATAACCCGAAAAGGGTTGATATGCTGTAAAACAAAACTACCATATAAATATTTGTAGATATATAAAACTTAAAGCAGAAAATCTTTTACCAATATGACCATATTTGGCATACCCGAAAAGGGTTGATATGCCGTAAAACAAAACAACCAAATAAATATTTGTAGATATATAAAACTTAAAGCAGAAAATCTTTTACAAATATGACAGTATTCAGCATTAAATAACACAAAAAGGGTTGATATGCTGTAAAACAAAACTAGCAAATAAACATTTGTAGATATATAAAACTTAAAGCAGAAAATCTTTTACCAATATGACAGTATTCAGCATTAAATAACCTGAAAAGGGTTGATATGCCGTAAAACAAAACTACCAAATAAATATTTGTAGATATATACAACTTAACGCAGAAAATCTTTTACTAATATGACCGTATTCACCATCAAATAACTCGGAAAGGGTTGATATGCCGTAATACAAAACTACCAAATAAATATTTGTAGATATATAAAATTTAAAGCAGAAAATCTTTTACCAATACGACCGAATCTGGCATTAAATAACCCAAAAAGGGTTGATATGCCATAAAACAAAACTACCAAATAAATATTTGTAGATATATAACACTTAAAGCAGAACATCTTTTACGAATATGACCGTATTCGGCATCAAATAACACGAAAAGGGCTGATATGCCATAAAACCAAATAACTAAATAAATATTTGTAGATATATAAAACTTAAAACAGAAAATCTTTTACCAATAAGACCGTATTCGACATCAAATAACTCGAAAAGGGTTTATATGTCGTAATACAAAACTACCAAATAAATATTTGTAGATATATAAAACTTAAAACAGAAAATGGTTTACCAAATATGACTGTATTCAGCATTAAATAACCCGAAAAGGGTTGATATGCCGTAAAACAAAACTACCAAATAAATATTTGTAGATATATAAAACTTAAAACAGAAAATCTTTTACCAATATGACCGTATTCGGCATCGAATAACCCGAAAACGGTTGATATGCGGTAAAACAAAACTAATAAATAAATATTTGTAGATATATAAACCTTAAAACAGAACATCTGTTACCAATATGACCATATTCGGCATCAAATAACCTGAAAAGGGTTGATATGCCGTAAAACAAAACTACCAAATAAATATTTGTAGATATATAAAACTTAAAGCAGAAAATCTTTTACCAATATGACCATATTTGGCATCAAATAACCTTAAAAGGGTTGATATGCCGTAAAACAAAACAACCAAATAAATATTTGTAGATATATAAAACTTAACGCAGAAATTCTTTTACTAATATGACCGTATTTACCATCAAATAACTCGGAAAGGGTTGATATGTCTTAATACAAAACTACCAAATAAATAGTTTTAGATATATAAAACTTAAAGCAGAAAATCTTTTACCAATATGACCTTATTCGACATCAAATAACCCGAAAAGAGTTGATATGCCATAAAACAAAACTACCAAATAAATATTTGTAGATATATAAAACTTACAGCAGAAAATCTTTTACCAATATGACCGTATTCGGCATCAAATAACCCGAAAAGGGTTGATATGCCGTAAAACAAAACTACCAAATAAATATTTGTAGATATATAAAACTTAAAACAGAAAATCTTTTACCAATAGGACCGTATTCGACATCAAATAACTCGAAAAGGGTTTATATGTCGTAATACAAAACTACCAAATAAATATTTGTAGATATATAAAACTTAAAACAGAAAATGGTTTACCAATATGACCGTATTCGACATCAAATAACCCGAAAAGGGCTGATATGCCGTAAAACAGAACTACCAAATAAATATTTGTAGATATATAAACCTTAAAACAGAACATCTTTTACCAATAGGACCGTATTCAACATCAAATAACCTGAAAAAGGTTGATATGCCGTAAAACAAAACTACCAAATAAATATTTGTATATATATAAAACTTAAAAAAGAAAATGGTTTACCAATATGACCGTATTCGACATCAAATAACCCGAAAAGGGCTGATATGCCGTAAAACAAAACTACAAAATGAATATTTGTAGATATATAAAACTTAAAACAGAAAATTGTTTACCAATATGACCGTATTCGACGTCAAATAACCCGAAAAGGGCTGATATGCCATAAAACAAAACTACCAAATTAATATTTGTAGATATATAAAACTTAAAGCAGAAAATCTTTTACCAATATGACCGTATTCGGCATCAAATAACCTGAAAAGGGTTGATATGCCGTAAAACAAAACAACCAAACCAATCATACTTAAACGAAATTGATCGCAAACCCCAACACAAAGAAGAAACGTCAACTTTCAGAGACAACTGTCCCCCCAACGCACCACAGGTCAGAGTTTACGTGTATTGTGTTTGATTATGCATTTTATTCCGAAAAATTTTAGATCTTGCATTGAAAAACTTTCTGTTTTAAATTTTAATATTTCTTACATATCAATGATTTAAATTGGATGATCTGTCTCTTTAAAATACCAGCATGCCCCAGCTTACTCGTTCAACACCAGAATTTGAATGAATAACCGCCAAGAAGATGTTTAAACAAAAATGATTTTATGATCTTCATCTGGGGGCTT
This sequence comes from Sepiola atlantica, assembly GCA_963556195.1. NCBI lineage: Eukaryota > Metazoa > Mollusca > Cephalopoda > Sepiida > Sepiolidae > Sepiola > Sepiola atlantica. The sequence continues at coordinate 173,684,418 of OY744524.1, read as the reverse complement.
TTTCTATTGAGAAACTCTAGCGGCCTTGGCAGTATCTGCTATGTATTTGACAGGGGCTGGAGCTTGGTAGATAGTGTGGGACCTATGAGATTAGAAACTCTTTTTTGAACCCTGTCTAAGAGGAAGAGGCTTGTGGTTGGTGCACCAGCCATGATTTAACAACGATACTCCATGCATGGGCGGATTGTGGCTTTGTAGAGATATAATACTGTCAGATGTGAGAAGTTTTCTAGCTTTGTAAAGGGAGCCTACTTTCTTTGCAGCAGCCTTGGCAGTATCTTCTATTCATTTATTTATTTATTTCATGTTACCTGTGAATGATAAGGCACAGGATTTGTGTGTTGCACTCCCTAACCAGTCATGGCAATCGGTGGTTGGTAAAGTTTCTTGTAATCGTATCAGTTTAAATATGTAGCTGATCTAGAAGTTGACCTGGATTCAGTTGTGGATTGGGGTACGAAATGGCTTGTTTTATTTAATCTAGTTAAGACTCAGCTCGTGTCTTTCAATCGTAGGTGTGTCCCTTTTCTTTCTTAGATTCTCATGGATGGCTCTGCTCTTGAGGAGAAATCGACTCTGAAACTTCTTGGTCTTTCTCTCAAATAAAATCTTTCTTTGAGTTCATACATTAGATCCATTGCTCTTTCTGCTTCTCGTAAAGTCGGTTCTCTCTATCGCTCTAAACAGTTTCTCACACGTTAGACTATTCTCTATCTCTACAAATCCACAATCAGACCATGTATGAGTACTGTTGTCATATTTGGGCTGGTGAATCTCTGTCCCATTTGAGGGTTCTTGATAAGGTGCAGAAATGTATATGTAATTTGATTGGCCCTTCCCTTTCTTCTTCTCTGCACCCTCTATCTCTCACAGACGTAATGTTGCTAGTCTCAGTCTTTTCTATAAATACTATTATGGCATGTGTTCTTCAGAATTATGTGATCTATTCCCTGCTTTTTTTGTTCCAGCTCGTTTGACTCGTTGGTCTAGTTGTCTTCAACAATTCACTGTTTTGATACCTCATTGTAATACAGCTTCCTATTCCAGTATCTTTTTCTAATAACTGCAGGCTTGTGGAACTCTGTTCCTGCTGACGGTTTTCCTCCTACCTATAACCTTGGTCTTATCAAGACTAAGGCCAATAGGCATCTCCTGTCTTTGCGATAATCGTATTTCGTTCTTGTTGGCTCCTTACATCAAATGGCTTCATGCCTTTCTAAATAAAAAGAAAGTCTCTGATGTTACTGTTTTAGTATGAAACTTCCTTAATATATGATTACATAAACTTTTATATTTGCAGTCCAATTCCGGAAAGTCTTCCAGCCGAAATAGTTTAAACAGCACAGAAAGTCAGGTGAGTTATTGCATCTACATTTATGTGTGTGCCTTGTTACGTGTTGAGCAGATTCACCACGTATATTATAATGTATATATAATATATATCTACAATTTAGCGGAGATAATTCAAACTTTTTTTTGTTGTAACTATAACTCGTGAGGAACATCAAGAGAATTAGTAATTTAAAAGGGTACTTATGCAGTTTATGGACCGGACTGAAATAATAAATAACGTTATAATTTAGAAAGCCATTCTTAACATGGGGAGGGGTGATTAACTATTTTGTGTCTTCAATTTTTAGGTGAAAGTACAGAATAGTTAACTACCCCCATGTTAAGAATGGTTTTCTAAATTATAACGTTATCATTTAGAAAACCATTCTTAACATAGAAACATAGAATAGTAAATAAAGCCCCAACCCCCACATGCCCATGTTGGATATTATTAACGTCCCACTCACTGATTGGCTGCTACCTTGTCCCTAAAGAGTTTCACAGATTGGCTGTTAGTCATTCCAACCTCTACTCACTCAAGTGTCACGTGATAAAAACATTTGCACGCTGTATTCTTCCTTTTTTCGACCCCTCCTTTCAACTCAGTAAGGCCATGGCTGGATCCCTCGGTAACAAAGTCCACAATGGCAGTCGCAGAGTGCTTTCCGCTCCCTCCTAGTACACACCATCTTAGACTGTAGACGAAAACTCGAGAGCCCTAGACGGCAATTCGAATTTAGCCAACCCTTGTTCCCGTTTCGTTCACTAAGCAATAATATATGAAATAACCCTAGAATTAAAAGTTGTCTTTAATTATGCATAAATCTTTTTCCTTTCCTTTCTCTTTTTAACAACTTTCCGTTCCCACACTCTAGGTGTTAAGTGAAATGGAATAAGAAAGAAGGAATTGAATGGATTAATTCTATCTGAGAATGAATTAATTAACTTTTACATAATTATCTCCCTTTGACAATAATTAATTACATTCGTCTTCGAGCTGATCTCGTAACTATCCTAATTCATCCCTATAACAATGGAGATTATGTATCTGTTTGTCTGTCTGTCTGAAGCTGAAACTATAGTATTATTTGTTTTTATAGCTCTCTTTTTATATCTACTTATCAGCTCCTATATACTCATTCAGAAGCTTACCCAAACATCACGTGTCTTTACAAATTTACATAATTAATTTGTTTTAAAGCTTTTAATTAATTGATATTTACAAATATAGACTCATGATTTTTTTTTTTAGATTTCCAAATGTATTTAAAATATTTTCCTCAATAATAATCTTAATAAAAATTATAAATATAATTGATTAAAGGCATTGTTTTTTTTTTAATCTATATAATTGAGTTACGTCTTTAACCTCCCGCCTTCTTTAGGTGTTGTTTTTTCAAACTTGGGAATATTTCTGTCGACGTCTGGAATATGGACGGAATTTCGAACAAAACCCTTTATTTTATCCACAATGGTACCATGCTCTCGTTCCGTTATCTATGACTGGGAGAAGTCTTCAGTAATTCACAATTTTTTGTTTCGCTCGTACCGAGGATTAAACCTTCAACCTTCAGATGACTATCACTTAGAACTGAATTTTAATTAGTACTATATCCACTGCACCACAGGTCATTGCAGAAGTTCTAGTATGAATTTTAGGAGCCTGTGTTTATTAATATCGTACACCAGTAGTTGCAAACCAGATCTGCTCTAACCCCCTGAGGGTGCGAGACAATATTCCAGGAGGTGCGAGAAAAGGTTAGAAAAAAAATAGAATATTAGCTATATGTTACTATTTTGTGTGTTTTTCCAATGTACAAACGTCTTGCTTTCATTATTGTTATTAATATTCGGTAAACAATAAATTTGACTGGAAAAGCAGATGTATTAATATAAATAGAGAATACCTTGCTTTTTTTCAATATCATTGTCACAAGTCACACACCTCAAATATTAGAAGTGATTCTTAACGACATTCAAAATACTAGCTATATAGTTGTTTTTAAAATGCACACTAGAAAAACTAAGGTCATGCCCCAAAAGCCATAGTGAAAAGTGAAAATGTCGAGGAAGTTGACAACTACATCTACCTAAGGAAGATGGTGAGAAGTGACACTGATATCATGCCTGAAATCAAATTGCGAATTGCGCTTGGATGGACAGCCTTTTTCAAAGTAGACAACATCATCAAGAGTAGAAAGTTCACGATGAACATGAAGCAAAAAGTGTTCAACTAATATATATCATGTATGTTATGACATATGGTAACGAAACATGACCACTTAATAATGCAGCGATAGAAAAGCTAAGAGTTGCACAATACAAAATGGAACGCATTATACTCGGAATCAGTTTACATTATAGAAAAAAAACCACCTATATCAGACAACAAACTAGAGTAAATAACATCATCACTACCATAGTAATCGCAAAACATAGATGGGCAGGTCACCTTTTGAGATGTACAGACAACAGGTAGACATATAGAGCGACAGAATGGACCCAGAGGCAATGGAAAATACCTAGAGGAAGCACAAAAAACACGGTCGAAAGATGACCTCAATTGTCAACTAGGTCCTACTTGGCCATACCTTGCCAGGGATAAAAGAAGGTGGAAAGAAACCAGGTTAGGATTCCTCCAACAAGACTGAAATTAAAAAAAAAACCCTGCTGATGATTGTTATTAAGTGGCCATTAAATTCTCAACTGAATAGATTTAATCCAACCGTGTATTTAACCGCCTATTACGAACATTCTAAATTTTAGGACCAAAACTGAACATGTTTGTTTACGTTATTAAACGAGTTCAAGTTTTGAAAAATTTGTTATGAACAGGCACAAATATCTCGCACATATTTCAAGGAAATTATTTTTGTAAATTATGTTTCTTTCGTATAATTTGGATTATTCGGACTAATGTTCTCATCTTGAGTGTTTTTCTCACAACGTTTCGGCTGCTGTAACCTCTAACCTTCAGGTGTATCTTTTCGAACTATAGAATATTTCTGTTGGACTCTAAAATCTAGGCGTAATTTCAAACAAAACCCTTTATTTTATCCATGTGGGTAGCATGGTCTTGTTCCGTCAGCCAAAACTGTTAGAAGTCTTTAGTAATTCACAATTCTTCATATCGCAAGGAACCAAGGATTGAACCTTCAACTTTCAGATGACTATTACTTAGACCTGAATTAAACTTAGTACTATATCGATTGCACCATGGTTCTAGTATGAATTTATGGAGCCTTAAACCTATTCTTGTTTTTAATGTGTAGTCAAGATGAAAACAGTTGTCCATATGATCAAAATTATACAAATTATCAATCCTCATCTCAAAAATTCAGAAATATAATAATTTTTATATTGTGTTTTTTTCTATTATTTATAATTAATGTATTGTATTAAAATTTCATTGTCGCCAAACATATGCACGTCTTCTTTGGGTCGTCTTACTTTGCACCGTTCTTCTCTGTTTATAATTTTTACTTCATCTCATAAAGGTAGATGGTTATACCATTTCACTCAAAATGCGGTCAGCCGTACCCGACTTTTCAATAACCTTACTTTAGTGAGACACATGTCTCATCTTTGTATATTTTTCTACACTTACATTGAATCCATGTGGAGGTTGAAGGTTCAATCCTCAGTGCGGGCAATACTAAGAATAGAATTGAGAATTACATCAAACTTCTACCCGGTCATGGCTGGCAGAACGAGAGCATGCTACCCCATTGATTAAAAATAAGTTGTTTTTTCTTTTACATAGTTCACTCCAAACAAGGCAAGTTGCCACTGTAGACGTCAACTGAGAATTAGGGTGAAAGTTTTTATAGGGCATCCTAAATTGGGAGCTGTGCAGCGAGATGCTTGTTCACATCAGTTTTAAATTTCTGCATGGGGCTACAGTCGGGAAACAAGGAGCAGGCAGAGAGTTCCAAAGGCTGGCAGCAGCAGAAAAGAAACTATTGGAGTTGAAGGCTCTCCGACGTCTAAGGACCCTCCACAGTGAATTGATTGGATTTAGCTGATTATCAGGTTAGTCAAGTGTATTTATGTTGAGGCGGCACCAAAGCAGCAAGTTCATCGGAGCACATTCCATTGAAGTAATTGTAAAACAAGCACCAGGATGCAACATTGCAGTGATAGGACAGGGGCTGGAGCTTACTATCTAGTAAGGGACCTATGAGATTAGCGACTGTTTCTTTGATATTGTCTTAAAAAAAGAGACTAGTGGATGGTGCACCAGTCGAGATGTCACAACAATACTCTATGCATGGCCGGTGGTGGCTTTGTAGAGAGAAAGGATAGCGTGAAAACTTTTTAGAACGGTAGAGATAGCCTACTTTCTTTGCAGCAGCCTTGGCAATGTCTTCTATGTATTTGTTCCAATTCATGTTACCTGTTAATGTTAGTCTGAGGAGTTTGAACGTTTAACTCTCAGGTAGGGTGTTATTTGCAATAGCAAAGGGTTGTTGAAAAGGTTTCTTGTAGTTATTGAATGAAAGTAGCTTTATCTTTGCGGCATTAAATGTTACCACCCATTTATAACCCGATTCTACTACAGAGTGCAAGTCACTTTGCCTCGGATATGTGCGTGTCCGTTTTGTCCACATGATGTTCGAAATTCCGTACAGATACCTGAGTTAGAAAAGATACACCTGAAAAAGGCTGAAGGTTACTTCGGCTGAAACATTGTGAGAATAGCAGTCCAAATAATACAAATTATACAAATTATCAATCGTCATCTCAAAAATTCTGAAACAATATATTTATTTTCTAAGAGCAATATGACACAGATTCCGGATATTATACTTAAACTTCATAAGTTTTGTTCACTATGCAATATAATATATTAAATAACCTTGGAATTAAAAGTTGTTTTTAATTATGCATAAATTTTTTCCCTTTCCTTTCTCGTTTTAACAACTTTCCGTTCCCACACTCTAGGTGTTAAGTGAAATGGAATAAGAAAGAAGGAATTGGATGGATTAATTCTGAGAATGAATTAATTAACTTTTACATAATTATCTCCCTTTGACAGTAATTAATTCCAGTCGTCTCGTAACTATCCTAATTTATCCCTATAATAATGGAGATTATGTATCTGTTTGTCTGTCTGTCTGAAGCTGAAACTATGGTATTTGTTTTGATCGCTCTCTTTTTTATATCTATGTGAAGCGAAACTATATTATTTATTTTAATCGCTCTCTTTTTATATCTACTTATCAGCTCCTATATACCCAAACATCACGTGTCTTTAACAATTTACATAATTAATTTGTTATGAAGCTTTTTATTAATTGATGTTCTCAAATATACACTCAGGATTGTTTTTTTTTTAGATTTCCAGATGTATTTAAAATATTTTCCTCAATAATAATCTTACGTAAAAATATAAATAGAATTAATTAAAGACATTGTTTTTTTTTAATCTATATAATTGAGTTATGTCTGTAACCTCTAGCCTTCTTCAGGTGTTTTTTTTCAAACTTGAGAATATTTCTGTCAAACTCTAAAATCTGGATGAAATTTCAGAACCAGACCCTTTATTTAATCCCTGATGGTAGCATGCTCTTGTTCCGTTATTCATGACTTCAGTAATTCACAATTTTTCGTATCGCTCACACCGAGGATTTAACCTTCAACCTTCAGATGACTATCACTTAGAACTGAATTTAAATTAATACTATATCCACTGTGCCACAGGTCATTGCAGAAGTTCTAGTATGAATTTTAGGAGCCTGTGTTTATTTATATCGTACACCAGTAGTTGCAAACCATTGCTGCTTGAACCCCCTGAGGGTGTGAGACGATATTCCAGGTGGTACAAGAAAATGGTAGAAAAAAAAAATAATATTAGCTATATGTTACTATTTTGTGTGTTTTTCCAAGGTACAAACTTCTTGCTTTAATTATTGTTATTAATATTTGTTAAACAATAAAAGTGACTGGGATGGCAGATGTATTAATATAAACAGAGAATACCTTGCTCATCTAGAATTTGTCGACGATATCATTGTCACAAGTCACACAACTCAAGAATTAGAAGGGATTTTTAACGACATTCAAAATACTAGCCATATAGTTTAAACGCATTATGGAAAAACCAAGGTCATGTTCAACGAATATACCACGACAGCCGCAATCACAGTGAAAGGTGAAAATGTCAAGGAAGTTGACAACTGCATCTACCTAAGGAAGATGGTGAGAAGTGACGTTGATATCATGTCTGAAATCAAATGGACGATTGCGCATTGATGGACAGCCTTTTCCAAAGTAGACAACATCATCAAGAGTACAAAGTTCACGATGAACATTAAGCAAAAAGTGTTCAACGAATATACATTATGCCTGTTATGACATATGGTAACGAAACATGGGCACTTAATAATGCAGCGATAGAAAAGCTAAAGGTTACACAATACAAAATGGAACGCATTATGCTCGGCATCAGTTTACATTATAGAAAAAGAAACACCTGTATCAGACAACAAACTGGAGTAAATGCCATTATCACTACCTTCTGAATGGCGAAACATAGATGGGCAGGTCACCTTTTAAGATGTACAGACAACAGGTAGACATATAGAGCAGCAGAATGGACCCAGAGGCAATGGAAAATACCTAGAGGAAAGCCAAAATTTTGTTGGAGAGACGACCCTGATTGTTAACTAGGTTCTACTTGGCCACGCCTAGCCAGAGATAAACCAAAGTGGAAAAAAATCACCAACGGGTTCCTCCAACAAGACTGAAATTTTTTAAGAACCCTGATGATGATGATTATTGTTATTAAGTGGCCATTAAATTCTCAGTTGAATAGATTTAATCCACCCGTGTATTAACCGCCTGTTCAGATCATTAGGACCAAAACTGAACGTGATTGTTTACGGTATTAAACAAGTTCAAGTGTTGAAAAATTTGAAAGTAATAAACAGGAACAAAAAAGTCATTAAATTAAAAGTTATCTTTTGAAAGTTAAAATTTCGATGTTATTATTTCAAGGAAATTATTTTTGTAAAGTATGTTTTCTTTGGTATAATTTGGATTATTCGGACATCTTGAGTGTTTTTCTCACAACATTTCGGCGGCTGTAACCTCCAGCCTTCTTTAGGTGTATCTTTTCGAACTTGCGAATATTTCTGTCGAACTCTAAAATCTGCACAGAATTTCGAACGGAACCCTTTTTTTTGATCCATGAAGGTTGCAGCTCTTGTTCCGTCAGTCATTGCTGAGAGAAGTCTTTAGTTATTTTAAATTCTTCATATCGCCCGCACTGAGGATTAAACCTTCAGATGACTATTACTTAGACCTGAATTTAACTTAGTACTATATAGATTGCGCCACAGTTTTAGTATGAACTTTTGGAGTCTTAAACCTATTCTTGTTTTTAATGTGTAGTCAAGATGAGAACAGTTGTCTGTATTATCAAAATTATACAAATTATCAATCCTCATCTCAAAATTTCAGAAATATAATAATTTTTTTGTTGTGTTCTTTTCTATTATTTATAATTAATGTTTCCAATATTGTATTAAATTCTATACTAATCTGCTTAAAATGTCATTGTCACCAAACATATGCACGTCTTCTTTGGGTCGTCTTACTTTCCACTGTTCTTCTTTGTTTATAATTTTTACTTCATCTCATAAAGGTAGATGGTTATACCATTTCACTCAAAATGTAGTCAACCGTACCCGACTTTTCAATATTTCCACGTATTACGGCTTTCCAGTATTCTTCTAACCTTACTTTTAGTGGGACACATGTATTAACTTTTGTATATTTTTCTACACTTAGATAGAATCCATATGGAGGATTATGGTTCAATCCTAAATGCGGGCAATACCAAGAATACAATTGAGAATTACTTCGAACTTCTAACCAGTCATGGCTGGCAGAACGAGAGCATGCTACTCCTGTTGATTAAATAAAGGTTGTTTTTTTTACATAGTTGACCCCAAACAAGGCAAGTTGCCACTGTAGACGTCTACTAAGAATTAGAGAGAAAGTCAAGGTGACACCAAAGCAGCAAGTTCATCGGAGCACATTCCATTGAAGTAATTGTAAAACAAGCACAAGGATGCAACATCGCGGCGATGGGACAGGGGCTAGAGCTTAGTGGATAGTGAGGGACCTATTAGATTAACAACTATTTCTTGGACATTGTCTAAGAAAGAAAGACTAGTGGATAGTGCACCAGTCGAGATGTGACAACAATACTCTATGCATGAGGAGATGGCTTTGTATAGAAAAAGGATAATGTCAGGTGTGAAAAGTTTTCTAGGACGGTAGAGAGAGCCTACTTTCTTTGCAGCAGCCTTGGCAATTTCTTCTATGTATTTGTTCCAATTCATGTTACCTGTGAATGTTAGGCTAAGGAGTTTGAAATTTGGACTCTCAGGTAGAGTGTTATTTGCCATAGTAATTGGTGGTTTAAGGTGTTTCTTGTAGTTGTTGAAGGAAAGGTGCTTTTTCTTAGCAGCATTAAATGTTACCATCTATTTATGACCCCATTCTACTACAGAGTGCAGGTCACTTTCTGAGGATTCAGCCATTGCCTTGGATATGTGCGCGTCTGTTTTGCCCACATGATGTTCAAAATTCTGTACAGATACCTGAGTTAGAAAAGATACACCTGAAGAAGGTTGAGGGTAACACTGGCCGAAACATTGTGAGAATAACAGTCCAAATAATACAAATTATACAAATTATCAATCCTCATCTAAAAAATTCAGAAAAAATACATTTCTTTTTCTAAATGCAATACGACACAGATTCCGTATATTATAGTTAAACTTTATTAGTTTCGTTCACTATGCAATAATATATTAAATAACCTTAGAATTAAAAGTTGTTTTTAATTATATATAAATCTTTTCCCTTTCCTTTCTCTTTTTAACTACTTTTTGTTCCCACACTCTAGATGTTAAATGAAATGGAATAAGAAAGAAGGAATTGAATTGATTAATTCTATCTGAGAATGAATTAATTAACTTTTACATAATTATCTTCCTTTGACAGTCAAGTCATATTCGAGCTGATCTCGTAATTATCCTAATTCATCCCTATAATAATAGAGATTATATAGCTGTCTGTCTTAAGCTGAAACTATGGTATCAGTTTTGATCGCTCTCTTTTTATATCTACTTGAAACCGAAACTATATTATTTAGTTTTTATCGCTCCTTTTTTATATCTACTTGTCAGCTCCTATATACTCATTTCAAAGCTTCCACAAACGTCACACGTCTTTACAAATTTACATAATTAATTTGTTTTAAAACTTTTTTATAAATTAATATTCGCAAATATACACCCATGATTGTTTTTTTACATTTCCAGATGTATTTATAATATTTTTCTCAATAATAATCTTACGTAAAATTATAAACAAAATGATTTAAAGATGTTGTTTTTTTAAAAAATCTATATAATTGAGTTATGTCTGTAATCTCAAGCCTTCTTCAGGTGTTGTTTTTCAAACTCTGGAATATTTCTGTCTAACTCTATAATATTAATGGAATTTCGAACAAACCCTTTACTTAATCCATGATGGTAGCATGCTCTCATTCCGTTATCCATGACTGAGAGAAGTCTTCAGTAATTCACAATTCTTTGTATCGCTTGCACCGATGGTTCAACCTTAAACCTTCAGATGAATATCACTTAGAACTGAAATTAAATTTGTACTATATCCACTGCGCCACAGGTTTTTGCAGAAGTTCTAGTATGAAATTTAGGAGCCTGTGTTTATTTATATCGTACACCAGTAGTTGCAAACCAGGGCTGTTCTAACCCCCTGAGGGTGCGAGACAATATTCCGGGAGGTGCGAGAAAAGGTCAGAAAAAAAATAGAATATTGGCTATATGTTACTATTTTTTTTTTTTTTTTTTTTTTCAATGTACAAACTTCTTGCTTTCATTATTGTTATTAATATTTGTTAAACAATAAAATTGATAGGAAAGGCAGATGTATTAATATAAACAGAGAATACCTTCCTCATCTATAATTTGCCGACGATATCATTGTCACAAGTCACACACCTCAAAAATTAGAAGTGATTCTTAACGACATTCAAAATGCTAGCCATATAGTTGGTCTTAAAATGCACACTGGAAAAACCATGCCACGAAAGCTGCAATCACAGTGAAAAGTGAAAATGTCGAGGAATTTGACAACTACATCTACCTAAGGAAGATGATGAGAAGTGACGTTGATATCATGCCTGAAATCAAACGGCAAATTGCGCTTGGATGGACAGCTTTTTCCAAAGTAGACAACATCATCAAGAGTAGAAAGTCCACAATGAACATTATGCAAAAAGTGTTCAGTGAATACATCATGCCTGTTATGACATATGGTAGCTGCAGTCATAGTGAAAGGTGAAGATATCCACTCCAAAAAATATCTCACTTCTGACACAAGCGTCTACATGTATAAGAGTCAAAAACGTCCTAAAATGGGGTACTGTTGCGACATCTGGGGGTTGAGGGGTGACGCTCAGAGCACCGATTCCTGCCTTGACAGAGTAAAAAACTGACTTCAAAATTTTTATCACTGTCTAACACTTCCAATTCTATAGATATAACCACCAAAGCGAGAATAGTTCGAATAATCCAAATCCAAATTTATAATTTATGTTGGGGGTTGACGGTAGCTAAGTGGTTAACAATACGGACTGACAACATGTGTGTGCAAAGTTCGAATCCAGTTTGTTCCACAGAAACACTTTCACTTAGGATGTTGGCAACCTTCACGTGGTCCTTCCTGTAAGTACCCGATGTCTCGAAAGATATCGGGAAACCAATGCCAAAAATAAAATCATTCAATTCGTGCAAAATGAATGAATGAATCGTTTATGTTTAGCGATAATTAACTTTAGGAATTTAAAAACTACATTATTTTCTATATATTGTAACTCTGTATGTGTGTCCACCTGATCTTTGTGTCTTATGTTCACCCAAACCGCTGGACAAAATTGCTTGGAAATTGGCATGGCGACTACTGACCTCTCAGTGAAGGTCATAGGCTATATAAGAAATATATCACTTCAACACTGGGGGTCCCCGGGCTGCCCCCCCCCCTCCTGAAAAGTGTTTTCCCTTTGATTCAAATGAAATTTAAACCATAGGTAAATGACCAAGAATTCAAATAGGTCCAATTTCAATGAAATGTATACCTTATTTAATACATATTAAATAAGGATGATTTACATAATATATATATATATATATATATATATATATATATATATATATATATATATATATATATAGTAAGCAATGAAAATATATATGGCAATCAAGCTACACAGAGGCTCCCGTGTTTCATCCCTGGGGGGAATCGTCAGGCTAAATGCATGGAGTTATTTTTGTCAGGTGTTTTTATATACATGGCTTGCTAGTTAACCAATCAGATTCTTTGTTGTTCCCTCAGCCAATCGTTGGGCTTCCCGCGAACAAAGGCTTTGTTGGTGACGCTCCTATGTCAATCCTATTGTTTGTTAACAATGGAGTTTCCTATATCCTGTTTCCTTTGTTTTGTCAATACAGTAGGCGAATTTATTTAACACGTGGTTTTTTGTATTTTTATTTTAGGTTTTAAATTTTAACTTGTTCAGTTTTTTATTTATTTATTTATTTATTTATTTTTTAATTTAATTTATTATATATCATCCTAAGGTAAATTTATTTCTGTGTAAACAGCTGTGTAAACAGCTGTTTGCTATTTCGCTTCTAGAGTTTAATAGGTTTCGGGGATCTTTAAAATTTAGGATTTCATATTTTTCATTTAGGCATAATCTACACGGGTCGTCTAAGTTTCTACATGTACTGGCCTGTCTTACTATTTTCCATTCAATTATTGGTGAGTGTCCATTTTCTTTGAGCTCCCAATAATGGTTAGCTAGTGCTGTTTTAGTTCGACGTTCTTTGTTTTCTACCTAGCTCTACTTACGTATCGAGCACTGTTGAAGTAAATACTGAAAATTGATACATAAAAAATTATATCTCCTTATACTAATATATATATATATATATATATATATATAATAAATGTGAAGTGAGAGCTAGCTCGCGAAGCTAGCTAGTCTTATATAAATGGAGATATTGTCCGTCAGGCACAAATTTTTTAAACGTAATTTGTCTGATTTAAAAATATCAGAGATCTTTGCTACTTTTAGAAATTGAGAATATTGCACTAATAATAAATAATAAATTCCCAACAAATAAAGCGGACATCATAACCAGAAATCAAAACCCCGAGATGGTCATTTTCTTTCTTTTTTTTTTTTCTTTTTTTTTTCTTAGGGTTGTTTTTAGTGTTTTTTGGTGATTTTTAGGGTTAGTGTGCATGGTGCGTCAGAACCGCCATGCTTTTTTCTCCTCTTTTTTTTGACTTTTTAAACAGGGCGACTTTCAAGTTAAGCCCAGTTTGGACGATTCTGATTCGTGTTAGGGCTAGGATTCAGTACGAATCTTTTTTTTTTAGATTTAGGGTGTTTTTTGTGTTATTGTTCGTTTTTGGTGATTTTTAGAGTTAGGGTGCGCGTTGTTAGTCTTTCTCTGTTCTATCGTTATTGTCATGGCAGCTTCAATCTATGGCCCCCCCTATAAAGCATTCACTAAAAAACTCATCTAGCTACAACAACTATCAATAAATTACATTTCTCCCTGTGTACCTAAAACTAACTGGTGCTACCAGTTCAGGCTGTCTGAAAATAATGTCTTCCTGACTTTAAACGCACAATACATTGATGTTATTGTTTTTTTTCTTTCCATTTTTTTTCTTTTATATGGAAATCGCTCCAGACAAGGAGCTAACAAGAACAAATATGATTATCGCAAAGACAGAAAAATTTTTTTTTGTTTTAACATAGTTCACCCCAGACAAGGCATGCCGCTACTGTAGATGTAAGGGGCTACTGAGAAGAAAGAAAAGGGAGAAGGTTGAGGGGGTCAACCTAAATTGGGATCTGCGCAGCTAGATATCTGTTTACATTAGTTTTAAATTTCTGCATGTCAGTACCGTCGGGGAAACAGGGGGCAGGGAGGGAGTTCCAAAGGCCAGCAGCACGAGGAAAGAAGCTATTTGAGTAGAAAGCTCTCCGGCATCTGGAGACCTCCACAGTGAATGGATGGGATTTAGTCGATTGTCGAGTTGGTCTAGTGAACTTACGACGAGGAGGCACCAGAGCAGCCAATTCATCGGAGCACAATCCATTGAAGTATTTGTAAAACAAGCACAAGGATGTATCAGCCCAGATGTGGCAACAATACTCCATGCATGGGCGGGATTTGCTTCACAAATAAGAATCTAGACATAGAAAGCTATTATAATCCAATTGTATGAAAATAATCACTCTCGGGAACCATTTTAATTCTAACATACTGAAAAAATTTGAACTTGCCCATTTTTTCGTAATTTTGGACAACCCACAATGACTGTTGAAACGATAAATCCAGATAATTCTTGTCATTCTTACTCAAATTTAATAATCCAGACTACTTTTCCAATGTTTTTTTGGGTGCAGAATCCAAATATGGCATCAGAAAACCATGAAACTGCACTGTTTTCTGGAAAATCCTGAGTTTTACCCTTTTTTAAGCTATTTTCAGTCAAATATTGGCCGTAAACCAGAAAAAATTATTGATTTTTTTCAAAATTTATCCATTATAATTGACAGAAAATGGTCCCTCAAGTTGAAAACAATTTACACTATCCTTTTCAACCTTAAATTCATGCCCACTCTGGTGTTGTTTCCCCGTTTTTCCCTACATTGAAAATAAAAATAAAAATGGAAAAATTGAATATTTCCATTTTTCTCATTTTCAATTTTTCAACATCTCACATTATGTCATAATTTTCTTTTCTTTTCTATATACAACTATAATGAATGACATGACAAACATTGCTCTCATTGAGATTTTCAAAAACTGCAAGAGATCTCGATTCGATGAAGTTATGAAACAGGTCTCATCCAAGCTAGAGGTCCCACCTAGTGATAAACTTCTATCTGACATCCAAGTTGTGTTCAAAGACTTTCAGCAGCAACAAAACAAGAGTCGTTCAGTGGTCAGTCTATCCAGGTCATTTGATGAGAAGGTAGTGCTCCAACGTCACACCTATGTATCGAAGGCAAAGCGTCCTCTGGAGGAAGTCAGTGACCGTCAACAACGCCGACGACTGAGCGACTATATGGATTCGACCAAAGCTGCTGCTCAAGCACAGAACACTTCCCCCACCAAAATGTTTGCCTTCGGTCTGAAGAACAAATACCTTCAAAACGAAGAGGTTGCTAAAGTGGGATACTCTATCCTACGCAATGAGTCCATCCCAGACCGACACGTTTCACTGGAGGTTGCATCTGCCATCTACAAGAGTGGCAAAATGACCAAACGGATTTACACAGACATTCTGTTTACTCCTGAAAGATGCTGGAGCTGATGTTCTTCCATCGTACGACAAACTGTTGAAATTTAAGAAGGAGCGGAGGCCAACAGTACAAAAACTTGCAACTTCGTACAGTGGTGTGAAGTACCATTACCTCCAGTGCTTGAAACTTACGTCTGCCCAATTGTTTGCATCACTTCAGTTGCCCGCATTCCACAACCTCAATGAGATCCAGATGATGCTTCACGATGGCTTAGATGGCATTGGTGGACATTCTATTTTCAACCAGAAGGGTTCCATCAACACAAACAACATCATCATGTTTATGTTCCGTATCGAGAACCTAAAGACTGTGAATGATGAAGTGCTCTGGGAAAACCCCTCACATGCCTCCTCTTCATCTTGTCGTCCAGTGATGTTGTTGATGGGAAGAGAAACCCATGAGGACTTGAAGTTGTAGCAAATCTTCAGAAGGAACGACAAAGTGTTAAGTTCTCGGTGGACCATCTCAACAAATCTATCAATGTTGAAGTTCATGCCAAAATGTCCATGATAGATGGCAAAATGCACACAACTATATCTGGTCTGGGTGGCACGTTTTGTTATTTCTGCACAAAGAGCAAAGAACAGTGTCATGATGTTTATTTCATATCATCAGGGTTCACGGTCGATCGGTCCCTAGAAGATACCCTTGAGATCTGTGAGAAGGACATGCACCTGGAAGAAAACCGAAAGATGATGTTCGTAAAGGAGTCACTCAGGAACCTATCACAACAGAAGACATCAACAACATGACCCTCTCCACAATCTTCTTCGGTGTTTTGGATGGATCTTTAAAATGTGCTATTATGTCAATGCTGGTCATTTGTCTTGGTCGAAGGCAAAGTTGAATGTGTCAAATAGGGTGGCTCGAGCGTTAGAATTCCTAAAACAAGCCAAAGAGGATATACAAGCCAGAGTCAAGGAAGAAACATCTATCACCTTGAAGAAAGCTAATCCAACTGGTCATGTTGGAACCTCCACAACTGGAAATATTGCTACGGTTATGTTGAACACCAACAATTGAAAACTGCTCACCCAAGGAATTAATAGTTCTGAATTGAGAGCTAAGTTCGAACAACTGGTGCTGAACATGGCAGTGATTCTGACTATCATCAACTCAGATCGAAAGGTTAAAATTGATGAGTTCAGAGAATTCTGCAGAACAACATACCTCCACGTTGCTTCAATTCCATGAATCCACATCACACCTAGTGCACATGTTGTTCTGGGGCACCGTGCAGAGTTGATTGCTGAAAACGGCTGTATTGGTTTACTCAATTTCACCCAGTCAGGTATTGAAGCCAACAACAAATTTCTTCAACAATACCGGATCAACAAAGCCAGGAAGACCAATCAGTTTGATAATTTATCAGATTGTATCAATCGATTATGGGACAAGAGTGACCCCAGTGTCATGGAGGCGAGAGAGCAATTTAATTGCAGACATTGTAAAGGGACAGGGCACAGTATTCGTAGCTGTGAGCAGCTCAAAGCTGCGATATTTGGGTGTAACACCGAGTACAAATCTTTGTTGTGCTTTCTGACGGATAATGCATAATGTGAATCACTATTTGTTGTTTCATTGATGTTTGAGTGATATATTTTCATTTTAAAGTGGATATTTGAAGAGTTCTCTTCCTGTAATACTAAAAAAGGGTCTTGTTTGTTTGCTCAACTTGTTTACTTTGCGAGTTATGATAATTTGAAATTTGCCCAGAATTTAGCCCCTCCGTGTATTGGCCCAAAATGATGGTGATTGGGGCCTCAGACTCCCAAAATGGTATAATTCTGCTGAATATCAATCTGGTTAACATCCCACTACCCTCCCTGATGCCTAACATGATGACCAACAGGTATAACAGCTAAACAGCTAACATTATGGCCACTCATAGGTTAATGTCCACTTGAACCCCCTTCTAAGCCCACTGTGGTGGACTGTGAGCTTTTGTCACACAAGCCTCGGGCATTGAGGTCAAGAAAACGTCTAGAAGTGAGGCTTGTTGGTCTACTCGATCGGGGATGTGGGTCGGGAAATCGACAGTCTGAGAGAGGGAGTGAGCTAAGGAGAAATTATACGTAGAGTTGCCGGCTGCGTCAGTAAGGCTGGAGAACCCCAACCAGTCGCGGTGGTGGGCATTAAAATCCCCAAATACATGTATCTGGGCATTCGAGTCAATTAAGAGTGCTGTATCTATGCTTTCAGAGAGAGAGTTTAGCAGAGTACAGTCCTGGGTCGAAGGGGAACGGTATAAGAAATATAAGTAACTGACGCTGTGATGTAAAGTCAGTTAAAGCACATGTAGTCTTGGTCATCTGATTCTAACCTATGTTCTCTAGTCAGGGGGAGGGTGTTCCGAACATAAACTCCTAGCCCGTGCATATGTTTGTCAGAGTCTTTGCGGTAGAGTGGGAGGTAGTCAGTCATGTCAAAGTGGTGAGAGGAGGATTGAAGGTTAGTTTCACTTAGAGCTAGGATATCCGGGGAGTTTGTCAGGAGAAAGGTTTCTACGTCGTTGATGTTGGTTCTAAGTCCCCGGATATTAGTGAATGTGAGCCTCAAGGGCGGAGGTGAAAGTGTTTTTTGTTGGGTGTCTGGTTTAGGTTTTCTTTTATTTTTTTGTAATGACATGTTTGTTTTTATCATAGAGTGGGTTGGCTAAGGTGGGTCCTTGTTTGGGGCCAATAAGCTCATACAACCAGTCCATTAGTCACGACCTGGTCCATGGGGGTTGTGGCCTCGGGGAAAGCCCACCGGAGATAATTGCAGGGTCCCTTTCCATGCGCGACATGGCACATACAACTACCCACGGTATTATGCAACTGATGATGGAGCAGTCGTTCTTAGCGCTACCCAAGAGTTTGGGCTCCTGTCCTGTCAGTCAGAAACAGCAGCCAGACAAGCTGTCTAACCTGTACCCTCAACCTGTCGGAACAAGAGAGACCCAGATTGGTCATGTAAGACTTAGTGACGAAAAAACTTTCCCCAAGTTGCCCAAATAGAGAGAAAGAGAACAGCGTTCATTGTCCTAGTAAGGAAACAAGGCTAGGCACTGAGTGTTTAGAGGCGTCCCAGCGCTGGTACCTCTGCACTTGGCTAATAGACAAAGAAGGAGTGCAAGGGCCGGCGATAGGCAGAACCTATCTACTCCTTATATATATATATATATATATATATATATATATATATATATATATTCCTGTTTAGAAAGATGTTTAACTCATTGGGAAATTAAAAAAAAACAATGTAGACCATAATATAATCACTACTCCATTTATTAGACTCTGATTGTTGGGTGAAGAATTGAAGAGTATTTTATTTATGCTTTTTGGTTTGTTTCTGATTTTTTTTTTAAAAATATTTTTTCAAATATTATATTGTTATCATTATAAAATTAAATTTGAGAATTTTCAGATAAAACTTTTACCCTTTTTCAATGAAACCTAATACAAACTCGTTGGGATCCAATCTGATTGCCTCAAATAAATGCATATGTTGGCTGTAAAAAAAAACTTTGTACGCGCTTCTATAATTGAGTAACTACTGCTTTTTTGTCATTGATCAGGTAGGATTCCAACGAATAAAAGGGTAATGGTTTTATCCGAAAATTCTTGACTTTAATTTCATAATGAAAAGAAAAGGATATATATTTTAAATATTTGAAAAATAACATATTTTAAAAAGATATTTAAAAAAATTCCTCTAAATTATACTATATTGTATACTATTGTTTTGTTTTTTATTTCTTAAGAACTTGAACATAAAGTGTGTGTGTGTGTGTGTTTGCCACCTCTCTATGAAGGACTGGATGTGATATGAGTTTGGTTTTTTAAACATGGGTAAAATCTAGTACTCTGGATTAGCACAAAAATAAAAATTGCCTCTGTCTAG
The DNA here is from genome assembly GCA_963556195.1 of Sepiola atlantica. Lineage (NCBI taxonomy): Eukaryota > Metazoa > Mollusca > Cephalopoda > Sepiida > Sepiolidae > Sepiola > Sepiola atlantica. The sequence continues at coordinate 173,664,767 of OY744524.1, read as the reverse complement.
AAAAACAGATACTACACGTTGATCTTAGTCCGAAGACTGGATGAAGTGTGTTTTCAATTATGTAATCGTTTGTTTGTTTTCCACAACCATTTCTTGTAACTTTTGTTATTTCACCTAAAAATGTTTAATTTTATTTTTTCTACACAATAAAATTTGTCATCTTCTACACTTGTCGTTTTTATATTTTTTTACCCTTTTTAAATTTGTTAATGGTTTTTTGTTAGTTAATTAAATGCAATCAAAAGCAAAATACAGTTTGGCTATATTAGGAAAATAATCAAAGTTATATTAACTGTCATTTGAATTTTTTGTGAATGCAAGAACAAATACACTCTCTTGCATTACTTTCAATTTGTATCAATGTACAGATGTCTGTTTACATACTCACACACACACATAACAGAGTTACCTACTAGACACCATCATAGAGTGTCTTTGGTCTCTCTTCTTCTTTCTTCTTTCTTTCGTGTGAATCAAATGATTCTGATGTTGGCATTAGTTTCCCCGATGTTTTTCTAGTTAGAAATCTTTCTGGAAAGACATCGGGTACTTACAGGAAGGACCACGAGAAGGTTGCCAACATCCCTAAGTGAACATGGTACTGTGGAACCGACTGGATTCGAACTTGGAACACCCAGGTCTTCAGTCCGTGTCGATATCTACTTAACCACCGTCACCTCCCTTTGGTCTCTCTGTAAAAAGGTTTGTCAGGAAAACCTGACTTGAGGATACTTCACCCTACAAGTAAATATTCAAAATAACATAGTATTCGAGACCCAAATAAGATATCCCGGTTTAGCTATACACGCCTATACGAGGAATGGTGCATCTTCTCCTCCACCAGACCAGATGAATTCTTGTCCTGAAATCTGGTAAGACCAAGAGACCAAAGGAAATATATACTATAATATATAATCAACTGGTCAATTGGGGGAGAGGTGAGAAGTAAGGGAGAACTTTAATGGAACACTCGAATATCTGTATATCTCATATAGAGATCAAGTGTTAGCCCCAGGAAGGGTCCCTTTGATTGTCGAGAACTTATGAAACAAAAAAAAGAGATATTAAGTTGTTCGAAAAGTAATGACTGATGTTAGAAACAGGAAGATTAAATCTGGACAGTGTAGGGAGATGTGTGCAGAACAAGAAGAGACTTTGATGCTATGGTCATGTTGAAAGAATGGATGAGAGTTCTCAGGTTCGTAGATGTAGAACAGTTGATAGAGGAAGGATTTGAGAGAAAGAAGAATAAAGACCTGAGCAGAGATAGGCTAGTTTGAAAGTCAATTTCTAAGAGCCATCCAACACATGCCAGCATGTAAAATTGATGATGTAATAGTAGTAGTACACATTTAGGGCATATTTACTGTTTTGTTGCCCTATGCATTATGTTGTTTGGAAAATCAAGACTGATTTCAGAAATGAATATTTAGCTCATGCGTGCCTATTAATGAAGCTTTTTAATCTTACCAGTTGGCTTCAGATAGTAAGATTCTGTTAAAATACTAACATCAAGTGCCTTAGACATTACTCTACCACTTTGAGGTGTGTTTTCTTTAGCAGTTGCTTTCAAATTTTCAGTGAAAAAAGTACATGGCCGTCCTCTACCTTCTTTAGCGTCAAGGCCTTCATTACCACTATATAGAATTTCTTTAACCATCTTTCATACTGTCTGATCACTTTTGGACCCTTCTTCTCTTGTTCTGTTGATATTGGCGGCTGGTTTTTTTTATGGGGGGGGGAGTATAACAAAATTTGAACTCGTACAAGAAAACATTTCTTATTAAAGGATTGTAAAGATTGTATTCTCTGAGAAATTATTAAACATTTCTTAAAGATAACAAGCATGTGAAATTGTATATAAAACTTTTTATCCTAAAAATAACATTTTATTTTCAAAAAAGATTTGTTATTTCACTACTCATTTGATGTTGTTTCTTTTTCTTTTCTTTTTTTGACATTGGACAGAAAGAAGATTGTTTTAAAGAGAACAAATTAGTTCAACAGACTGGATCAACAGCTGATTGTTAACTTTATAGAATGTAACTTCTGATACAAAATCCTGTTGATCAATATTGTCTAAGAAATTTTTCTTTTTCTATGAATTGTGTGCTAACTCATCATTTCGCACAGAAACTGAAGATTTATTAGGTTGGTACAAAAACAATGGCGTTTTTCATATATGTTTTCTGAATTAATTTATTGATAAATATAGCGTTGTTATATGTCATTGTAAAGCGCGTTTTTCGCTCTATCGAATCATGTTATTCATTTCCATTTTTAATCTCTTCATTTATTGTTTTTGCAGGCTTTTCGACAGGGCAAAATTGAAATCTGCACGATATTCTTGTTCCAGTTCAAACTAGGCCGAAAACCTGCTGAGACAGCTCGTGACATCAATGGAACGTACGGCACAAAGGTGGTTCAATAAATTTTGCAAAGGTGACGAGAGAATCTCGAAGATGAAGACCGTCAAGGTCGGCCTACTGCAGTTGATAACGAAGATCTGAAAGCCTTAATTGAAGCCGATCCTCACAAAAAAACATATGAGAAGTTGCTGATGAACTCGAGGTCGACCACTCAACAGTCGTTCGCTATTTGAAGCAAATAGGGAAGTCAAAAAAGCAGGATGCCGCACGAATTGAACGATAATAAAAAAAATCGTCGTTTTGAGGTGTCTTCTACACTCTTGCTGCGCAACAGAAACTGCCTATTTCTCAAGCGAATTGTGACGTGTGAAATTGGTGACTGTTTGGTGGTCTGCGACCGGTCTCATCCATCATAGCTTCTTGAATCCGGGCGAAACGATTACGGCAGAGAAGTACCGCCAACAAATTGACGAAATGCACCAGAAGCTCTAACGTATGTGCCCAAGATTGGTCAACATGCCGGGACCAATTCTCCTCCATGATAACGCTTGCCTGCATGTTGCTTAACTGACCCTGCAGAAGCTGAACGAATTGGGCTACGAGACTCTGCCTCATCCGCCATATTCACCGGACCTCTCGCCCACCGATTATCACTTTTTCAAGCATCTCGACAACTTCCTGCGCGAAAAATACTTCAAAAGCCGATATGATGCCGAATCGGCTTTCAATGACTTCATCGCTTCCAGAACTGCGGATTTTTATGATAATGGAATAAGTAAACTTGTGTTGATTCTAATGGTTTTTATTTTGATTAATAAAGTATGGTATATATATAAGAAATTATGGTCTTTTGAAGTTGAACGTCAAAAAACGCCATTGTTTTTGCGCCAACCCAGTATTTGTTGTTCTTGGTTTTGATTGAGGACTTCTTAATACTTGATGGCAAATGATCAAATACTGATGGGGGATTCTTCGGTCATACTTTTCCTCTAATAGGAAAATGACTTTCATAAACAACAGTGCTTGGTTTATCAGGAGTGTTGTGTCTAGGTATTGTCTTTGATTTTGGGGAAGACGAAAAACAGGAACCTGGGAATACTGAAATAAAAAATTATTAACTAAACTATTATTTTGTAAATATTAGATAGTGATTTTAAAAAGTGTATGAACCTTAAATTCTATGGTCTGAAAGGTTTGAACTTGAATTAAAATTGGAAATTTGTAATTGTATGAAGGTGGAATTTATATTTTAGTGGATAACATGGATTAAGAATTATCAATGTCAGAACAAAGGAATTTAAGATTGAGACATTGGGAACTTTAGGATGATGAAAATGAAATGTATTCTTTCTCAGGAATGAGAAGCAAGTAGAAATTTAAAATCTATACACAACACAAGTGAGTACAGTTTTAAGTCCCCTAGATTACATGTTAATAATATATGGCCAGGAATCTTTCATGGTATATTTTTTTTTATTGGCATCTCTGTCTTGGGAAAATACAACAGAATTCCAGGAGTGATATATGGTCTAACCAGGTTAAAAAGATTGACACACGGTCACAACAACCTTTCTATGACCTCTTGCCTTTGCTGCAAGTTGATCGTTCCTCTTGTAGGCCTCTGCAATGTCTCTACAGACAGTATAATAGTAGGAGGCTAGGCAGGAGGATAAATGGACCTCTTGAAAATTTGATTTCATGAACAGTGCTAAAATAATTCAAATTTACTTATGATAATAATAAGGGAGGGGATCAATAACTTAAGTAAAATTCAATTATATTAACAAGTTTAAATACTTTTTAAGCCTCAATTGTACTATAGAGACTGTTGAAACTTATTGCCCATTTCGCTTTGTATTCGTCCAAATGTTCGTTCGATAAAATTGATTTTTGGTCTGGTCTGGCGCAACATAAAAAATATTTTAAATTAACAAGCTGTTTTTTAGTTAGTTTTCTTTTTAGCAACAATAACTCTTGTTTGACTATTTAATAATGGGAGATATTCGTGCTCTGTTCTGCTACTTAAATCGGCAAAAACGAGATTTACTTTGTTTAGGTGTGAACACCCTGAAAAATCTGTCGGAAAGAAAAAAAACAAACAAACAATTATTTAAGAATTTATTTAGAATGGGGATCAATTTCGCATATGGTCCTCTATTTCTAAGCCAAGATTTTTACCAATAATCCTAAGTCCGAGTGACAATGGCGTAAAACCACACATAATCGCCTAAAAAAAGTAGAACCACTATTCACCTCCCACCCCTAAAAAACGCACACGATTTATCTCTCATAGCAAAAAAAATGGTTACCTACCGTAAAACGCTAAAATGGTCCGGAAATGGGGGGATCATTTTACATTAAATTTATATGCAAAACTGATTCCTCACTAGAACAATTATTTTTTTTCTCTTTTCTGCTAAGTTTTTCAGTTGTTCACACGTAATCGCCTAAAAAAGTAGAATCTCATTTTTTTAGGGGGAGGGGTGATTTAGCTGTTAATCTACAATAATACCGAAAATGTCATGTTTCATTTATTGAGAAAATAAAATAAAAGGATAATTGTTTGCCAAATAAAAGATATTTTTCATGTAATCGCTCAGTCGCTCACAAGAAGAAACTGTCTCTAAAAAAACATTTTAGAATATTGTTTAATCAATTTACAAACCCTTAAACTATTATAATTAATTTATATGCTCAAAAAATGAAACCTGAAAATTTTTTAATCATTAAAACGAGTGTCTTTATATAAAAATAATATTTCAATTTTATTTTTGCATCAAGTCTTTTTTTTTAGTGTAATGTGAAAATGTTTTGACAAAAAAAACTCCACAAAATAGTAAATGGCCGTCAGCGATTAAAACATTGAATTAAAGTTCGATACTCAGTCAACACTTTAAAAAGTAAAGTAGAATTTTATTTTATGACAAGAAATGGAATTTAAGAGCACACTCAATTTTATCCCAAGTTTTCAAACACGAGCAAGAAAATTCAGTCCTATAAATAAAGTTTTGCCGTATATTTTAAGGGGCAGTTGTAAAATAATTGAAGTAAATTTACTGGATTTAAATTCTGACATTAACTTTGATAATAAATTGCCTTTTCCATTATTATTCTCACAGTTTAAAGAATTACAGTTTTTTTTGTTTTTGTTTCTTAATAACTTTTTTTTAAACACTGACTGACATATATTTCTAATTTACTTTTTTAAAGTGTTATTTATTCCAATATTTTGAATGTTTTAAAATTTTATTTCACACAAAAACAAATTTTGGACAATGAACATTCTTTGTGCGCACACAAAAAAAACAATTTTAACGGAATTTAATGAATTTAAAAGTAAAAAAATCAAGAAGTTGATATTTCTTTCATAACGAAAAAATGCTGCAATTTTCGGGTATTTTTAACCGAAGTCAACAAAAAAAGGGGGTAAAAAAACAAATGTGCAACAAATAAATGCAAAGATAAATTACTTTTCTACCTACCTTATTTGTGTTTTAACTTATTTTAAAGCGTTTTTATTTGTTAAAAACAAACAGTGTCGACTGTTCAGTTAGAATGAAAAAAAGGTGCTGTCGAGAAGCCCTCCACAAGGATCCTTGATAATCGCTTAAAAATCTAAAATTAAGCAAAATACTGATAGAACATTACATTTTCGCACAATTGGTGACATATATTTTGATTACTTTTCGATTTTTGAGCGATTATCAGGATTGCTCGTGGAGGGCTTATCTGCACCATTTTTTTCGTTCTAACTGAACAGAGTCAACACTGTTTCTAACAAAAAAAACACTTTAAAATAAGTTAAAATCCTAACCCAAACTTATACAGGTATGTAGAAGAGTAACTTATTTTGCCTTTGGTAATAGCATTTATTTGTTGCACATTTCTTTGATATTTTACCCTTTTTTGTTCTGTTGATTTCAGTTAAAAATACCCCAATTTTCTTTTAGAATTTGACATGAAATTTGAATTTTATGTCAAATTCTAAAATAAATTCGAATTTTATGCTCGAACAAAAAGTGTCATTTTAAATCCACGATCAATTTTCTTTCAACATCAAACATAATTACACAGTCCATATTTCTGGAATTAAGCAAATTATTTTTCTAATAAAGACATTCGTTATTACAATTTTTTGTGACAATTTTCTTAAAAGTTTATACATATTTCATAAAAAAACACTAAAGATAAATATTGCAAATTAACATTTATACTTACTGTTAAATGTTGTTAAATATCAGAATTCTGATGATAAAAAGTTTTTAAAAATATGTTTAAAAAAGATTCAATTGTATCCGATATCCAGCCGTGTCAGAATTTACTGAATAATGCCAAATAACTCGCCCCCAGTCAGACAAAAGTCGCGCATGCTTGGTAGGCCTGTATTATGGATCGCCTTGAGATTCTAGCATATAAAATTATCCTGTCAGACTTAGTTACAATTTATGGTGCTTATTTAGATTAGGACCCATGCTAAAATCGACTTGGTGTCTTGATATTTCTGTAAAATCGAAAAAATCATAAACGGTTTTGAAAATCATTTTTAGTTTGTAGGTAATAATGGCGTTAGTTATTATGGTTTAGGATGTTAGGTTTAATTCTTTCAATCAGTAACCATAGTCGTAGATCCAATCCGCATTCATGGCATGCAGTTTTCATGGTTGCTATGTCTTGGGACCACAGATAGATTAACTTTAGTATCTGACCGATGTCCAATCAAGCCTGTTCGAAATAAGTACCACTTATTGATATCCAACATCTGCATTTTACGTTGCTGCATCACCAAGAGTATTTATCGCTAAGTTTGGCTCATTTTTTGCAATCTATCTCCACATTTTTTACATTTCTTTTCTTTTGTGATGTGATCATTTTTTTTCCTGATAAAAGTTAATCACTCCTTTGGAAGACGCAACAGCCTGTGCTATATATAGCTCGTTAAAACTCATTGCAGGTTTGATCAAAATTTATTTTGACATGTCGTCTGCTTATTTTCTCGCAATTTTATTGACTAGCCGCCTTGGTACTTTCTGACGGTTTACATAAACATCCAAAAAGTACCGATGCCAAGTCGATTTTTGCGTGAGTCCTAATCTTAGAAAGTACCCAATTTATATAAGAAATTACTTAGTCCGACCCAGACAACTGCTAATATGAATTTTTTAAAATAATCACCTAAAAATAAAAATCAACACGGAAGATAACTCATATTGAAGAATATAATAGGAGTGCAAACAAATGAAAATTTAAAACTAAAATGACTACACTGCATTCCAGCCAATGCCCGGTAAAAGGAACACAGTATTGAATCGTTAATAAAATTTATGATCATTTCTGCAATCCAACCAGTCTATTCTTGGCTTGTCCACCAAGTTTCAGTAATGAATGTCCAACACCTGGATAGGACTTGCAAAATTGTTAATAACTCTGACGTCACACCCCACTATTGGCACTGCTCTCATGTGGGCTGTTGAGGATTGTTTTGATAAAATCTGGGAGGTTATGGTGCGGTGAGTGTGAAATTCATTGAGGATCAAACCTGCTACTGATTAGACAATCACCAAAGTATATCGATTCAACGGCGATAAAACAAAGACTACCGCATGGGATCTTGGATAAGAAAATAGAAGAGTTTATAAAAACATCTTCCTTTTAAAACTTACTCAGTGACGTTACTTTTGGGACACACCTCTCCCACCAACTCCAACTCTCTCTCTCTCTCTCCCTCTCCTCTCTTGCAAACTTTGCAACAGCCTCAAGAAAGAAAAAGTAATCAGTAGCCGATTGTTTGACCTCGTTGCAATGTTGTTTTTCAAACAACTGTCAGTAAGAATGAAAGAAATTGTCAGTTGAATGATGAATAGAATGAACAAGATTTGATTACTTAGGAGGGGCTTCTCTGTCTTTTTGGGGGGTTCATTGGCGAAGGGGGAGGCATGACCTCTATCAGGGAGTGGAAAGAGGAGCTAGACGCTATAGGAGATGCTGGAGTAGGCGAAGGGGAGGGCTGTTTTGAGGGTGATGCAGGTGGAGTATTTTTAGGAGTATACATTGGGGAAACAAAAGGAGAAGGTTTCGGTGAATGGTCAGGTTTGGACTTTTTGCTAGGGCTTAGGGGATTGAGCTTATATGAAAAAGGAGCTATGATTGGGAATGCATTGTTCTTGATTTAGGAGAGTTTTGGGGTTTATCTTGAGTAGATGGATATGGATTGGGGGCGGAATGAGGACTTGCTTTCGGCGTATCTGTCTTAATGGGAGATCTTTCCTTGTCTAGCTTTTCTTTCAGCTCCTTAGCTCGTAAGTAACTATCCTTCCCCCGGGTCTTTTTTCAGCATTTCATCTTCTCATATCTGGTCTAATGACAAGCAGCCCGAGGTTTTCTTTCCCGGCACAATGATCCATTCATTGGACTCTTTAGAGTTAGGAAGAGCCGAGAAATCGTCTTCGGAGGTGTCAGACATTGGTGGTTTAAACGTAGCTGGTGGTTCAAGGTGTGGGCCTGCTTTGATCGTTTTGTCCTTACAGTTGCTTTTTTCTGAAGGCAATCCCCCAGCTGTTCACAGGTTTTCGGCCTGCTAGAATTATAGGCAATTTCTCATCCCCTACTTGTAGGGGATGGTATTGTATGCTTCTCTATCAATCAGTAATTCAAAGTTCCAAGTACCTGGAAATTCGAAGTTGACTGCGGTAATTTTACCGAATTTCAGTAAAAAAAACACTGATGTGTTGTTCTTTAACGTAAGTTGGTACGTTAAAAATGGAAATTGTTGAAAATGACGCTTCTTTTTTTAATCTCCTCCAACTTAGGTAAATTCACGATTAAGCCGTTGTCTGTCACCATGTGGGCGCATTTTTTGCCTCCCCTACAAATTCCTCCACACTAATGGTCAATTTAGGAGGTTTAACCCATTTAGAATTTTCTTAAGCTTCACTGTCCATATTAGACGTTGCCATCTAGTTATCAAAAACGTATGAAAACTAGATGCAGAAAAAAAAATGCAACGTCAAAAAAAAAAAGGAAAAAAGAGTCCAACAGAAACAGTAACACTCCAATAACGGGAAATAACAAGTAACAAATCGTATAACAAAGTAACAGGATACAGGGTTACAAGTACTGATCAAAAAGGCTCTAAAACAATACTAACTTTGCACGAAAGGAAACCGCCACCTTTCTCGCTCTTATTATTTATTCACATATAAATAATTTATACACAAAATGAGGCACAAGGCCAACAATAGGGGCGGTAAAGGTTCGGTCCATACTAACAAAAAACGAACTAACCTAGCTAGTTTCATTTAGGACCATCATTCACCAGAATACCACATTTATACTATACATCCTTCTTCACCAATTACCAAAAGAATTCATACTATGATTATCCTACTTAAAACCCATATATACAATATATGCAATGGGGGGTTTGGGCACTAAAAAGTTATATACAAAAGCGGATGATACATATGTACAATGGGAAGGGAAAAAAGAAAAAGAAAACTAACCCTAGTTAGTAAAAAGATCCCCCACTACTAATCTGTGGCAGATATGCAGATTTACCAGTCAAAAATGAAACAAAAGTTGATGCAGGCCCCAACGATTTATTAATAACTCCTCCTTCAAAAATATCGAAGGGTGACCTGCATATTTGGCAAATCACGCTATCTGTCACCTAAATCGGGAGAGGAAAAATACCGGACCCTAATGAAGCTCATTCATACACTAGCTACGTTATGGAATTGGCATAACTATTACAGGGAACATATATTAACATATAAACGGGTCTTCAACAACGTTCATTTTTGCAAACCAATATTCTATGCCTAAGGCAGGTCTAAATACTACTCAATGCCAGCTACTGTCACTCTACAAACACGCGCCACTCTCTCCCATCTATCACAAAATTCTGCCGATGAGAGTTTCACCCTATCAGCTCTAAAGGGAATCTGCAGAAAATACTTGAGAATTCGAATAAGGCTGAGAGGAGTGAAGGTCTCACCGTGGTAGACAACTTTCATATAGCTCGTCTCACAATCGCTAGTAAGCGAAAAAAGACAAAACGTCACTGCCTATCTGTTGTCGGTGCAAAGTTGCTACATATATTAAATGATTCTAGGTCAAAGGACGCTACGTTCAGGGTGCGAACCATGAGACTAGCAAGAAACTTGATCAGCGGCACCACGATGTGGCAATAAAGGAAAGCATGATTTAAGGTCTCGTCTTCGTCACCGCATCTAGCACAAGTCGGTGCATCCGTCAAGTCAGCTGAATGAAGTCTTGCAAACCCAGAGTGCATTTCTAATCATCAGCCAGGCCATGGATGCCTCGTCGTTATCGAAACATGCTAACCCAGGCGCCCATGGCCAAATTTAGCGTAGCTCCCCCTTCGTCAAACCGAGCCCCTCAATCCTATCAGCACGAACAGAACCACTCACCATAATCCGATATAACGCCTTTCGGGACAACAGCTGGGTGTCAGAGAGGCCTTCTTTCACCCGTAAGAGAAACTTCAAAGCACGGCGACACTCGCGATAAAAGGACTACTCACCTCGGGGCAACCCGTGTGGCCCCCTCATGCTAGTGCACACTTTTCAAAGCCGGAAAAGCTTTCTTAGTGTCTTCCTTCACGAAGCCACCATTTCCCTCACATTGTGTACACATTCGATCCAAGTAATAGAGCCGAAGCGTATGTTGACGAATCTCAATGCTAGGCATACCCAGACCGCCCTCAGAAGGATGCAAATAACAGATCTCGCGACGGACCTTAGAGGCCCTACCAGTCCATAAACACTTCAAACGGGCCTGCTGAATTTTAATCAGTGTATCCGACGATAGAGGGAACACTGAAAGATGATATAGGATAATAGGATAGATGTGTAAAACACACACTTCCACTCTCCCATTTAAGACAAATTTCTACGGGTCCACAGACCAGCTGCGCTCCGTATCCCCTTCAGTACTTCCGACCAATTTTTCTCTAGCTGAAGGTCAGGACCAAACCAGACGCCGAGTAGCTTGCAAGGTCCATCAGTCCAGCTGAAGGGTATCTGTAGGGATACACCCCTCCAGGCACCAATGCGTAAGCCCACCGACTTGACTTGTTGTAGTTAATTTTGGCCCCTGTTATCGTTTCATACATTCTGATTTCTTTGTCGACGACATTAATCTCGGCACTGCTCGTTATATGCACTGTTACATCGTTGGCATAGGCGGAGTACTTTAACGTGGTGCAAGCACCTGTCAAAGTGATATCACGTAGGACAGGATTCAACCTTAGCCTGTGAAGGAAATATTCCAACACAAGGACATAGAGCATCGGTGAAAGAGGATAACCCTGACGAATAGATCTAGATAAACTAAAAGGCTTCAATCTTAATCCGTTTACTTCTACCAACGCGCCGGGGTTTGTATATAAGAGGCGAATCCAGGAACGAAAATGCGGCCCAACACCGGCCAAAGACAAAACAGCCTCCAAATAACGATGGTCCACCCTATTGAAAGCTTTGGACTGATCTAAATTGATCAGCGCGGCTTCGATGTCGACTTTCTCAGTGATCAAGCGTAACGTGTGCAAGTTATCCTGAATAGTCCTACCCATCAAAGCAAAAGTCTGTTCAGGGCTTATCAGACCAGGCAGGACAAGCCGCAGACGATTAGATACAATCTTGGCCCAAATCTTAAACTCTGTATTTAACATTGTTAAGGGCCGAAAATTACCTAACCCATCCCCACCATCTTTGCTCTTGCGAACCAGTTTCACGATACCCCTAGTTAAGTACTGAGGTATAGACCCGTTTCTAAACCAGGAGTTGAATAACACAGTCAGAAGAGGTACAAAGATGTGCGACAACCTCAAATACACCTCGTAGAGTAGACCATCGATCCCCGAAGACCGGTCCAGACCGGCCTGACCCAAGGCTTCCCGAACTTTCTTTTATGCAACCTTCGGACCTAGCCGCTCGGGTCGCCTCAAGACGAGGAAAGTCGGCTAAATAGGGGTCGAACTGCACTAATGATAGAGCGGGCTCCCTGGTAAAGAACTCCTGAAAATGAGATCGAAACACCTCCAAAATACCTTCGTTTGTGGTCACGTTACACGGGCGACATGTCGGTCCATAGCACGTTGTCGCTCCTCTGCACGCAATTCAAGTGTCATATTTGTTGCTTCCTTGAGGCATTCTATTTACCCTAGCCCTAACTACAGAAGCTAGTTTCTCCTTGGAAGTCAAAGAGGCTAACTTCACCTTAATTATAATTACTTTAGGACTATCTCCCGCCTCCAACGCCCGATATAATCTAGCTTCTAGTGTCGCTTTTCCTGCCCTAGATTCTAGGTTGAGTCGTCAGCTTAAGTCGGCAGAAACGAACCTAATAACTTTATTAAGTTTAATCCACCGCTTATTCCCGATAATGGCCCCCGTTATTTCCCGCAATATGGTTAGGATTAGCTGATCCCTGTAGCCCTTCACCAGAACAATGACGTGTTGAGCTTCCAGTAACCAGCCATCCTAGGTTTAGGTCTAACTAAGTTTACCCGAACCCGAACAAGTCGGTGATCCGAGTAAACTATATTATGAAAACTTGGACGTTCTAATAAACCTATGTTGACTCTCGTAATTAAGAACTGGTCGATATAACTCGCAAGTTGTACCAGACCAGAGCCGGGGTTTTTCATTTCGAAACTTATCGACAAGATCAAACTTGTAGAGAAATTCACAAAATGCCTTAGAATCCCCGGTATTTTTAGTAGCCCTCGAAGATTTCCCAAAACGATCTAAATCAGGATCCAGTACCGCATTCCAGTCTCCCGCTAACATAACTGTCCGAGAAGTATTCATGAACTGCTCAATTCGCCGAAAGAAAGGAGCAAGCTCAGTATGTACGTTCGGCGCATAAACCCCAATGAGTCGAAATGCCTTATCGTTTATGGTAACATCCGAAACGCAAAGCCTTCCATCCGAATCCACGAAGCAAGGGACACACGACGCATCTGGCGCACGCTTCACTAGCCAGGAAACACCCATTGCATGAGAATCGAAGCACGCCGAATAAACATGAAAACCCCTAATCAGCGCGCCCGGATACTCATTTGGAATAAACTGGGTCTCCTGAATACAGTATATATCCACTCCGAGTCGCTGAAGATCCTAGCAAACTCGAAATTTGCGAACACCGGACCTCAGCCCCCAATCATTCAAACTCGCTAGATTGAGGGCCATAAAAATGTGCCTTAGGGTTGGGGTTCAGAAACGAACATTGCCGTTGTCAAGGTGACGACTGCTCTTCCCGTGGAGTGGGTGGCCATCTATCTCATCACTGATAGAGCCATCCTGAGTCAAACTGCCGACATCAAGGAGAAATATTAGTTTTGCTGCTCTGTAAAGGGAGGGGTGTAAAAGAACGGGGACCCTACCAAGGCATGTTTTCCTTAAATTTTTCAGGTTTACATTTTTTGAAATTACTACAGGAGGCGAGATGTCGAAAGTAATATTCGCCTCCTGTAGCATTCGCCACACAGATTTGACTTTGTCTTGGGATCTATCAACCGTAAGAACTCGGGGAGAATTGGGGAAATTGTAGGGGTTCATTCACCTCAGTAAAATTCAGTAATTTCTTGAGGTCTACAAGATGGTGACCTATCACTCTAGTAAGGAATGAAAAGTTGTCTCTTTTTTAGAGGGGTGGGTTTACTAAACATTTCTGGTGATGGAGGGATGGAGGTGATGTTCGTTTTCATTTGGGAGTATGGCGGAGTGGGTCGGAGGACGTGCTTTAAAAATAGTGAAGGGGGAGGGAGTGTTTGTGCCTTTGGGGGAGGAGGGTGGTGTGTTTCTGGGAGTGTGATGGGGAAACACATATTGATGGTCTTGGGGAGATGGTCCTTTGTTTTTTGGGGGTGGGATTAGGGGTATCATTTTTAGTCCCTGCTCTTTACGGGAGCGGTGACTGGCGGCGACATTTTAGGGTGACTGGTTTTAACTTTAGGACTAGAAATAGGACTTCACCTATTTACCCTGCGTAAATAGGTGAAGTTGGAGGACTTTTTGGTTTAGGGGTTACTTTTGGAGGAAAGTGAGGCCTAGGTCTGGTATTGCCCCTGAGGTATTTGTATTCACCAATCTCCACAAATTTCGCACTACCTGGGTCCTTTGAGATCTTAACCTTCTCTTCATGTTGTCTCATTAAATCGAGTGACTCTCGACCAGGCGTCTTTATTCTTGTTACAAGAACCTATTCGTTCTCTTTCCTTTGTTCCATCTTAGATAGGTCAGGAAACACCTATCGCTCCTCTCCCACTTGAGCAACCGTCTGCAATTCCTTGGGTCTGCCAGCTGCTGCCATTCTCTGCTCTACAACCTTTGGTACCAAATTCTTGCCCACTCGATTCTTGGGATTAGCTGCAATTCTATTCTGAGTGCATTTTACTGTAAGGCTGCCAATGCTACCAAAGTTCCAACTAGACGGCCTCCCCTCGGCGACAATGACAGATAGCTTGTCATCTCCGCCTGCATAAAATAGGGTATTTCGCCGAAGGCTTGCTGGTTCAGCATGATATCTTAGTGGCACACCGACACATATTTGTCGCAACTAACCGCCATCAAATCACCATTTTTTTTAAAAAAAAAAGTCCGCGACGTGCTCTCTTTCGATGTAAAAAGGAACGTGAAACACCGAAATCGTAGTTCGTCTCCTTCCTCTGTACTCCATTCTTAAGACGAAATCATCAGTGATGATGTCTGTCTTTGACAGTTTTAGGCATTCCTCTTCGATAGCAAATAATGTTTTCCAGTGGCAATATCCTCTGGTTATGATAATTTTCAGGGGTCTATGACCCACGAACGCAAATAATTTAGTTACGATCTCAACAGAGGCTCGAACTACCTTTTTAGTCTTCTTATCCACAACAAAAACAGTTAGAGTTTTTTTTCTCTATCTCTTCTAATTTCGGGATGTTCACGGCGAGTCTGTTGTCAGTTATAAGATCTGCATATATTTCCATGTTCTTCCTGAACTCATCCATGTCAATAGCGACTGCTGGGGGTTTAACCCATCCCGAGGGTTCTGGTGTAGGTTGAGGTGTAACCTCAACCGCCCCTTTCTCCATAGTGACTGCCTTGCTGGGCACAGGGCAAGGCGTTGCCATGGCCAGGAGGGGGAAAAGGCACGTAAATAAACTCTAAGAAGAGAGAAAAACAAATTAAACTTGTAAAAATAGTTCGGCACTCTTAAACCAGATACTGAATAACAATAAAATCAACAGTCAACAATAACGTCAAGTAATAACAATAATAATAAAGCGCAAACCATCAACAAGAACACAAGAAGCCAGAGAAAAAATATACGCGCTATCTCGCTCTTAATATTTATTTGTAAAAAATATTTACAAAATGCGACTCAAGGCCAAAAAAATGGGAGGGGACGGTTCGGTCCAATTCTAACTTTCTAACCGAGCTAGTTCCATGTAGGACCATCATTCACCAAAATACCACATTTATACTGTACATCCTTTTCAATCACCAAATGAAATCACTCCATGAATACCATACTAAAACCCATATTTACAAATATGCAACGGGGGGATGATAAAACACTATGTACAAAACAATAAATGAAAATATATACAATGAGAAAAAATTAGTAAAAGCCCCCCGTTACTAAACTGTGGCAGATACGCAGATTTGCCAGTCAAAATCGAAACTCGAAAAAAGGTTTGATGCAGGCCCCAACGCCACCTTCGAAAATTTCGAAGGGTGACATGCATCCTGATAAATCTAGCGATCTGTCACCTAAGTGGGGATGGGCTGGAAGAAAAAAATAATTGGGCAAAAAGGAAAAGAGGCCATAATGAAATCATTCACACACTAGCTAAGTTATTAAACTTATAATAACTGAAAAAGGCCTTATCCTTAACTTATTTAAAAAAAATCAATGTTCGGTTTTGCAACCTCTACTTAAGGTACGTCTAAATACCACTCTATTCTAGCACCAATCACTCTACACAGTCGTGCACTTCGCACCCACCTTTCACCAAAATTTGCCGAAAAGAATCTCACTCTCTCGGCCGTAATGCGTGCTTTCAGGTAATATTTGAAAATTGCAATAAGGTCGAGAGGAGCGTAGGTCTCAGCTCCGTAGACTGTCTGCATTCGAGTCTTCCATATCGTATCTCTCATGACTGCTAGTAAGCTTAAAAATAAAGATCGTTTTATCCTATCCTTTGTTGGAGCCCAGTTGCTACATACATTAATAGGTTCCAGGTTGAAAGAAGATACGTCAAGAATGCGAACGATGAATCCGGAAACAAGCCTAATCGGCGGCACGACTATACAGCAAGTAACGAAGGCGTGAACCAAAGTCTCGTCCCCGTCACTGCACCTAAGACAAGTCGGCGAATTTGCCAAGCGAGCTGAATGAAGCTTCTTCTGGACCCAGAGGGCATTTCTTATCATCAGCAAGATCAACGATGCCTCGTTATTATCAAAGTACCATAACCAGGCGGCGAAGGCCAGATTGAGCGTAGCTCCCAATCGACAAACCGAGCCTCTCAATCCTAACATCTCGAAAATTTCCCCTCACCATGACCCGATATGGTGCCTTCAGGGACAACAGCAGGGTGTTAGAGAGACTTTCTTTCACCCTTGAGAATAATTCAAAGCGCGTCTACATTCGCGAAAAAATGTACACTCCCCTCGGGGCAACCTGTGTGCCTCCCCCTCGTCCAAGTGCACACTTTTAAAAGCAGGGAATGCTTTCTTGGTGTTTTTCCTCCAGAAGACACCGCTTCCGTCAGTTTGTGACCTCATTCGATCTAGGTAGAATAATCTCAAAGTGTGCTGACATGGCATACCTAGACCGCCTTCAGAAAGATAGAGATAACAAATCTCGCGACGGACCATAAGAAGTTGAAAAGAGTCCGCTGCATTTCCGGGAGTGGGAGTACCGATAGACGATATAGGATGATCGGGTATATGTGTGAGCAACACACATCCGCTCTCCCCTTTAACGAAAGATTTCTACGGGTCCACAGACCAGCTGCGTCCCGAATAGCTTTCAATACTTCCGACCAATTTTTCTCCAGCTGAGAATCGGGACCGAACCAGACGCCGAGTAGCTTGCAAGCCCCGTTTTTCCAACTGAAGGGCCCCTGCAAGGGAACACCCTTCCAGGCGCAGATGCGCAAGCCAATAGATTACTCCAAGTTAATTTTGGCCCCTGTTATCGTTTCATACAATGTGACTTCTCTGTGGACGACGTTTATCTCGGCACTGCTCGTTACAAGCACATTCAAATCGTCGGCAAAGGCGGAACACTTTAACCTGATACAACTACCAGGCGCAATAATTCCATTAAGGGCCAGAGTCGCTCTTAGCCTGTGAAGGAAAGGCTCCAAAACAAGCACATAGAGCATTGGTGATAGTGGACATCCCTGACGAAGAGATCTGGATAAACTGAAAGGCTCAGACCTCATACCATTCACATCTACCAATACCACGGGGTTCGCATACAAGACGCGAATCCAGGAGCGGAATTGCAGGCCAAAACCGGCCGCAAACAAAACAGCCTCCAAATACCGATGGTCCAACCTATCGAATTGACTGATCTAAATTGATCAGCGTGGCTTCTGTGTCGATTTTATCTACGATCAAGTGTACCGAGTGCAAATTATCTTGAATCGTTCGACCCTTAACAACACAAGTCTTTTCCGGGCTTATGAGACGAGCCAAGACAAGCTGCAGTCGATTGGCTAAGATCTTTCTGCATTTAGCATCGTTAAGGGCCGAAAATTATCTAACCACTCCCCACCAGTTTTGCTTTTACGTAAAAACTTCACAATACCCATGGTTAAGTGGGGGATAGTCCCATTCCTAAACCATGAGTTAAATAAAGCTGTCAGTAAGGGCGACAACCTCAAATACAATTCGTAGGGCAAACCATCGATCCCTGGGGACTTGGTAAGGCCGACCCGCTTTAAGGCTTCCCGAACTTCATCCTCTGTTATGAAACCTTCGCACCTAGCCGCTTCGGTCGCCTCGAGACGAGAAAAGTCGGCTAAATAGGGGTCGAATTGTTCTAATGACAAACCGGGCTGATATGAGAACGAAACGCCTCCAGAATACCTTCGTTTGTAGTCACGAGACGCCCATCCGTCAATGAGACACGGGCGCTATGTCGATCAGTAGCTTGTTTACGTTCTTCTGCACGCAGTTCAGCGGCCATATTTGTTGCTTCTATGGGCTTCCTTTTTAACCTAGCCTAATTACTAAAGCTTGGTATTCTTGAGTAGTCAAGGACGCCAGCTTTGCCTTAATTATAGTACCTTTAACACTATCACCCACCTGCACCGCCCGACCTAATCTAGATTCTAGTGTCACTTTAACTGCCCTAGTTGTTAGATTGAGTCGTCTGCTGAAATCCGCAGGAAAGGACCTAATTAAATCCTTAAGACTATTCCACCTCCTATTCCCAATAACGGGCCCCGTCAATTCCCGCTGTAGGGTTAGTTCTAAATGTTGCTGGTAGCCCTTCACATAAGTTTACTCGAACACGAACGAGTCTGTGATCCGAGTAAACTATATTATAAAAACTTTGACATTGTAATAATTCTACGTCGACTCTCCTAATTAACAACCGGTCGGGATAACTCGAGAGCTGTCCCGAACCGGAGCCGTGACTAGCTGTCCAAGTCCATACCCTATCATGGGGCTTCTCATTCCGGAATTCATCGATAAAATCGAGCCTATCGAGGAATTCGCGAAATACATTAGCATCCCCATCTTGGTTAGTTCCTTTATCCGTGTTACGATCTAAATCAGGGTCCAAGACCGCGTTCCAGTCCCCCTGCTAAAATAACCATCCGAGATGTATTCATGAATTGATCGATCCGTCGAAAAAAAGGAACACGCTCAGTGCATCGATTGGGAGCATAAACCCCGATGAGCCGAAATGCCTTATCCTTTATGGTAACATCCAAAACACATATCCTTCCTTCCGGATCAATGAAGCAAGGGTCACACGACGCATCTAATGATTTGCTTACCAGCCAGCATACACCTCTGTAGCGATAATAGACGTTAAAACCCCTAGCCAACGCACCCAAATGGTCGCCTGAAACCAAGTGGGTTTCCTGAATACAATATACATTCACTCTGAAGATCCAGCGCAATACGAAATTTAAGTAAGTGGGCCCTGAGTCCCCGGATATTCACACTTGCTAGAAAGAGAGCCATTGAGAATATCTCAGGGTTGGGTTCCAGAAACGAACATGTACGAAGTCAGGATGCCGACGGCTCCCCCAAAGAATGCATGGCCATCTGTTCTGTAATCTCTCCGGTGTGTAAATGCCGCCAATATCCAAGGGATATGTTAGCTTTGCTAAAAAAGAAAAAAGAAAATCGCCAAAGTAATATCCAAACGTGTCAAATTCGGGGAGGAAGGATACCTTTCTCGCTCTTAATATTTATTTGTAAAAAATATTTACAAAATGCGGCTCAAGGCCAAGAAAAGGGGAGAGGTAGGTTCGGTCCCATTCTAACTTTCTAACCAAGCTAGTTCCATGTAGGACCATAATTCACTAAAATATCACATTTATACTGTACATCCTTCTCAATCACCATATGGAAACAATTCATGAATAACCTACTTAAAACCCATATTTACAAATATGCAACGGGGGGGGGAGGTGATAAAACACGATGTACAAAACAATAAATGAAAATATATACAATGAGACCAAAATTAGTAAAAGCCCCCCCCCCCGTTACTAAACTGTGGCAGATACGCAGATTTGCTGGTAGAAATCGAAACTCGAAAAAAAGGTTTGATGCAGGCCCCAACGCTTTATTAACAACAAGACCACCTTCGAAAATTTCGAAGTGTGACCTACATCCTGACAAATCTAGCGATCTGTCACCTAAGTAGGGACAGGCTGGAAAAAAGAAACCTGTTGCGGGACCGACCAAGGGGGTGTTGATCGGTCACACAACTAATAAAGTAGACACGGGCAAGTAACGACAATGGCAAAGAAGAGAAGACAAACAACTGGTGAACAGTTTAAAGAAGGATGTTTATTTACCATATGGTAATAACAAGTGAAATGAATTGAGATGGCGTCGCTGGATCAGGAGTGGTGCAGGAGCTCAGGATTGCAGGTTGCTGGTGCAGGCACTCGGGACTGCAGGATGTTGGAGCAGGAGTCGGAGCTGCAGGGTGTTGATGCAGGAGTCGGGACCGCAGGGTGCTGGAGCAATTGGAGCAGGAGAGTGCTGGTGCAGGAACTCGGGAATGCAGGGTGCTGGAGCAGTTGGAGCAAGAGAGTGCTTGTGCAGGAACTCGGGACTGCAGGGTGTTGATGCAGGAGTCGGAGCTGCAGGGTGCTAATGCAGGAGTCGGAGCTGCAGGGTGTTGATGCAGGAGTTCGGAGCTGCAGGGTGCTGGTGCAGGAGTTCGGAGCTGCAGGGTGTTGATGCAGGAGTCAGAGCTGCAGGGTGCTGGTGCAGGAGTTCGGACTGCGAATGCAGGAACTCAGAACTGCAGATGCAGAAGTTCGGAACTGCCGACGTGGGGGGGGGGGCAATTGTCGTTACTTGCCTGTGTCCACCTTTTCTTAGTTGTGTGGCCGATCGACACCCGCCTGGTCGGTCCCATAACAGACCATAATGAAATCATTAACACACTAGCTAAGTTATTAAACTTATAATAAATGAAAAAGGCCTTATCCTTAACTTATTGAAACAAAATCAATGTTCGGTTTGCAACCAAAAATCCTCTACCTAAGATAGGTCTAAATACCACACTATTCTAGCACCATTCACTCTACACAGTCGTGCACCTCGCACCCACCTTTCACCAAAATCTGCCAAAGAGAGTCTGACTCTCTCGGCCGTATTTGAAAATCATAATAAAGTCGTGAGGCGCGTAGGTCTCAGCTCCGCAGACTGTCTGCATTCGAGTCATCCATATCGTACCTCTCATGACTACTAGTAAGCTTAAAAATCGCAAAAACCAGTAGTATCTTATTACTACTTGCTTCAATAATACCACATTTCGCATCATTTACAAATAAAGAAGAAAATTACACATATTTTTTACACTTTTTGATAAATTTACCATTTACAAACACATCCTTAAATCTCACGACAATTAAAACACACACAAAGAAAAACACCTGCTTTTAAACAAATCCAACCGGTGTGAGACGAACAGTCTTCCCGACCCAAGTATCTCCCGTCGCTTAAAAAAAAAGAAAACGGAAAAAGAAAAGAAAAGAACACTTCAAATGAAAGTCGCTACAAGGCGACGAGAATTTTAAACAACTCACGTTTAAAAAAAAAACGAAAAAAAAAAACGAAACGAAATACAAAAAAAACGAAAACAAAAACTAAACTATACGAAGAACGAAACTAAAGAACAGAACAATGAATGAAGAGACAATTTTGACCAAACTTTTATGTTGCTCGAGAAACTTTCGAGGAGCTCGTGCTAAGAAAAAAAAACGATGAAGTTTTGCACGGAAACCTTCAGATACTAAAAAGGCAAAAAACAAGTCCCTGGCCGAAACGAAAGAGGAAAACAGACAATTGCGGCCAAACTCTGATGTCGCCCCAAAATCATTCGAAGAATCCGTATCAGAGACAAAGAACAGAAGAAGGTTTTACACGAAAAAAACTTTCAGATATTCAAGACCACACATAATTCTACTACATAAGAAAAGAGCTTGCAGTCCCAAAAGGTGCCACGTACCTTGGCAGAAAGGACAATAACGAAGGCAACATGAAGGATACAGTTAGTCTCTATACAGTGCCCACGTGCAGACAACGACTAGTTGATCAGAAGGGAATGCTATCAACACTTCGACTGAAACGAAATAACACAAGAACACTGAAGGAAGAAACAACATAACTGGTATAAAACTCCTTTCAGAGAAACAAAAAGGGTAAACAACCAGTTTTATCGGTGAAGCGCACAGTTCAAAACCGGAATCTAACACCTTTGATTCCCACGTGGCAGCAATGCGCGAAGAAGAAGAAAAAAAGAAAAGCAGTGACATATGCAGACAGAGAAAGAAGGAGAGAGTTTCGACGTCCAAACCAAGACAACTCTTCACGCGGACAAATTCGGACAGCTCCTCTAAAAAAGAGAGAATAGGAATCAGAAACAGATTCTGATTCAAAATAGTCGAAAGTCACCCCCCATCCTGCAGACGACGTAAGTTAGTCTTCAATTATGTATCTTGCAAAAAAGAAAAGAAAAAACTTATTTATCTATCTGATATAATCCTCGAGCCGTATTGGTGGTTATCGCTTCCGCATTGGATTGCGTCTTACCAATGGTGGGTTATGTTTTGGTGATGTCGGTGTGGGTGGCACTCGCGTCTGGCACTCGTGTCTGAAGTCTGAGTGTTCCTGTTGTGTATGAGGGTATAACTCATCTTCAGAGTCTGATTCTACACCTTCTCCGGGAGAGCTATCTGGATTTATTCGCTTAAAGAGAGAGGCATTTCGAGTGATTTGGTAATCTCCTCTTTGTGCTGTCACCATGCTACCCTTTATACCGATAATCGTCAGTTTTTTGGGGTCGAACTGTGGGGATAGCTTGCTTAGACGTTTCTGCCTGACAAGTACTTTGTCACCTAGGCAAAGGGGAGAGACCTTTGTCTTTCTTTTTGTGTCGGCATAGGTCTTCATTTTCCTCTTCCCTCGTGCATCATTCTCCGCTATGTGGGTGTGAATCGACTTTGGCATGAGTTCTTTCAGAACAGCAGGTATGCCGATTTTCATTTTTCTTCCAATGAGGGCTTCGAATGGAGATGTTTTGGTTGTACTGTGGGGATGGCCCTGTATTGCCTTAGAAAATGAATTAGTTGGGGGTTCCAGTTCAGGCCCTCCACAGTGGTGGCGCGAACATACTTGTTTAGAGTTCTCATGAACCGTTCAACCTCTCCATTCGCCTATGGCCACACAGCGGTAACTCTTCTGTGGCGGAATCCTTGAATTTCTGCCCTTGGAAGGGGGACCATTGCCAGACTTGACAATATCAGGGTATCCTTGTCTGACAAAGATTGCGTCGAGGCGGGGAATGACCACTCTTGCTGATGTCGAGGGGAGTATCTCTACATCTGGGAATCTGCGGTAGTCGTCGATGACGACTAGCACATAATAGGACCTGCGAAGTCCAGGGAGATTTCAGTCCATGGGGCAGCAGGGAGTGGTGTGGTGCGTATGGGCTCACGGTGTGATGATGTTAAGTTGGAAGCTTGACAAGGGATGCAGTTGCGCACTGTCTCCTCCACCAGCTTGTCAATTCCATCGAACCAGACCTTTTCCTTCATTAGCTGCTTCGTCTTAACAACGCCCTGGTGTGTGCGGTGGGCTATGTCTACGGTTCTCTTCTGCAGGGCGGACGGGACCACCAGGCGGTGACCTCGAAGGATGAGACCATCATGTGCAGATAGTTCATCTATGACATGTGTGAGACTGGATAACTGCGGGTCGTTCCATTTTCCATCTGAAAGTGCAATCATCACTTTCTATAGCAGGGGGTCTTTTTCCGTGGCTAGCTTCACCTCTTCGAGAGTGATGACTTAGGTATGGCATGGTGAACCACGTATGCATCAGCCGAATTGTCTCTCTCGGGTTTGTGGTGAGGTAGTCGGCGGGGTTCTGGTCATCTTTTCCCGGCTGGGTACCAAGCTATAATCATATTGCATGAGGCGTAGGCGTCAGCGTTCGATTCTGGACGTGGCTGGTTTGAGACTTTTTACAATACCGAGAAGTGGTTTGTGGTCAGTGGTGATGGTGAACCTTGACCCATACAAATAAAGATGAAAATGCTCAACAGCGTATACAAAAGCTAGCATTTATCTCTCCGTCTGCGAGTATCGCTGTTCCACATCTGTGAGAGCACGGCTGGCATAACACAAGACTTTCCCGTCTTGTGTAAGCATTGCCCTCTAGACCAACGGGGCTCGCGTCTACCAGGATATTTGTCTCCTTGTTCCGATCGAAGTAGACTGTAACAGTATCGTGGGAACTATTTCCCTACGCTAACCAATGTAACCCCCAGCGTAGGAATATGAGAGAACTCTCTAGCGTCACTTCCAGGCTGAGGGCCCACCGAGCAGCACTGTATTTATACGTTCAATAAAACCCTATTTATAACAACATCTTGTTGATAGTTATTAAACTAACAATATAACATTAACAACAACCCTAACAAAACACTACATGGTGGCAGCGGAAAACACGCTAAATTGAACAAATACAGACTTTGAAAACAAAAAGAAATCTCGGTGAGAACAAAAAATTAACAGCAAGCTATCAACGTGCCCCTCGAAAACGAAAAACTAAAATATCGCGTTGGAAGAAACAACAAAAAACAAAAAAACAACGACTCTCCGAAACAAAAAAAAACATCCCTACGAGGTAATTCATTTAAGTATTCTAAGAGAACAAACACTTTTCAAACGAACATTTATAATTTTTTAAATTTCTCTAGCCATTTATGAGAAATCGCCATTTTCTTTTGTCTACTGTCCCCTTTCCCTTTTTTTATGTCCCTTCGTTTTTTCCTTCTTTTTTTGGCTGTTAGCCTGCTGCTAACCCTTACTGCTGTGTGATTTCCTCGAACACACATACACACGGTGAACAATAACAAGCGTACACAATATACGTTTCCTGTCCACACATACATACGCATAACAGTAATACGCTTATTCGCTTAGTGCGTGTTTGTGAACACATCCAAATGGCGGCAAACGATACCCCAACAATGGATTGGACAATGCCGAACACAGCTGAGACATTTAAACTCTTTAAGCAACGAATGGAACTATATTTTGTTGTACACAAAATAAAAATAGAACAGCAAGTGAGCCATATTTTATTAAGAGTGGGTAACGAGGGACTGAAAAGATACAATTCATGGACGTTAACGGAGGAGGAAAAACGTTCCCCTGACATTATTTTTGATAAATTCCTTGTACAACTAGAACCAAAGGAAAATTACAGGGTGAATCGCCTCAAACTAATGTCATACCGACAGAAAGCTGAGGAGTCACTGGATGATTTCGTCAACAGGTGTAAGCGACTTACACAGAGATGTTCACTATCCGAAACTGAACAACAGCAGCGGATAATTGAACTCATCATTGCCAGCACCCCAATAGCAGACTTTCAGAAGGAGCTTCTAAGAAAAGACGACAAACTGACACTCGAGGAAGCAGTCAATATTGGAAAAACCTATGAAGCTTCCAACGTCCATATCAACCAATTAAAGAACATGCAAACTAATGAAGCTATTAGCATGGCTATACAAGCTATAGGCCCACCAACACGTTCCAGGAATGGAAAAAGCTGTCTCAGTTGTGGGAGAAGTCATGCACGTCACCGTGAAGCTTGTCCTGCATTTGGATCAAAATGCAACACATGTGGTAAAGCCAACCACTGGGCAGCATTTTGCTTTGCAAGCAAAATCAATCAAAGGTCAAGGTCATCAAGCCGAAGCCATAACAAACCAAGGACACATCATCAGCCCCAATACAAGAGGACCCCATATGAGAATAGGCAATCCATCCGAACCGATGCGGTATACAATACCCAAAGATTAGAAGAAGGCCTTGAAAACCTCACATTCAGCAGTATAGCAACATCCACCATCTCTCAGAGAGATGAAGCTTTTGTATACATAAGTATCAAACTATGCAACAGAAGTGGAATCCACAGGCTGCGACTAAAAATAGACACAGGTGCCCAAGGAAACACACTACCAGTCTCTACATTCCGCAGGATGTTCCCAGAAAAGTTAGACTCTGATGGTCTTCCCAAATGGAAAACAAAATCAAATGCGATGAAACTGGTAGCCTACAACGGTACTCCAATAAAATGCTATGGCAGCATCAGCATACCATGCAGATACAACAATTCTGGATGGCATAACAGCACCTTCTACATAGTGGATGTGCAAGGACCAGCAGTTCTAGGACTACCATCGCTAGAACAACTAAAGCTGATTACCTTACACTGCACAGTGAAAAAAGAAACACAGATAAATACCACACAAGAACTCGTTCGGATGTACCCAGACCGTTTTGACAAAATTGGTTCTATGCCAGGGTCTGTGAAACTCTCTATTAACAAGAGTATGCAACCGCATATTGATGCACCTAGGAAAACTCCTATTGCATTAATAGAAACCATAAAACGGGAACTGGACAACATGGAAAAGAACAATATCATCAGAAAGGTGATAGAACCAACAGACTGGGTTTCAAGCCTAGCATATTCACATAAAAAGGATGGGAGCCTAAGAATCTGCCTGGACCCAAGATACCTAAATATGGCACTTAAGAGACCACATCACAAAATCCCTACAACAGAAGAGATAACACATCATTTTGCAGGTGCCAAGCTATTTTCAAAGCTGGATGCCAAAGCGGGTTACTGGTCCATACACCTGGACAAAGACTCTCAGCTGCTAACAACGTTCCAGTCACCTTACGGTAGATACTGTTTCCAGAGACTACCATTTGGATTAAGTGTATCACAAGATATTTTCCAATTGAAAATGGATCAAATTCTTGAACAAGTCGATGGTGCAGTAGGAATCGCAGATGATGTTGCTGTCTATGCCAAATCAGATGAGGAACATGACAAAGTTCTACACAAACTCATGCAAGTAGCCAAAGAGAACGGTCTTGTATTCAACTCAACAAAATGCCAAATAAAATCCAAAAGCATATCTTTTTTTGGAATGATATATAGTGAAAAAGGCATTAGTCCAGACCCAGAGAAAATAAATGACATACGAAACATGCCATACCCAACTTGTAAAAAAGAACTACAAGAATTCCTAGGTCTTATTACGTATTTGTCACCATTCATCCCAAATCTGGCTGACAAGTCACACACCCTAAGAGGACTATTAAAAAAAGATGCACCTTTTCTGTGGGAAGAACACCACAAACAATGTTTTGAGAAACTCAAAACAGAAATCAGCCAAGACTCAACATTAACGTACTTTGACACTACTGAAATGCCAGTATTACAGACTGATGCAAGCCTAAAAGGACTTGGAGCTGCACTGATACAAGACAACAAACCAATTGCATATGCATCAAAGTCTTTATCAGACACAGAAAAACGCTATGCATGTATTGAAAGAGAACTGCTCGCAATTGTGTTCGGAGTTCAAAGATTCCACATATACCTCTATGGTCGTCAATTCAAAGTACTCACTGACCACAAACCACTGGTCATGATATTGCAGAAACCACTAACGAGTGCACCCCCCAGACTACAACGGATGATGGTGAAACTACAGGGATACCGGATACACATAGAGTACATACCAGGGAAGGAAATGACTCTAGCCGATACATTAAGTCGCCTTCCCAGCACCGAAAACACAGACACAATTGACCTGGACGTTAGAGTTGATCTTGTGAGATTTAGTAGCGATCGCTTAAGTGAAATAAGGACTGAAACTAAAAAAGACCCAGTTCTCGATCAGCTACGTGAAACTATAATAACAGGCTGGCCAGATTCAATCAAGGAACTGCCGCCTGCAATCCGGTCATATTGGTCATATAGAGATGAACTATCTCTAAATGATGGTATCCTCCTAAAAGGATCAAGAGTTATTGTTCCAGAAAGTCAGCAAGAAATTATTCTCGATCAGCTCCATTACAGCCATCAAGGCATTGAAAAGACACGTCTTCATGCCAGAGACGCAGTATACTGGAACGGAATCAATGCCGATATTGAGAACATGATAAAGAAATGCTCAATATGCCAGGAAAATCTCCCTGCACAATCAAAAGAAACTCTACAGCCACACGACATCCCTAGCCGAGCATGGGAAGTTGTTGGTACAGATCTGTTTCACTTGAATGACCATGAATATTTGATCGTTGCTGATTACTACAGCAAATTCCCTATCATACACAAAATGACAGGTCAAAGTACAAGTAATATGGTTATCTCAGCAATGAAGCGGATATTTTCGGAACATGGTGTTCCCACTAAGGTGATCAGTGATAACGGACCACAATACTCCTGCGAAGCTCTCAAAGCATTTGCTCAACAATGGCAATTTGATCATGTCACGTCATCGCCAAGGTTTCCCAAATCAAATGGTTTTGTGGAGAGACAGATTCAAACTGTCAAAAGGACATTACTCAAGGCAAAGCAAGCGGGAAGAGATCCTGATTTAGCGATGCTGTGCCTACGAGCAACACCCATCAACCACAACCTTCCAAGCCCAGCTGAACTACTAAACAACCGCATTATGAAAACAAACATAATTGCGAAAATCCCAACTCCAAGGTTCACCAACTCAGATCATATCCGGGAAGAGTTGAAACACCGACAGGACGAACAAAAAAGATATTATGATCAAACAGCACATGATCTACCACCACTGGCCCCAGGACAAACTGTACGTGTGTTAGACCACCAAACGGGACAATGGAAACCAGCAACGGTAATGACCAAATGTAGCGAACCAAGATCCTACATTCTTAAATTCCCAGATGGATCTCAAAAGAGACGAAACAGAGTCCAAATAAGAGAGGCAGAAACAGCCACTCACAAAAAAGTCCGTTTCAATGATCACATCACCTCACCAAATGATAACGCACACTCCAACACAAGTAACACCTCAAACCGGAAAACTCGAAAACAATCAACACTCAACACAACCAGAAGTGGCCGTGAAATACACAAGCCAACAAGATATAAAAAGTAACAAGCACCAGAACAATTACTTTTCTCATTTGGTGAGGGGGATGTAACAGTATCGTGGGAACTATTTCCCTACGCTAACCAATGTAACCCCCAGCGTAGGAATATGAGAGAACTCTCTAGCGTCACTTCCAGGCTGAGGGCCCACCGAGCAGCACTGTATTTATACGTTCAATAAAACCCTATTTATAACAACATCTTGTTGATAGTTATTAAACTAACAATATAACATTAACAACAACCCTAACAAAACACTACATAGACCATAACTCCAGCTCATGTCAGGGCTTGTTTTTAATTTTATCAGTGCCCTCTCTTCTGTCTCTGACCCCTTCCATTCTCTGTCTTTTCTTATGAGTTGTCGGCGTGGCTCGGTGACAGTGGCATAGTGCGGGATGAATCTGTCCACGTATTGGACCATGCCCAGGAATGAGCGAACGTCTCCAACGTTAGTGGGTAATTTGCGGTTTGCAATTGCTGCAATTTTCTCTGCGTCTGGTAGAAACCCCATTTCCACTGAAGTATGCCCGAAAAGGGTGAACTGTTTTACTGATAAAAGGCACTTTTCCCTGTTTAGCATGGCTCCGGCATTTTGTAGACGTTCCAGCATGGACCTCAAACTTGCATCATGTGAGGCTTGCCTTTTGAAATAACTCTGAGGCAGCATTTACTCCGAACAATAGTCTCTTGTACAGGAATAGTCCAGCATGTGTGGTGAACGTTGTGATGTATCTGCTGTACTCCCCCAGCTCTAATTGGTGGTACGCGCTCGACATGTTTAGATTGCTGAACACTCTTGAGTGGTTTAAATCTGCAAACAGATCTTCCACTGTCGGAATCGGGTATTTGACCCTTTGAATGGCCTCGTTTGCTTTTCGCATATCTATGCAGATTCGCACGTCACTCGTTTTATTGGGGACTATCACCACGAGACTCACCCAGGGGGTAGGCCCAGTAACATCCTCAATCACGTCCATTTCCTTGAGGCGTTTTAGTTCTGCCATGACGTCCTTCCTCACGTGGAAAGGTATTCTTCGATGTCGCTGTGTCCCCGGTGGGATCGACGTGTTGATGTGTAGCTTGACAGTGAGTCCGCAAATCTTTCTCATCTTCCCGTCGAATAATGAGGGGAATTTATCAGGTATAGATACCGTCACGCGAAAAGTTAAGTTAAAGGAT
Organism: Sepiola atlantica; assembly: GCA_963556195.1. Taxonomy (NCBI): domain Eukaryota; kingdom Metazoa; phylum Mollusca; class Cephalopoda; order Sepiida; family Sepiolidae; genus Sepiola; species Sepiola atlantica. The sequence continues at coordinate 173,634,487 of OY744524.1, read as the reverse complement.
AGCATACCCAGTGCCTCGGCAGAGTGGGCACTGAGTAGATTTTGTAGATCGTGTCCGAACAAGGAGTCTTCATGGTCGATGACGAACATTTTCGCCTTGCAGCATCTCCCTCTAAGTTTTATAGGGGTGGTAATGAATCCACGACCGATACGCAAATATCTGCATGACTGTACTGTGTAACTTTGGTCTGTGTTGAAGACCGTCGTACGAGCGTCCAGACGTTATGTTGACACTGGCACCGGTGTCTAAAACAAAGGTCACTGGGGAGTCATTAACGAGAATGGTCGCTGTGGGCGTTCTTGTCGACGTGGGAGTTTTTCACTATGAGCACAGATTCATCACTCGACGTAGAAGGGGATCCTATTTCATTCCGATATGAGCATGAAACCTGTCTTACCGGTTTCGAGTTGCATACCTTAAAGAAATGGTTCTACATTCCTGATCCTTAGTGGGACACGTCACATGTGTTGCCGATTATCCACAGTAGTGGCAAACATATCCGGCGTCTTTGCCACGTGGCTTGGGCCTTGGAGTAAATTTGTGGTTGTTACCTTGCGTGAGTCCGTAGTGGCGTTTTCCGTCTGTATTGTGTTTTTCTTTCTGTCTGCGTGCGTACTGCCTGTGGCTTTCTTTGTTGTTGTGGGACGACAAGGCGGGAACCACTTCTTCTCTTTCCATGTCAGCCGCGCGTATGTGTGCAAGCTCAATCGCTCTGGCCTCATCCAGCACTTGTTTGAGTGTGGAGTTGTCTTGTAAGGCCCTTCGTCTGACCTTAGAGGATGAACAGCCCTGCACGATCTGTGCGAGTATTTCTCGATCCGTGTCTGTGAAATCGTACGTGGACGCTAGAGTCCTCAGTCTTGTATGAAACGAGTCTAAGATTTCGTCCATGTTCTGTGATGCGTATCGAAATTTAAAGATTCCGTATGACATGTTCTTTTGTGGTGTGAAGTAGTCGGTCAGTGACTTCTTTACTGTTTCGTAAGCGTTTGGTGTCTTTGTTCCATCTCCTGATTCGACGGTGGCCCCGACGCCTTTCTGTATTTCCGTGAAGTTGGAGAAAATATCGAAAACTTCGTCCTCGGCATACTGAAGTAGGCTAGCTTTTTTGTGTCCTTGCAAATGTCGAATGCAGCGAATAAATTTTCAAGTCTGTCCAACCACTTTTGCCAGCGGGTTCCAACCGTACTCGGATTATCGTGGACGTTAAAGCTTGGCGAAATTTGTAATCGACTGTACGCCATATCTATGTTTATGTTTTGATTAAACGCGAGCTCGTTGCGTTTAAAGTCGCTTTTTTTTCTTTTTCTTTTTCTTTTTTTTTTTTTTTTTTATTAAACCTGAGTTTTTTCGTTTAAAATTCTCGTCGCCAAATGTGATGTTGTACTTATTTCCTGAAACACAAAGTATATACAAAACAGAGACGAAAGCAAAGACCCAGACAACGCGTATGTTCGATTTACTTGATCGAAGCTAAAAACCACGTCAGCGTTCCAATATTTGTTTTTATACATATTTACACGGTGTAAGGGAATTAACTCCCGCTTTGCCGGGTTAAAGGGAGATAATCGACATTACAGTCTCTGATATTCAGAGGGTAGCGAATAACCGACCCCTCACGTATCAAGAATCCTCTGAAAGGCAACTTACAGTTATTACACCGAATATGTTTTTAAGAGGTAACAAGAGCCCAGGCTTGTTACTACATTTGAAAAGAGATGATCTCTCCACTTTGGTTCTTACCAGCCGACAAAGGTTGATTGAGACAATTGAACTGCGGAACCAATGGTTGACAAGGTTTAGAGAACTTTGGTACAATGAGTACCTCCTTGATCTTAGAGGAAGGTCTCCAGGAAGATCCCAGATACCATTCCAGAACCGTATTCAAAGAAACTATGTAGTACTGGTCAAGAGCCCTTTAAAACCACGACCCTTCTAGATGTTGGGAACTATACTGGAGGTCTTCCCGGGACACAATGGGGTAGTGAGAACGGCTCGTGTCAAATAGGGTGATGGTCATGTAAAGGTTCACCCCCTAAAACATCTGTACCCAATGGAGATTTCGCAATCTTCTGAAGACTCCGAAAAGTGTGATCCTAATCATGCTGATTCTTCTTTGCCTGTCGCTTCAGGCAGCAGCCGAAACCCGGAACCGGCTCATTTCAGGAAAGAGATGACACAATCTGGTTGTGCCCTACTTGTAATAGGCCTGCAGGGATTCATGACATGATATGCTGCAATTCCTGTGATGAGTGGTACAACTTTGAGTGTGTTGGCATTGAAATAGCTCCACCCGCAAGACAGAAGTGGTACTGCTGTGATTGTGCAGCTTGAAGAAGACGGAGAGGTAAACCTAGTTTACTTCCTGCTCAATAATTTCATAGTTCTGGATATGATGAAAACTACAACCGACAGCGGAGCTCCGGTTAAAGGACAAAATGAGGGTATCCTGAAGCACTGTTACCTCCAGGTGGCCGCCGACTAAGACCTAGCACCTGTCTATCCCCCTGCAGGGTCACGCAATTGTTTCTTTGCAATTTTTTGTTGTTGTTGTTGGGAGTTTGTGGGAAATAGGAGGAGCAGTGACTCACCAGAGTGTGGCTGCTGGCGACTGAGGATGTTCTTCCAACATCTAAGACGAAGGACTATTGTTGCAGAGAATTTACATCAGTAGGGTATGGCATTCAATTGTTATATAAACCTTCCTCACTACTGAAGAGCGTTACTCGTCGATTTGTCACCAAACTACAATAGTTATTAGACCAAAAGAGAAGTTCGTTTTTATGTGTTTCGCAACCTCGCTCTTCAGCTAGCTTCATTCTTGGTTACCTATGATTTTTCAACACTAATGGAGTCATCGAATCAACAGAAGTTGGAGAAGAAATTAAATGTATATGCATGAATAGCATTTTTCTCCAACTACACATATTGCCATATTTTTTTGTGTGGCTGGTGACAGCTTTTCAGCGAGTAAACATTTAAAGTTTAAAATGAAAAAACTTTAAAAAACAGTTTCAGCACGTTAAAACACTATACAGATCGAAAGATAATTAAATTTAAGTCATTTATTTGTTGTTTTTTGTTTACAATTAACTAGTTTACACTTTTACCGAAAAATCAAATGATTGACGTAATTAATTTATGATTTTATAGCAATTAATGTGAACACTGGCGAATCATAATTTTTCCCGGAAGGCGCAAGCACTTCCAATGAACTTTAAAAGCTATAGAGACGTTTTGATCATGTAATTTAAATTTTATGTGTGTTTTTTTTAATCAACTAAATTGATATTTTATTTGTTTAGAAGCACCCCTCTTCTCCTCCCAAAACAACAGGATATGTAAAAGTTCTGTTTTGGGTACATTATATAGATCGATCCCCATGGCTGCCAATATTCGCTCTGTCGTTACAACAGCCGAAATGAGGCGACTTTTATGGGTCCCTAATAATTTATTGTAAAGTTAACGTTATGGTACTTCTCCTGCCGGGATCCATGTCGGCTCGAATGTTTCCGATTGCGTTTTACGACACATCAAAGCAATTTACGATTTGAAAGCCGACAAAAAAATGTAAAACCAATATGCATTTAACTATGGTGACAGCAGCTGTTCAGTCTCCCGAAGAACCAAGTGAATTCTAACCCCTAGTGTCTCATGGCAAAAACCATAAATGATTTTACCGATAAGTTATTGATGCTGCTTCGCAGATTGTCAGACAGTACAGAATAGTTAACAAAGCCCCACCCACACACACAATCGTCGCGTTAAGAATGGCTTCTAAATAATAACGTTATTATTTCCGAACAGTCCATAAACTGTAGAAGTACCGTTTGAGTTATTCGGAAGATTAACCCACCTTTGATTTATACGTTTAGCTTTTGTAAGTATGGATGGTCGGAAGAACAATATAAAAAATGACCAGACTCAGTAAATATCTAAACGTCATATTGGCTCAACTAATATGACGTTATGTACAATTGAAAGAATAAGTTTATTTAGAGCCATGTGGTTTACAGAAAAACATGGTTAAAAGTTAAGTTTCAATGACATCACATCATTGTAATGTCATTCATTGATTCTGTTATGATCTAACCAGCATTAACAAAATATAAAGCAGCTTACTACATGACACAATGTTTACTGTTGCAAATAAATTTTCACTATTAAAAAGATATATTACCTCATATAGAGATATTAATACAATATAAATGATCGTGGATTTCAGCAAATTAAAAGTTAAATTTCAATAACATCACATCATTGTAATGTCATTAATTGATTCTGCTCGTATACAACCAGGTTTTCGATATAAGAAAATAATAAATCATTACAAGCACATTTCCGATGCAAATCAAATTAGAGAATATGTTCTTTCTTTTTTAATGTGTTGAAAATACGGGATATTCCCAAAGCTCATAAAGCCCCAAGTGGTGTCCACACTTTTCTTATTAAAAGAAATAAAAGAAAATTGAAGACTTATCCGAAAACAGATTGCTTTATCTGGTTATTTCATGCATCTAATGTGCAACAAGCAATAGCGTTATACAATCCCTCTTGATTCTTTCTTTATTATCACATGTGTTTCTCTTAAAATATTATAGTAAACTTCTCACGAGGAACAAGAAACATTAGAATTGCAAATAAAATTTGCTCGTCAATCTGCACCTCTTCTAATTCTAAGCACAATAGTTATTGTTAGGGATTTTTTTCTTTAACTAGATACTGGATAATTCAGACAGTTATGAGCAACTTTGATGCCAGACGATTTGAAAATCATTTCTCCAGGAACAATGACATATAAGTTGTCATAGGAGATAAATTATTGTACAATATGACTGGGTACACTTGATAAAGTTTACTAAAAACTAAAGAAATTGAAGGTGTGCTGTGCTACTTTCAAAAGTTAAAAAAAAGAGATCACGGTACTATGTTTCTGTAACACACCACAGTGCCAAGTTTATTTACATTGCACAGTTGGCAAAAATTGTTTTTCCATATGGCATAAAAGGGAGACGAGTATAAGCGATTGTAGAGAGATACATATAAAAGAGTACGAAAATGTGCAGTTGAGAAGATCATTTGATTCATTTTTCTCATATGTGAATTAGTGGATGCATCACACAGTTAGTTTTATAAACGTCTTTTAAAGAAGAATTCAGTATAAATCGAATGGTTATTCTTTCAAAGTTGAAAAGACGGATTTGCATCCATAAGTCGACTTATATGTTTGATATGGATCTACGTGTGACGAAGGTAAGAAAAATTTAATCAGAAATTCTACATGATTACTTTTTACTTTCTCAGTGAAAATTTATGGGATATTTCGGGGGGGGGGGGCAATGTTAAAACTAATTTTTAACATGGATCTACAAGATAGTTAATTGGTAATGATCGAGAACAAAATCGTATACTAATAATAAACTTTTACGACTTCAAGAATTGCAGAATTTGCTGTCAATTCCGGCATCACAGTTCAGTTGACCAAACCCAGAAAAGATAACAAATACTACCCGACCGTTTCATTTGCAACCTATCTCAGTCTAAACGTCAGCGGTGATCAGTCCCGATACTTCACGGTTCATACGAGACATTGGATGGATGATAGCTACTTTTTAAAACAGGCCCCAAGAGACTGCTTGGGTGTTCAAGCGAATCTCCCTAGCTATCATCCAAGGCAATGTCATCTCGCAATGTCTAAATCTTGATGAAGAAAAAAAAAACTTTGACCCCCAATAAAGTTGTTTTAAAAAGATTTAAATTGTCATAAAAATAGATATCCGTTTTGTAATAAACAAATAATATTGTTTGATTACAAAATAATAATGTTTTAATTCATGTGTCTTGAAATATGACAATTAAATCCACCACTCTTTATTCTGGTAAATTACATTCGATCAATAAGAAAAAAGAATGGATAAAATAAATTCCTATTGGTCAACTGCTTGGCTTCTTATGTGTCCATAACATTCAAGTACATTGCATAATAAATATGTAAGAAAATGAAGTTAATATGTCGGGAGGTGTGTTATCAGTGTGTTTGCTTTCTAGTTTGTTTGTTTGTTTGTTTTACGTCATATCAACTATTTTCAGGTTTTTTAATGCCGAATCAATAGTATGTTTTATTTTTTAAAAAAGTTCTTTGCAAAAAAAATAAAATATTAAGACAAAAATAAATAAATATTTTGAAAACATTTGTTAAACGTTTTTCTTCTTTTTAACAGCATATCAGTTAATTTAATACCAAATCAAGCTTGATTTATATGTGTTTAGATAATAATATTTTTTATATAGATCAACAGCTTTTAAAAAGTTCATTATTGTCTATACTTGTTTTTTCTTAAACAATTTCTTCATTGTACTTACTTTGTAAAATTTTTCTCTCATATGGACAGAAAGAATATGCTTGTGTACGCAGTCTGGCATGCATAGATTGGTTCGTCTTCAAGTAAGTAGGAATGCGTAATCCTTGTGTGACCTATGCGAAGTCTGGATAACACTACTTCCTCCTTTCGGCTTTTTCGTGAATTTTTTTTTAATTCTCCTATTTTAGTTTTGATCGCTAGGAGTTTGTTATATGTATTGCTACTCCAACGTTCTTGTCTTTGTTGTTGGATATATTTGTTGACCTACAATCTGTATATGGAATCTTAAAAATGGGCTCCTGGGCCATGCCTAAGGCAGACCTGGTCGCCCTATTGCCTTGTCGTTTCCTCTGATTCCGATATGACTTCGGATCAAACACAGTAATATTTCATTATCCTTTGACAAATATTCAATTTTACAAAGTAATTTAGTCACCAATGGATTGTCAAATTTCCTGTTTTGTAGTCCGAAAAGATAATTAATCTTTTAGTTTTGGATTTTAAAATGAAATTTAGCGCCATATCTACTGCACATGCTTCTGCATTAAAAATAGTATGATTTCTGGGATCCTTATGTACTTTTGTCAGGTCCAATCCTGCTTCTTTGTTGATCATTTCCACTCGAAGGCCAAAAGGTCTTATAGCTCTTTCATTCCTTTGGAATAATTTCCTGTATTTTGGATGGAATGTACCATCATATGCAGTATTTCAGTTTTACATAATACTGCAGAGCTAATTTTTCACCTCTGATATCTGCAGGTGCCTCGTCAGCTTCTACGTAGAAACTCTCAACAGGCGATGTTCTGAAGGCTCCAAGGACTAACCTTAGTCCTCCATGGTAGATCGGGTCAAGTATTTTCAGATAGGTATTTTTACTGATCTATATATAAAAATACTATAGTCCAATTTGGATCTAATTAACGACCTATATAGTTTTAGTAGAGTGTTTCGATCTGCACCCCACTCAGTGTGGGCTACCACGCGTAGTAGTTGTAATGTTCTATTACATTTAGCCCTTATATATTTCAGGTGGGGAATAAAGGTCAATTTTCTATCGAAAATTACCCCAAAGAATTGATATTCATCTATAACTGGAATTTCCATTCTTTTAAGTTTCAGACTTGGGTCGTTGTGCAATTGCAATTTTCCCTTTTGACAAAAATGGACACATTTTGTTTTTGCCTGATAAAATCGGAAACCATTTTCTGTTGTCAATTTGTTGACTTTATTCAGACATTGTTGCAATTTTCACTCAATGACATGTAGTATATTAGGAAGTCGTCCACCTATAGGGATCCATCCACTCTAATAGGTTTTTTATTATGTTGTTTATTTTTATACAAAACAGAGTCACATATAGCATGCTGCCTTGTGGAACACCCTCTTCCTGCATTTTCATATCAGAAAGAGTAGATCCAACGCGAACTCAAAATCTTCAGTTTGACAAAAAACGTCAATAAAATGTGGCAATCTACCTTTTAGACCGAGATCATTCAAATCTCTCATGACGCCATATTTCAATGTATCATACGTTTTCTCTAGGTCAAAGAAAATAGCTATGATATGTTCTTTTTTAATGAAGCTTTCTCTTATGGCAGTTTTCAAGCGAACCAATTATTGCGGAATCCACATTGTACATTGGTAATAAGGCCATTGGATTCCAAATACCAAATCAATCTATTGTTTATCATCATCCCCATTGTTTTACATAAACAACTGGTCAAGGAGATTGGCCTGTCACTTTATGGATTCGAGTTGCCTTTGCTCGGCTTTGGGATCGGTACCACTGTATTTTGTCTCCATATGTCTGGGAATTTTCCCTCTGTCCATATTTTGTTATATATTTTTAGGAGTAATTTAAGTGATTTTCCTGGTAGTTGCCTTTAAAACTCATAATTGACTTCATTCGGTCATACAGCAGTATTATGAGATCTTTCAATAGAGTCCCTTAACTCACTCAATTTAAATGGACTATTATATTTTTCCAGAGTTTTGGATTTAAAATTCAACTTACACTTTTCTGTGTTTCTTTTTGTGGTTCTTGTTTTCCGCCCTGACTTGATGAATTTTTGGAAAACGTTTCTGCTAGCTGATTTGCTGCCTTTTTTATCTGCTATTGTGCAGTTATTTTTGAAGAGCTGTTGGATTGGTTTAGTCTGGTGTTTACCCGCAATTTTCCCGATCATTTCCGAAACTGCTTTCGGTTTAGAAGAGGAATTTAGTTTGCCAACATATTCTTGCCAACATTCTTTTTTTACTGCTGTTATCACCTTGCAGGCCCTTGCTCTGCTTTGTTTGAATTCTATAAGATTTTTTGTAGATGGTTCTTTTAAAAACTTTCTTAGGGCTGCTCTTCGCAGTCTAATGGCTTTTTTGCATTGATTGTTAAACTAGGGTCTGTTACGTTTGTCTGGTGTAAAATTTCTCGGCATGCAGTCTTTTGCTATTTCAATTAGTCTCTCTGTGAAGTGTTCCACTGGGTCAGAGTCTGTTTCCACATGTGTCAATTTTTCCTGACATTTTTCTTTAAACATTTTTGCCAATTGTGTTTTTCCAGCGGTCTGTTTTACTTTCACCACCAGGTTCTATATTTTTGAGGACAATTTGAAAATGATCACTGCCACAAGTGTCATAATACACTCTCCAAGTAAAGTCCATATAGACTGTAGGATGGTCAAATCAATTGCAGAATTACTTCCATTGAATGGGTTCATATATGTCTGTGTTCCTTCGTTTAGCATGCACAGATCATTTTCATTAATAGATTTGTGTATTATTTTACCCTTTTTTGTTGTATTTTTACACCCCCATTGGGTATTGTGACTATTAAAGTCCCCAAATAAGATGAATGGTGTGGGTAATCGGTAAATTAGCTTCTTAAGCTAACTTTCATTTATGTCCTCGTTTGCTGGAATATATATTGAACATATAGTTTTATGTAATGTCGCCTTAATGGCAACCACTTGGATATTGGTTTGGATATTCAGTTTGCTATGGGTTATATCATTTCTGATTAGAATTGATACCCCTCCAGAGGCTCTGTGTCCAGTATCATGGATGTGGCTGAATATCTGATAATTTTTAATTTTGATATTGTCCTCTTGTTCGGGGAAGGTTTCTTGGAGACAAATAATTGTGGGAGAGTTCTGCATCAGTAATAAGAGCAATTCATTCAGATTTACTTTTAAACCGCGACAATTCTATTGGATTATTTTTTGTCCCATGGTTTATATTTTGATTGGGGGTGCTTTTTGTTTTGTTTGTTTCCTTTTTTCAGAGTTTTCATCTTCTGTTTCCATCATGTTCAGTCCCTCAAATCGGTTTTGTGTGAAGTTCACTCTGATTTTTGGTTTTTGAGGTGATATTTCTTTTTTCTCAGGTTCAGGATTTTTGCCTGGAGATTTTTTATTTGGATCTTTCCTGCACTTTCTTTTTCCAAGTATCACTTGCTTTTGACTGTGTTGGTGTATCTTGGATGGGGGCAACCGGTTGAGTAGGAGACATAATGAAAATCCTTTCCTCTCTTGGTTCCACCTGTTGCTTTCTATCTTTTGCTCTCGGTTGCTTGTATTTTTTCTAATTGTATTTTGGAATGCTGGCCAGTCTCCCGGTCCAAGCTGAAGCAACCTTTCTATTAATTTTTTGTATTTACTGTCCTCATTATTCACCACTGGGGACACAGCCTTAGAATATGTTTTTCCTCTACTGGTGGTTTCAACCACGCTTCTAACCCTTGCTTCTTGGAAGGAAATGTTTCTTGTGTATTTTACTATCAGTATCTTCTTTTCCCTCTTCCATTTCTAACACATTTTGGCATAAACTGGGTGGTCACCACCACAGTTTGTGCATGTATGGTTACCTTTACACTCATCCATAGAGAGGTCAAGGTCTTTTTCCCCACATTTTCCAAATGTGTTTCTTCTGTTACATTTGCTTTCGTGATGTCCATATTTCTGGCATTTGTAACACTGAAGAGGATTAGGGATATATTGTTCAACCTTTTCAATTGTATATTCTATCTTCATTTTTGGTGGAATTGTTGGCATATCAAATCTCATCACGTATGTGTGTGTTTTGATGATCTTGTTTTCTCTTTTTATAGAGATTCGCTTCACCTCGATTACTCCTTGAGATTTTAACTATTCTTTTATTTCTACTATAGTACACAAGGAGAACTCTTGGCTCCTTTTTACACCTTTTGAAATTGATGCGGGTATGATGTAATATTTTTTTTGTGAAAAATTCTCATTTTCAGCAAAAATTCTGCATGTCTTTGTATGATAATGTAACAAGATTTGGTTTTTCTACTGCTTCCAGTACAATAAATCTTGGGAATCAACTTTGGTCGTTTTCTTCTTCTCGTTCAGAGCTTGTATCCCTATGCATTCTTTTTGTGGTTCTGTTAGAAGCAATAAATTGCTGGCATTCAGGTATCCACCAATAACGTTTTCTATGTTAGTTTGAATGTTTTTAGATGTAGACTTTGTGTTGGATTATGAACGGGTCCTATCATTTGAAGAACACTTAAGTAAGCTAGTATGAATCAACGAATTAAGTGCAGGTTAAGATAACATGTGTTTTGGAAAGGGTAAAGTTGGTTCTCATGAATGATTCATGCTCAAAATCATAAACACGCTCAGCAGTGATGGGCCGAGATGAAAGGGGCTCTGATTGAAAGGTCAGACATAAAGCGATATTGAGGTAGTTGTGTGAGTAGTTGACACGAGACTAGGGGACTTACGTCACTTGTTTTTTGGTCGAGATGCAAGTTTTTAGAGCAGTCGGTTGTGGAAGCTGGTGCCAACCATACAGGCAATTATCTCTGTTACCTAAAGATAAGTTCGCGATGGATGAGTGAAGTGTGCAGATGGCTGTTACATAGGAAGTTCGCAGATGGATCCCCAGTGATGCGGACCATATGCGATATGGGCTGAAGTGACCTGACCTGTGCCCATCATCATCCACCTAGAATAATTGAGTCAGAGTGATTGGAAATAGCCGCAAGTCTAGTGTAAATCGAGAAAGAGATATGTTAACCCTCTCCCAGATGTAATAGGAAAGAATAAAAGCAATTTATGTGACTCTCTCTCAAGATGAGATCCCCGAGTTTGTTCCGTTTGCACGAAAACAAAGTTTATTCACAGAAAAGGGTGTACCTTGAGCAATCATGGCCGAAAAGAAATAGAATACCGAAGAGAGATAGAAGAACGCCAGAACAGCATCTATACGACGATCGAGGGGTCAAGACACGAAGACGATAGCGAAAATTGAGGAGAAATTGAAGATAACTTTTATACTGTATTTTAGTGAAGAGACATTTAGATGTTATTGTATCATCCCGTATCGATGGGCTGCCCTGTAGGAAGCGCACACCCGCATGAATCCACACCCCAAGGAAATGAGTGTCCCACTGGAGACGACACTGAAAGCCCCATCGTGACACAAGTAATGAAATGTGCCAGTAAAAGACAAGCACGCTCTCACAGGTCCTAATTTGATACAGTGTTGAGAAAGGCCTGAAATGTATAGAAGTTTTTTTTTTAATGTATATAAGTCGGAGAAAACCTATAAAGTCAAGAAAAGTATAGAAGTTATATATGAAAAACATTTTAAGAACATTATAAGTTGGTGGTGATCAGTTTAAAGACTTAAGAACTATTGTGAAATACCAGGATAAACGTTCGTGAACAATTATGCTTTGTGTGGTAATTAAAGGAGTTCTAAATTATTTTGAGAAGCTTTGCCAACGTTTCGAATGACTTTTGTATTTGGAGAAACGTAAAAACGTTTCGACTTATTTCGATTTCGAGAAACGTTGGGCACAACTTTCTGTTCGGATATAATAAAAAAGTGTATAGTTACATTTGAAGTCTTTGTCTAAACTGTTGAGTATATTCAAGGAATATATAAAAAGAGAGAGAGAGGTAAAATATGGTTTCCTTCTATGAAAACAATGTGCTCGCCACTGGAACATTGTTGAAGGGTGTACTTTTCTCCAGTGACAACGTAGGAGACTTTTCTCCAACAGATACGTTTTAAATACTGATCTCTATCGCTAAAACGTGAAAATGCCTTCTATCATCACATATAAAAACTCTTGTTCCAATGTGTACTTGTTCTTTCTCACATCGAGGTTCTATACGTTAGGCAAAGACGGACTCTTTTATGGCAGTGATAAGGTAGATTCAGACTATGTCCATTACATTATTAATCACATAAATATTTGGAAGTATTTGGGAATATTAAATTCAAAGTGCAATATTTTTTCTGTCCTCTGTGAAAAGAGAAACCATCATCGACTGAAACAATTTTTATTTTTGTCCAATTTTGAGGTAGCTGAATACTACAAATTAAAAGATGATCATGTATCTAACTTTTACCTCTTTGGAAGGCAAGTAACTAGGTACAATATATTTCGCTTATTTATTTTATTAGAGTAATGCATCACATATGAGATTTGCTGAAAACATACCAAAGTTAAGATTATTCAAATTAAGAAAGGTGAAAACAGAGGATTTGGGGGCAGCAACCATACCAATGCTTCATATAACAGTTGTAATGTTGGTACAACTGATATTTTGGCATCACTTGCAGTATGGTAACTTCCTGGTTATATCAAAACTCAATATATCTATTTCTCTTTTCAACACTTATCCGAGTGAAAAATGGAAAGCCAAAAGTTAAATTCTCGTCAAGTAATGTTTTCCTGCCCCTTTTTAAGGATAGGTAAGTTTATTTGAAAGACCTTCAGAACTGGGTGACAAGATTGTAGAATTAAAATGACACTCCGGCATAGGAGCTTCAATCAACTGACAGCTAACTGATACCCTTACTTGTTTGAATGAAGCAATATTTATACACATATACAATGTCCCTATGTATTTGTCTCCCCAGGAAGGCAAATATGTAGACACAACGTCAGTGCGAAGAAAATCAAGTTCACCAAAAATAGGCACTCTGGATTGGGACAAAAATTAAATTTCCTCCATCTAGAAGGATTTTTCCTGAGGACAGAAAAGATAAAGTGCAGTATCATAACAGATACTACACTTTTCTCTTAGCCAAAAGGCCAAGGAAAGAAATTCCCACTCATGAGTTAGCAACTAAATAGAACACAGAAAATCAATATAAAAAACATTAAAACTAACCACAAAATCATAACAAGAGAACTCACCGAGATATTTGAATTTCTAAAAATTACTGCATATGAAAAGTTAATGAAAATTATCATGACGCAAATAAATTCTAATAGATTATGACACTATAATAAAAAAATACTAATAAATAAATATATAATAATCATAATATACTGGGTTGAGCCAACTACTAGTATAAGCATAATGGAAAGCTCTTTGTAAATAAACAAAGAGCTGACAATGTTTATATAAAGCATTGAGATATCACTTGCCAACAGCGCCGTCTCATAGTCAAGTGGTTAGAATCGCTGATTATCAACTAGATGGTCGTAGGTTTCATCCCAACTTAGGGCGGGTGCTAATCTAGCCGCACTGAAGAGCTGTGATACAGCGAAAGTCTGTGGATGACATATATATGTAGTCATAAGTAGTAATAATGATGACTACACATCTAAAACAAAAATAGGTTAATGGCTTCTAAAATTCATACCAGAATTGTCTGCAAGGACTTGTGCCGCAACGGATATAGAGTTAGGGTTTGAACGTTTGCTTCTGGGATTTCCACGGGTCCTACTTTAATAAAGTACCCATTTTTTTGGAAAAACTTTAAAAATGATGACCGATAGATATGGATAAAATATTTATTTTCAATTTAATAAATACTAGATGGATTTGCATATTTCGAGCCATTATCCACGGTCCTATATTCTCCTTTCTAACTTGACAGAGTGAACACTAGGTTTGTTTTGAACAAGAAAAAAAACAAACTAAAAAACGCTTTAAAATAAGTTACAACCTAAATAAACTTATCCAGAGAAGCTTTGGTAATATTTATTTGTTGCATTTTTATTTTCACTCCTTTTTTCTGTTCACGATTGAAACTTGCTTTTTTTTTTAAATAAATAAAAAAGAAAAACAAGATTGACGCGGTAGCGCAAGGGAAATAACTCTGTTTTACTCAAAACCGGTGTTCGTTCAATTTTAGTCCCTTAATGTTTATAAACTAATTGTTCCCGCCGAAATACAATAAACATTGTGTTTAGGTGATAAATATTGTTTCCTGTTGTTGATTTTGTTAAATATTAGTAAATTTTGAACAATTTCAAGTTAAGATCTAATTAGTTTCACGAATGGAGTCGTCAAAGAAACAAACGGAAGTTGGAGAAGTAAACATTTAAAATAAAAAAAAATAAAAAAACAGTTTCAGCACGTTAAAACACTATACAGATCGAAAGATGTTTTTATCTACGATTAAATAGTCAACACTTTTACCGAAAAATTAAATTATTGACGTAATTGTAGCAATTAGTGTGAATACTGGCGAATCATAATTTTGCCGTCATTTTTTCCCGAAGTCATTAAGAATTTACCCAAAACGTGCTTGTTATGGTAAGGGCAGATAACTCTATTCAGTTTTTGTTGTTTTGTAGGCCGCAGATAATCTCCTAAACTAATGAACAGATCATTATGAATTTTGAAATATATGTATAGGCAACACGGTGAGTAGTATGGGCACATTATTTTTTACAATTTAGGAGGTGCAATGAAAAAAAATGCTTGAAAAATATGTAGACACAAAAAAATTTATCGAGAAAAATTGCTCTGCATCAAATTTTGAGTTATATTAAGTAATACATTTTTAAAAGGCTCGGTGAGCGTGTGAACATTAACTTATCATTATGGAATATGTATTTAAGGCAATCGGGTGAGTTATGTGGGCACATTATTTTGTTTTGTAAACTGTACCATTTGGGGGGTGGTCTCGAAACTTCTCAAAGAAAGTAAAATATTTAAATTTAAAACAAATGCTGTATTTATTGCTTATTCCCGTCCTGGGATGGGTATTCTACTAGTGTATATATATAAAATTGATTACAAATCCTTTTTATATTTCTACTTTTAGGTTCAATCGATATTGACACATAGCTTCTCATCTTTACAAGGACCATAAAGCTGCATCTGACAATCTGGTCTTTTGTTCGCGCTAATCACACCTTACAACCTCCCTGTAAGTCTTTCTTTGATGACTTATTTCAACCAGGTATTGCAAGCCTTTCTTTACATTACCTCAGTCTATAAATATCCTCATCGCACTCTCTCACTCACACTCAGTATCCAGGTTTATCGTCTATGTTCCTTTTGACAAGAGGTTCAACACTGTCTAGCTGTCCTTATGCACAGTTTCCAGTGATCACAATTGTGGGGATTGACTGTCTCCATTTGCCACTGTTTACGGTCTTGCCTGATGATTTCCTTTCATGCCATTCGGCACCCCTTCTTGCTGTCCATTCTTAGGTCTCTGGTTCTTTTAACATGCCTAACCAGCAATTAACTCCAGTCGAAATTTTAGTAAACAGCAATTATTATTGAAACTAATATTATAAAGACGTAATATCAATTTTCAGTAAATTTGTAGATTAATTAATACCCACAGCTAAATCCCTCCAGCCCCGTCGAAAATAAGATTCTCCCTTTTTTAGGTGATTACATATGACCTGAGAAACTTGATGGAAAAGGTGTACATATGAGTAGTAGTAACTGAACAGTAACTTCACCTATCTTGCTCAAGTGTGTCCGAGGCAGTATAGTGTTTACTTA
The DNA here is from genome assembly GCA_963556195.1 of Sepiola atlantica. NCBI lineage: Eukaryota > Metazoa > Mollusca > Cephalopoda > Sepiida > Sepiolidae > Sepiola > Sepiola atlantica. The sequence continues at coordinate 173,618,391 of OY744524.1, read as the reverse complement.
TTGACCAGAAACGTTTCTGTATTAGCTTATTAAAACCCCACCCCACTCTTAACTGAATCCAGTCCAGGCAAATAAACTGGCAGTAATTGCATTATATTGTTGCTTAAAATCGATGAGCTGTAACTAAACAAGCCCTCTACCTACCCACATACTTCCAGCATCAGCTATAGTTCTCTCCGTTAAACCTTTCCTACTCCTTTCCCACTTTTTACTTGCCTTGTCATCGACCAGAAAATTCTCTCTCATTCTTTAGATTCGATTGAAGTAACACCTTACACAGCCTACTTGAAATATATATAACATTTTAAACTCAACTCCTTAAAAACTATTTTAATTCGCGGTCCATGGATGATATATTTTAAAATGGCTCTAATTATCAAAATTACATCCGATTGAACTGGACATCATTCTATTGCATTTTGAACATTCTAACGCAGTCTCCACGAAATCCCCTTTCCATCTTAAAATCTTTCATCACCGGACACTTTGTCAACGGACATTCAATAAATGGACAGATTCTATATTTTGATAACCTTTTTATACTCACACTCTTACTTTCCATTACTTTATATTATTTATATTGTTTCTTAAACTTTTCAATTTTGAATTTTGCCAACTTACCCATCTATGTAACTCCTCTGATGATACAATTTTATTCTTTGAAAAGCCTGGCTTAAGGAAAGAAAAATAAACATGTTTTTATCGAGTACACCTTGCATTGAACAATCGAAGATGAAATAGATTTGTCATTCGCACATCTTTATCTCTCTTCCTTCATTTATCCTTATATATATATATATATATATATATATATATATATATATATATATATATATATATATATATATATATAATTCTTAAAATCTGTTTGAATAAGCTACAAACAGCAAAATGTTGGATCAATCAATGTGACGAGCATATTTTAATCCCTAGAACATTTAAAACAAGAAATGTATTATTGATTTGTGGAAATATATCTGAAACTGATACTTAAAATACATTTAAATCAAATAGATACATCCAGTTTTTTCATCTTTGTAAATTCAAATTAAAAACTTGTTTCGCTGATTCCTTTTTCTTGGGCTGAAAGAAAAACAAAGGATTTGATTTTTCTGGAAACATTTTGTTTTATTCTTTCGCTATGTTTTTTCTGTTTGCTTTGTTTCCTGCTTTTTCATTTTCATTTTATTTCTACTCGGCAGCTTAGGAACATGTTAGAGAATTCTAAACTTTCAAATGAATATGTAAAAACTGTCAAGTAACCCAAGATATGTCAACTGTGAGGGAAAGAAAAGATAAAATAATAGTGTACTTACAATCTGTAAGACTTGTTACTCCTGCCAATCTTATGATCGGAACACTAGGAAGTTCACTATTCATCACGTGATTTAGTACATCCTTTTAAATATATGTCACCTCTGAAAAGGAAGTAATACATAAAATTATTAAGTCAATTTTCAGATGTTAATGAATAAATAAATTAAATCTCAATTAATAAACGCGAAAGTTTTTTTAGGGTCTTTATAGCGCATTTTCGAGGCCTCAACGCTGATGCTCGATACAACATTTATGTGTTAGTTGTGTGGCTCTCACAAAAGATTTTTAGATTTTATCCGAGTTGTTGCTGCTGGTAGCACTCTAAGGTCCACGTTTCGCACACATATAGAAGACCATGAAGACCATGATTTTAGTGGCCATCGTCTGTGCCAGGTTATTGAATACACGGCAGTTAAATCAGCTAATAGACTGTCCTGATCCTGTTCCCCACATCCTTCTTACATATAGGAGTAGATGTTAACATCTCCCTAGTTATAAAAACTGATCCACTTCCTCTGGTTGTAATGGTGTTAGTGTTTGGGGCTAGAAGACCAGATTGGTTTTGTCTGTATTTACTGGCATCCCAAAACGTTCGTAGGCTGTGTTGTATGTGTCAGCTAACGGCTGAAGGTCGTCTGTAATCTAACCTGGGGTGGCATTGTCGTCAGCATACTGCAGTGTCTTTACTGAACATATAGTTGTCCTAGTTCTGGCGTGAGGTCGAGCAAGGTTGAAAATGCCCTCATCCTTGTGGAAACATATCTCAAGCCGCATATATATATATATATATATATATATATATATATATATATATATATATATATATCCTTCTTTTATACATATCTGGTTGAACAGGAGTGCCAACTAGAACCAGTATTTCACGTCGATTAACTTGTCAACTGACCTCCCCCCTTGGCTTCATTTACAAACACCTTACAGCACATAACATCTCCAAAGATAATTTTAGAAATATCTTAACCGGTAGTACATCCATCCTGGATGTGTCATTTTGCAGTATTCGCCTCCCCATAATGGAAGCATTGTTCATTCAATTAAAAAAGCCCAACATCAACCATGCACGTTATGAGAGGTCAGAAGTTGAATGTTTTTAATCACATGGAAACGGCTTCTTAAATAAATTCACTAATTTTATTTTTCATTGATCAATCATCCGCCTGAAGACGACCAATGATGGTCGAAAACGTTTGCGTCAAATATGGAGATTTCCTACACTCCTTGGTTAATAGTACAATATTTATCGTTCGACGAATAGAAAGATTGGATCACAAAAGGAATAAACAGAAGTTGGCACTCCTGTTCAACCATATATATATATATATATATATATATATATATATATATATATATATATATATATATATATATATATATATATATATATATATATGTGTGTGTGTGTGTGTGTGTGTGTATGTATCTATGTATTTCGATCTCACCTTGAAACACTAGCTGATCTAGAAGCTGAAGAGCTGTAATATAGAGAAACAGTCATGTGCATGACTATATATATATATATATATATATATATATATATATACATATATATACATATATATACATATATATATACATACATATATATACATATATATATACATATATATACATGTTTATATATACATATATATATATTTATATATGTACATATATACATACAATATTTATATAGATATACATATATATATATACATATATATATACATATATATTATACATATATATACATACATATATATACATATATATATAGATATATAAATATATATATACACATATATATACATATATATACACATATATATATACATATACATATATATACACATATATCATACATATATATACATATATATACATATATATACATATATATACATATATATGTATATAAGTCGCTAACATCGATCTTTACAACAGATGCCATATTGGTGGAATTGAAAGTTTCCTGTTGCAGTCTCAATTGCGATGGGCTGGTCATGTAGCAAGAATGGACGAAAGGAGGATACCTAAAGCACTGATGTACAGTCAGTTAGCTTGTGGTAACAGGAATGTTGGTCGGCCCTTGCTGAGGTACAAGGATAAATTGAAAGATGCGCTGACGGCAATTGGAGTACCCCCAAAAAACTTTGAAGACTGTACAAAAGACAGGAAGACATGGCGAGCAGCTTGTTGCATTGGACTGGAGAGATTCAACGAGACCTGTGTGGATAATATGAGAACTGCCAGAGTTAGGCGAAAAGCTAGAGAGAGTGCTCCACACCTGGCATCCGATTACTCACACTCTTGCACTGTCTGCGGCTTTCCTTGCAGGTCTCTTGCCGGACTCATGTGTCATGAACGATCTAAACACAAATGAAAGTTGTTGGAACCTCATACGTCGCAATCGACGGGAGAGTCCATCATATGTATACATATATATACATATATATACATATATATATACATACATATACATATATATACATACATATACACATATATATACATATATACATATATATACATATATATACATATATACATATATATAGATATATATATATATACATATATATACATGTATATAAACATATATACATATATATATATACACATATATTCATATATATACATATATATACATAGACATATATACATATATATACATATATACATATATATATACATATATATACATATATATACATATATATAGATGGTCGCGTTGTCTTATTGTTATATGACGCTTGCTTGCGGAGTCTAGATTGATTCTGTGGCAGGGCTTTGAACCGTGCGACAGTTTGAAATTATCATCCGTACACTTATGTGTGTTACATAGCCACCACTCCTGCATTGACTGCGGCAGTTCTCTTAAACATCTTAAACAACTGGTTAGGGTCCCAAAAAGGTGTTTGTTGCATATCTTAGATTTTCTTCCTCGTCGTGTAGAGGCTGGTCGTGTCGTCTGGTGGATGAATTCTTTGTTCTTTCCTTCCGTGAACCACGCCGTCCGTTGTCTGCAACAAAGTCCTCATGACGCACTCCGAAGACAAACTCTTCTTTAAATTTTCAACTTCAGTTTTTATTTCAAGCGTTAGTTACCAAATCAAAAGGGAGATCCACTACGTCGAGAGAGAGCAAATTACTACTTTATCGTAGTTAGTTAACAATTATTTTCTAATCACTCGTGTACGGGGGAAGATGCAACGCTTGAATCCTCTTAGGGAAACATTTTCTTAGATAAATATTTCCCTTATCTGTTGTAAATTACATTTTTAACAATCACGTACTCACGAAACTCGCTTCTCACGAAGAACGAGTGACGCCACGGAGCCTCTGTTTCCCACGCAAGGCGAGAACAGGCCCCAATCTGCACTCGACTTCACCCGCGTTAATTCGCGCAAGTCAAACCAACGATTTCCAACAGATACGTCCATTCCCATAGGGTCATTATCCAACATGAGAGCGAAAGCTTGAAACGCTGGCGTAATCCCCTTTAATTAGATTAAAAAGTTGAGTCCTATTTGAGGAAGGTAAAAATAGACTGTACGTACTTTTAAACCATATTCCGACAACGTCTGTAGAATATTTAGTCAGAAGTTAAATTTCCTTCTTAACGTAGTGATTTCTTGTGGCCTAATAGTTATGACTTTGTTTGCGGAGTCTAAGGTTGATTCTGTGGCAGGGGTTCGAACCGTGCGACCGTCTGAGATTTTTAATTTTTAATTTAATAAATACTGGATGGATTTGCGTGTCCTATATTCGTTCTAACTTAACAGAGTGAACACTAAGTTTGTTTTAGACAAAAAACAAAAAACGTTTTAAAATAAGTTAAAACGCAAATAAACTTATCCAGGTAGGTAGAAGTGTAACTAATCTTGGCTTTGGTAATATTTATTTGTTGTATATTTGTTTTATCACCCCTTTTTTGTTCCGTTACCCGAAATTTGATTTCGGGGTTACACGATAGAAACTTGCTTTTTTTGCTTTTATTTTTAAATAAAACCAGTTGTTTGGGATGCTAAATTTACGTAACTGAGTTAGAATTTTGAGTAAAAAAACTTAAGTCTTACATGACCAGTCTAGGTCTCTTTTGTTCCGACAGGTTGAGGGTACAGGTTAGACAGCTTGTCTGGCTGCTGTTTCCGACTGACAGGACAGGAGCCGAAACTCTTGGGTAGCGCTAAGAACGGCTGCTCCATCATCAGTTGCATTATACCGTGGGTAGTTGTATGTGCCATGTCGCGCATGGAAAGGGACCCTTCAATTATCTCCAGTGGGCTTTCCCGAGGCCACAACCCCCATGGACCAGGTCGCGACTAAGGGACTGGTTGTATGAGCTTATTGGTACCAAACAAGGACCCACCTTAGCCAACCAACTCTATAATCAAAACAAACATGTCATTACAAAAAAATAAAAGCAAACCTAAACCAGATATCCAACAAAAAACACTTTCGCCTCCGTCCTTGAAGATCACATTCACAAATATCCGGGGACTTAGAACCAACATCAACGACGTAGAAACTTTCTCCTGACAAACTCCCCGGATATCCTAGCTCTAAGTGAAACTAACCTTCAATCCTCAATCTCCTTTCACTACTTTGACATGACTGACTCCCTCTCACTCTACCGCAAAGACTCTGACAAACATATGCACGAGCTAGGAGTTTATGTTCGGAACACCCTCCCCCTGACTAGAGAACATAGGTTAGAATCAGATGACCAAGACTATATGTGCTTTAGATTGACTTTACATCACAGCGTCAGTTACTTATATTTCTTATACCGTTCCCCGTCGACCGAGGACTGTACTCTGCAAAACTCTGTCTCTGAAAGTATAGACTCAAATACCCAGATACATGTATTTGGGGATTTTAATGCACACAACCGTGACTGGTTGGGATTCTCCAACCTTACTGACGCAGCCGGCAACTCTACGTATAATTTCTCCTTAGCTCGCCCCCTCTCTCAGACTGTCGATTTACCGACCCGCATCCCCAATCGAGTAGACCAACAAGCCTCACTTCTAGACGTTTTCTTGACCTCAATGCCCGAGGCTTGTGTGACGAAAGCTCATACCTCACTCGGGAATACGGATCACATTGTGCTAATGATACAGATCACCCTAAAAAGTCGTCCAAAAGCTGATGAACCGTTGCTCAAAAGAACGAGATACTACGAGCAGGCTGATTTTGAGTCAATCAGAGATCACATCAGTGACGCCCTATGGAGTGAAACCTTTTAACTCCCTGCCGACCAGTGTGCAAATGAATTAACTGAATGGTTCAAAGCAGGCATTGAAGCCTATATCCCCATGCGAAAATTCTTTAGCAAGCCTCACTCTCCCCAATGGTTTACTTCGGAATGTGCAGCTGCCATTGCTGGGAGGCAACAAGCATTCCGTAAATTCGGCCGCCATAAGTCAGCTACTAATAGACAGAAATTTATAGAGTCAAGAAATAATTGCAAGGCCGTTATAGGTGAAGCAAAGAGAAGGTTTAATGAGTTAACAAAAAAACCCATCCAGTCAAAGAAACTAGGTACTCGTGATTTCTGGAAAATCTACAATAGTGTAGTGAACAATGGTCAATCAACGATTCCCCCACTATCAAACCACAATGATGTCGTTTGTACGGCCACTGATAAGGCTGAACTAATGCCCAGCGTTTCGCTTCTAACTCCACTTTGGACTCAGATAACCACCCCATCCCCAAATTCCATTTGCGAACCGAAGCCACACTTAATAACCTGGTCATCGCCCCATCCCAGGTCAGAGACATCATAAAAAAACCTTAACATCTCCAAAGCTTGTGGGCCTGATCTTACACCTGTAATAGTTATAAATAAATGCTCTGCTGAACTGCCCCTGTCCTTTCCAAACTCTACAACAAATGCCCAGCTGAATCTTGCTACCCCGATAGCTGGAAAATTGCCTCTGTGGTACCAGTCTACAAGAATTTTGGGAATAGAACCGATCCTCAGAACTACCGCCCAATCAGTCTACTGCCGATCTTTAGGGCAGTAGCGCTTGATATATCCAAGGCCTTTGACAAGGTATGACATAAAAGGCTTCTCCTGAAAATACGCTCATACGGTATTACTGGGCAATTACTTAATATAATTAGATCCTTCCTAAACAAAAGAAAAATCCAGGTTGTCCTCGAAGGCCGTTTATCTAAGCAACATGACATAAATGCTGGTGTACTCCAGGGATCTATCCTTGGACCGTTATTGTTCCTGATCTATATAAACGATCTCTCTGATGACATAGAGTCTGAGATTGGTTTATTTGCTGACGACACTACGCTTTACTTTCGCCATGTTGGCAAAACAGACGCGATCATATCCGAGGCAATGGTTGAATCCTTAGAAAATGGCCATCTAGGCTGTAGTGGATTGGAATCACAAATGGTTGCTAACTTTTAATGCCGCAAAGACAAAGATCCTTTCCTTCAATAACTACAAGAAACCTCTCCAACCACCGATTGTCATGGCAAATAACACCCTACCTGAGAGCTCATCATTCAAACTCCTCGGCCTAACATTCACAGGTAACATGAATTGGAACAAATACATTGAAGACATTGCCAAGGCTGCAGCAAAAAAGGTGGACTCCCTCTACCGTGCTAGTAAACTCCTCACACCTGACATTATCCTGTATCTCTACAAAGTCACTATCCGCCCATGCATGGAGTATTGTTGCCATATCTGGGCTGGTGCATCATGTCCTGGTCTCTCCCTCCTTGACAAGGTCAAAAAAAGAGTCGCCAACCTAATAGGTCCCTCACTGTCAACCAAGCTCCAGTTTCTGTCCCATCGCCGCAATGTAGCATCCTTGTACTTGTTTTACAAATACTTCAATGGATGAATTGGCTACTCTGGTTCCCCCTCGACGTAAATTTACTAGACCAACTCGACAATCAACTTAATCCCATCCATTCACTGTGGAGGTCTCCAGGTGCCGGAGAGACTTCTACTCAAATAGCTTCTTTCCTCGTGCTGCTGGCCTCTGGAACTCTCTCCCTGCCCCCGTTTTCGTAAAATATATCAGAGAAAATATTGTTTCTACATGATCCCCAGTCTTAAAAGTATATTGTTATAATATTAATAGGGAATTCAGACCTGAGAACCGGCAATCAAGAAAACCGGTGCTAGGAGCGTGTGTAACACAGAATGAAAGATAAATAAAAGACAGCAAACACATACTCGTGTTCTCCCAATCTACATACATCTTGTCTCTTTTATTATGCATCTCTTGGAACGACTAGTATAGGATTAAAGCATTATATCCCAGAACCGGTAAGCAGTAATTTATATCCATGTCTCATATATTACACTTGATTAATTTCTAGAGAGAAAGCCCCACGTGCGTTCGCACGGGATTACAACATGGTGTCAGAAGCGGGATGATATCTGCATCACCGTCATCAACGTTAAATCTTTCCAAGCTAACGAACTCTCCTTTCTTGAATGTGTTCTGTTTTGTTACGATTTCTTTTCCTGCATTTGTTTGAATTGGTTTGAATTGCTCCGGTTCGAATCCTAAAAGCATTTTGGTGATTAAAACTTCGTCAAATCTGCAGCACCTATCCATAAGCATCATGGATACTATCCCAGCTTCCAAATATCTCGATTTCAGTCAAGAAAACCTAGCTGAGGCTTGGAAGCGTTGGAAGGAGGAACTGAATCTCTATTTGATGGCCATCGAATATTACACGAAACCCGGAAAGGTTTAGACTTCAGTTTTGCTGACATGCATGGGACCGAAAGGACGAGATATATACTCCACCTTCAAGTTCACCTCAGTGGAAGATAAGTTTGACATCGACAACGTTATGCCTCGAAAAAATCTGACGATCATGAGACAAATTTCTAACCAGCAAGCAAATGAATGGACAAAAGTTCAATGATTTTGTCACAGTACTTCGTCAACGTGCCAAAGACTGTGAATTGGAGGACCTGACGGACTCCTTAATTAAAAAACGTTCTTATTATTGGGATAAACGATCTCCGTCTCATGGAACGCCTGTTGAGAAAGCATGACATTACGCTGGACTAAGCAATCCAGGCTGGTCAAGCGGCAGAAGAAACGAGAAGCCATACCAAGGAACTAGCAAGTACAGAAGGACATGATGCAGACGTGGCAGCTATCACACACAGACGCAAAAGGATAGAAATTTCCCCTGACCATAACTCATCCTAATGGAACCCTGGACGTGACAGGTAACGACAGATCAACTCCTGCAAATTCTGTGCTGGTTCATACCCACGTGGCCAGTGCCCAGCATATCACAAGCGATGCACAAACTGCAATCGCAAAGGACATTTTTCCAGCTGCTGCTATACCCGAAGGACAGTCCACCGTGTAGAAGCATACTCCTCAGACTCAAATTCAATCTCAGACCCATTAGGCATGATCACCACTAAGGACCACGAGGTACAACCAATCTACAAACAGACAGCAACTGCACTCTCCATCAATACTCTCAATCATGACGGACAAGCAAATCCGTGTACAGTGAACCTGGACGTCAATGGCAACAGTGTTAATTTCAAACTTGATACTAGAGCCGAAATCGATGTACTGCCCAAAGCAACATACAACAGGCTCTACGAGCGACCAAAGCTCAGTCCAACATCTATTAGCCTCACTGCCTACAATGGCACAAACATTTCTGTTCTGGGTAAATGGACAGCCTCCATAAAGTACAAAAAAGTCACTGCCTCAATCAAGTTCATTGTTGCTGATACCATTTCACAACCAGTTCTAGGTGCCACCACCTGCGAGAAACTTAATTTGATCAAGCGTATTTTTCAGATTGATACAAATGTGTCAGCTCTTCTAAAAAAGTATCAAGACTACTTTGGTACAGTCGGGACCCTCCAAAAAACTCATCACATAACAATTGACCCTTCTGTTCCTCCTGTGATCAACCTTCCAAGGAAAATTCCCTTTGCACTACGAGACAAATTAAAAGTGGAATTCGACAGAATGACAAAAATGGGAATCATCAAGTTGGTCAGCGAACCTACAGAATGGGTAAACTCACTTGTGATTGTGGAGAAATCCAACGGATCCCCGCGCATCTGTCTCGACCCACACAACCTCAATAAGGCTATACAGAGAGAGCATTTCCAAATCCCCATTGCGGAGGAGATTTTTGCAGATATGCACGGTGCAAAGTTTTTCTCTAAGATTGATGCTAGCAATGGATTTTGGCAGATCCGCGTCGATGAGAACAGCTTAAAACTGCTGACATTCAGCACTCCCTTCGGAGGCTATAAATTTACTCGCCTCCCATATGGCATACATAGTGCCAGTGAAATATTCCAAATGGAAGTTTCCCGCATCATAGAAGGCATTGAAGGAGCTAGAAACATGCAGGATGATATAATAGTGTGGGCACCGACACTGGAAAAGCATCATAATCGACTCACTTCTGTTTTTGATCGCATAAAACTTAACAAAACTTAACAAAAGTAAATGCGTTTTCCTTGCCAAGGAGCTCATCTACCTGGGGCACAAAATTACCCCAAATGGTCTCCAGCCCGATCCCTCCAATGTGAAAGCTATCACAAGAATGCCTCATCCCAAGAATAAGGAGGACTTGCAACGTTTCCTCGGCATGACCAACTACCTCTGCAAGTTCCTACCCAAATACTCGGAAGTCACAGCTCCACTGCGGCTATTGCTTCAAAACGATGTGGAATGGTCTTTCGATCAGCCTCAACAGACGGCTATTGACGACCTAAAGAACCTCATAGTTAAGCAACTCATTCTACAATTTTTCAACCCCTCACTCTCAACCAAGATTTCAACGGATTCCAGCAAACTCGGGTTAGGGGCCATCCTTCAGCAAAAGGGGATAGTGGTTGGCAACCAGTAGCATATGCATCACGTGCCACTACTCCAGCTGAGCAAAACTACTGTCCTCTAGAGCGAGAAGCCTTCAACGTGCTTTTTGGCTGCAAACGATTTCACGAATTTGTTTATGGGCGTCATTTTGTGGTTGAAAATGACCACAAACCTCTACCATCAATCTTCCAGAAAAAAATTACAAAGGCACCACCAAGAGTACAACGTGTCATACTAGCACTGCAGCGCTACAATTTCGATCTTCGATACATCCCTGGTAAAGAGGCGGTGGTTCCTGATACACTGTCAAGAGCCTTCCTTAATGAATGTGAGCCTGAGATCTCCACCGAAGACATGGAAGCCCATGTACACTTAACTAAAGTAGAAATGCCCATGAGCGATAAGAAGCTCACCCGATACCGCCAAGCCACATCTACTGACAAAACACTGCAACTTCTAAAAAAATACACCCTAAATTGCTGGCCTGAAAAAACAAAGTTAAACTTTCCCTAACACCATACTATAACGCCAGAGAAGACATAACACTGTTAAAAGGATTGCTATTAAAAGGAAAACGTATCATTGTTCCCAATGAACTAAGCAGAGAGGTCAAGAATCTCATCAACTCTGGACATCAGGGGATAGAAAAATGTCTAGCCCAAGCCAGAGAACACATCTATTGGCCTAGTGTCACAGCAGAAATTAAAGACATTGTCAACAACTGCAGCACATGCCTGGACGAACGCAACAGGCACTCCCCGGAACCCATCATACCACATGAAATCCCTGAAACTCCATGGACAAAAATCGGGGCAGACATATTTGACTTGCATCGTAAGTCTTACGTAATTGTCGTCGACTACACCACCAAGTTATTTAACATACACTCCCTTCCAGATAAATAATCGACCACCGTTATCAATCACTAAAAAAGTATTTTTGCAAAATTTGGGATTCCACAGATAGTAATGAGCGATGGTGGTCCCGAATTCAAATCTGACGCATTCAAAAGATTTGTGTGGTTAGCAAAGTTGCCCCAGCCAGGAATGGATCCAGAAAGTGTGGTTTCAGTTGTCCCCCTTTGCAAATTGGCTGTTTGGAGAATTTGAAAGCTAGATGGCTCTGGTTGACAGTCAATTTGCATAGGTGGGGCAATAAGCAGTATATAAACTGTACTCTTTTCATTGAGCTTCTAGAGAGCGGTAGGGAGAGCAGAGTGAGGCTGAAAGAGGAGACTGAAGTACAAAGAATTTTTCTTGAACTATTGCTTACCGATTGGACGTTTGAAAGAGATTAACCACTGTGGTTTGCCACCAGATTTTTTTAATATTTGTCTTCACGGATTGACCACAATTTGCTCAATACTGGGACGTCCTACATGACCGGTCAAGTGCCCTATACCTCCAATCTAATGGTCTCGTTGAGCGGACTATACAAACAGTCAAGCGCACATTAAAAAAGGCAACGAATAGTTCCCAAGATCCATACCTAGCTCTACTTGCGGTACGAACAACCCCACTCATCGATGCACCATCTCCAGCCATTCAATTGATGGGTCGTAGACTCCGCAAAGAAAATATGTTCTAAACATGTTAACTTACTGTGCCAGAAAAATAAAATAAGAAAAGTTTTGACTGTAATTCAACCGAACCAAATTTCGTGCAACCCACTTTCTGCCTTTTTCTCCAAACGTTTTTACTGTCTTTCACATTCCAACAAAATTTCGTGCAACCCACTTTCTGCCTTTCTCTCTCCAATCCAAAATCGCTTCTCGCCTTCACAGCTGCCCTCTTGATTTATCTAACCTAATATCCACATATGCAAATCGCATAAACACCTGCACCTATGAAGAGAAGCCCTTTTTAAATTTGCATACGACATGCAAAGCACTTCCTTCTTTTTCCTGATGGTGCGTGTTCCTCTTTATTGTCACACTCCTCCCTGATCGTATGATAACACAAGTGACAGATTGTGGCTGGTCGCCTTATCCTAGTACTTCTCCGTAGTGGTACAGTTATTTCTTCCTCTCTTACATCAGATGTACCAGGACCTGAATTGGCAATGGAATAAGGCAGTTCAACCAAGGAACGTCTGTCCTCTCCCTCACTTTCAGATGCAGAACCACTACTACTTGTATCGGAATCTGGTTTCTCTCCATCCAGTACTCTCTGATGATGTGTCATCATTGTCGTCCACTACCGGTGCTAAACTCAGACGTGGGCGCACATCTCCTACATGTCGAGGCGTGCCATTGACGACCACCGACTGTGGACTTATTACTCCAGTGACACGACCTGGTCTGAATTTCGACGTGCAACGTCCTTGTGGATTTTTCACCCAAACTGTGTCCCCCTCTTTATAAAGTGCAGAGATCCCATGGTGATTCGGATGAGGCACAACATTGACTCCTTTCACTCTGATCGTGTATGAGTACAACAAATTGGCAGGTGCTGATGATGCGGACACATAATTCTTGAGGGCAACGTTGTACCAATACACAGCCTCCATAATAGGACAGCTAGTTCGTGCAGCAATCCTCTTCACTGTCCTATGACACCTTTCTATATAATACCATTTCCTGATGGTCGGTATGCACAGCGTGGTCGGAAGTTTACATCCCACTCGTTCATGAACTGCCTGAACTGTTTACTGCAGAAGGCAGTGTCATTATCAGCCAGAATCTCGGCTGGGGGGGCCACGTTCAAGAAACACCGATTCTAATTGCCGGATCACATGTGCAGTGTCTTGCCGTTGTAGTGGCCGCCAGATTGAAAACTGTGTGGGTCCACAATTGATCAGTGTCAAAAAATGGCAATCATTGTAATGTGTGATGTCCATGCCTAGCCGATTCCATACGTCCTTCACACCGAGTCCTCCCTTTTTCCATTGAACTGAAGCTGGGTCTATTGTCTGGCATTCCTCACAATTCCGAATAACTGCATTTACTGACACAGACGGGTCGATTCTACGCACAAAATATAATGTTCGCCTGATTCCAGGATGTCCACTATGTCGATGAATTTCGTTCAGCTGTGTTGCGTTCAGGTTTCCTGTGGCAAAAGCACACACTGGCTGTGTTGGTTCAATCTCTCTCTTTACATCATTGAGCCACCGCTGTGGAACTCTCGGTTCTGGCCAGATCTTATTAGTGCTATATCGACTGAAATGTCGTACTCTTACACAAGTGAGATTATCGTGCCCAGTCTCCGCCTTATGAGCATCTCACTTGCAGCCTTGGTGCTCAATGGAGACTTTCCCGTGAGCGCATTGGTCACCCAGTGGTACACACACACAGAGTCTGTTTTTATGTGTAACACATTGGCATTCCATTTGAGTGCAAGGTTTAGCCCTTTTAGCACGGCGTCCAGCTCTGCGACGTTTATATGTTGTGTATTCCTTGTTGGTCACAACCAGCTTGCATCCTTGATGATGGCTCCACCGGCGTCAAGAGCTACTCCCACAGCAACCGAGCTTGCGTCCACCCACACATTCAGTTCCTTTGTGGTCATGCACCAATTTCCTCGGACGTGATCGTATTGCTGTACACGGGCAAGTGTATCTGCTATCATACACTCCAGTGTAGTATCGCTAACCTTGTCATCCCAGTTCTGTGTAACAGTTGTAGCATAAATTTTAATAAAGCCTGTTGCCACTCGAAGCCATGCACACACTGGAAAGTGCCCCACCAGTTTGCCACACATGGAGAAGATACATTTTCGTGTCATAGTTCTCGGCGCATCCACAGTACTGGTTCTTCGCCACCATCGCAGTTGGTCATGCTCTGCCCAAATTTCTAATCCCAGCACTCGAGCACCATTTTTCAGTTTTTCTGGGTCCTTACTAGTAAGTCCGTACAGGTCCAGATGCTTCCTTACAGATTCTGCCGACGCTCATCCTCATTAATATATATGTCATCAATATACGCCGACTTTGCTCTCCTTATCCTCTCATCCTTGGCTAACACAGCCTCGAGCACAGCCCGCATTATAAGAGGTGCCACATTTAAGCCAAATCCTAACCTAGTTAGACAATATCTTTGTCCTTTAAATATGACTGTTTAGTACGGCCAGAGAGATCTCTCAACATGGATCTGTAAGTATGCCTTCCTGAGGTCCAAAATGAATACATTCATCCCTTGCTGTCTCCATTCTCGCATTTTCTCTGCGCAAACATCTGCATCGTCAGTGAATGCAGCAACCTAGGTGTTTAATTCACGATAGTCCATCACAGGACGCACCTTATTTTTATTGGCCTGTAGCACAGCCATCAGTGGTATTAGTCCCTTGGGGGGGGGGGCAAACTCCTCCTGATTATATGGCAACAACCAACCATTGTTTATCCAGGTCTTCAACTCGCATTCATAATATTCCCTTAATTCATTAGACATTGCATATTCAGAAATCCGAGTTTCTAGTTTCTCTGGTGCATAACCTGCTGACCATTTCCATGCTGCAATCCACGCTTTCTTCCGTTCGTCAAATTTGGCAACAAAATCAGCTTCGTTAATACAAAGTGCTGTGCAGATGGGTTGTGCCTCCCCAATCTCCACACTTCCAGATTGTGTGATGCGAATGACACCGAGTGCCTAAATGGCGTCAATGCCAAGTAACATATCGAAATCAAGAGGTTTACCTTGCATAATCAGCACCCTGATTGTGGCAACGTTACCAGTCTCTGTATGAATCCTAATGGTGCCATTTCCACAGCAGGCCTGCGTAGTGCCGGTTAATGTAGTTACCATTATCTTCTGCTTTGACCAAGACCGACATAGCTTTGCACTCAAGATAGAACGCGAGCATCCAGTGCCAAGGAGAGCCAAACATGGTGCATCATCAACATAGATGGTAACGACAGGTAGCGCCGAGTTCACATTCTGACTGGGGGAAAGACTGGCGGTGATGTTTTGTCCCCAACTTCGTTTCCCGGACAATCTCTTACCAGATGACCAGTCTTGTTGCACCGATAACATCGTTGACGGGTAGTCTGCCTCCTTTGCATGCAGTCTCTTGCAAAATGATTAGTCATATCGTCCACAGCCTTTTCACAGGGTTGGGAAGCCCCCGTACAAAGACACACACCAACACATTATCTGGTATTCCTCCAAATAGCACTGACAGTTTCCGCAGATCTGCCAAATATACGTCTACAGTCTCACCCGGACGCAATACACGTGCCTCGAACTTCTCATACGCTGTAAATCTGTCATCGGCAAGGCAGTAAATAGAGCTCCCTTAATTAGTGCTGCATTGGATTTTTCTTCTTGAGTTAGTTGCTGGTAAACTGCGAATGCTCCCTCAGTTAGCCGAAGTGGGATGACATTTTCAAGCCGCCTCACTCCAGATAAGTCACACACTAATTCCACCTTCTCAATCCATTCAACGACTGCTTCAGTCCCATTAAACTCAGGAATTATCTTTAGGTCAAAACGGTTGTCTATTTTAAGCCGAAATAGCTTGTTAACTTACTGTGCAGGGTGCAACCCACTTTCACATTCCAAAATCGCTTCTCGCCTTCACAGCTGTCCTCTTCATTTATTCCACCTGATATCTCCACATATGCAAATCACATAAACACCTGCACCTATGAAGAGAAGCCATTTTAAAATTTGCATACGACATGCAAAGCATTTCCTTCTTTGTCCTGATGGTGCGTGTTCCTCTTTATTGTCACAAAACAATAATTACTTTATCAGATATGTAAATTCATTTAAATTACATCATTTAGACATTTTAAAGTTTAAACATCTATTTTGAAAATATGTTTTCCCAATTTTTCTAAATATTTGAATATAATATAAACCTAACTGTTATTAACATCTACTTCGACCGATTAATTTGTGCTTTTTTTATAGAATGTTTATTTGATCGAGGTAAGCAAGAGGTTGTTGAATTACTGACATTGTCAAACTATGGAAGATTATAATAAACTTTATTAACGTCAACTCGTAAGGAGAAAGTTATCGCTTTAGCAAACGCACGTGTGTTAATAATCTTATCTTTACGAGTTTTTTTTATTGCTTACATTCTTTAAGCTGACAAAAGTACGTATTATATACTTTTTTTATCATTTTTCTTTTTTCAAATTTAAAGGCTCATCCATTCAAATGTTTTTATTCGACGAAAATTCCACGTGACTTAAAATTTATTTTCACTTTGAAATGATCTCGTTTATTTCTAATTGACAAATAATATTGTTAAATTATTAACAAACCACAATATTTTAAAATTTTCATTTTTAATTTGATTAAGCCAAACACTAACAAAACAAAATAATAGCAAAAATCGTTACTTCCGTTATTCCTTTTAAACTATATGATAATTAATTAAATCGTACAAGACGTACATTTCAACAGCTACCTGCAGGCGTTTCTCCGGCGTCGCCAAGTAAAAATAAATTACTTCGGCCATACGATATATGCGATCCGACAGTACTATGAATTCTGAAACATTCTTATTTTTCCCTAAGAAAATAAAACAACCTATTTTATTATTTTCCCTCCCCAAATCAAATTTATTTCATTAGCAAAAAACATTGCATTTTATTTTCCGAAAGAAACTCAACCTGTGTAAAAACTAATCTGTAATTATTTATTTTTGTCAAATAAATTATTTGAAATAAAATTTTAACAGTTATTATTTATTTTTGTCAAATGAATTATTTAAAATAAAATTCAGTACAAAACTTACATTATATTTTCGTAGAAAACATAACACCTATTCGGAAGTTTTTATTATCGGAACTAATTTCGAACGGACACCGTTTCCGGTTGGAAACAGCTTTCCTTGGAGTTACTCGTACTTAAACTGTGCCATGGCATAGTTCAAGTACGAGTAACTATAAGAGCAGTTTCTGCGGCATTGCTACGGTGTTACGCCGTGATCCGTACCCGATAATAAACTTCGTACGTATCAACTTCCGGTATTCTGTAGTTCAATTTTCTGGTTTTATTTCTTCTTTATTTACTCTATATATATGATAATTAATTAAATCGTACAAGACGTACATTTCAACAGCTACCTGCAGGCGTTTCTCCGGCGTCGCCAAGTAAAAATAAATTACTTCGGCCATACGATATATGCGATCCGACAGTACTATGAATTCTGAAACATTCTTATTTTTCCCTAAGAAAATAAAACAACCTATTTTATTATTTTCCCTCCCCAAATCAAATTTATTTCATTAGCAAAAAACATTGCATTTTATTTTCCGAAAGAAACTCAACCTGTGTAAAAACTAATCTGTAATTATTTATTTTTGTCAAATAAATTATTTGAAATAAAATTTTAACAGTTATTATTTATTTTTGTCAAATGAATTATTTAAAATAAAATTCAGTACAAAACTTACATTATATTTTCGTAGAAAACATAACACCTATTCGGAAGTTTTTATTATCGGAACTAATTTCGAACGGACACCGTTTCCGGTTGGAAACAGCTTTCCTTGGAGTTACTCGTACTTAAACTGTGCCCTATTAAAATATGGCGATAAATAAAATAATAACTTAACTCGTAATATTCACCAAAGAGATCAACCTTGTTTTGAAATGATTCATATAAATTATACCTCTCCTCTTCCGTTTTAATTTTCTGCGAATCTGCTTTTCCGGCCGCCATCTTAAATTTAGACCCTACCCGTCACATTCGTCTCGTTTTAATTAACATATCTTATAATCGATTCTTTCTTGAAGGCAATTAGTCAAAGAAAAAGTAAGTATGACTTGAATTTAATTGTTTTTCGAGGTTCTTTGTTTTTTTTGCACAAGAGGCACGTCCGAACAGTTATGTTCGCTTTGGTTTTGATATAGAAATGAGTCAACTTTCCAAGCTTGCATGTAAATGAAGAATGGTAATTTTATAGAATCGTCTACAATCGAGTGAGTTTTTTGTGTGTTTTTATAGTTTTTATTTTGTTTTCGAGTACCCTGAAGATGATTTTGACATTGAAAACCGTTGCAAATACGTAGTTTGGTTATTACGCACATTAAGCTTAACTCTAATGTAGCGAAAAGTGACGCTACAAGGGTTGACCAACAACGGCAACTGGCAGAAGAAAATGGAAAGTGTTATATTACATTCGTATGTGCTTCCATACGTGCTTCCGGAGCCGGAAGTCGTTGGCTGATGCGTATTAAAACTGGCCATATCTGCCACCATTTTGTATTCCTTTTTTAGTTGAATACAGCTTGGCTTCCAAGTAACACATGTTTTTTTATTACAGAAAGTAAACATATTGCCTCTGTAATTGTGGATAGAGGGGGTGTTGCAACAGATTACCGGTGTTGCGGCCTTGGTTTTGTAAACGAAGCCAAGGTCTCTGTGATTCAAGATACTGCAATAATTTGCATATGTGGTGGGTTAAACAATATAAAAACTGTACTTTTTTGACTGAAGAGGTGAGTTGAGTTTGGAAGAAAAGAAAGTGAAGATTGGAGAGAGAACTTTTAATATTGGAGATTGCAATTGTCGAAGGTGAAGAAAATCCAATTTTATTTTTTTAAAGTTTGGATTACAGTCTCTTAATAATTATAGTAATAGGAGCCACACTATGACCTACTGACGGTCTCAAAAGCAAACACTAAACAGACACAACAGCCTTTTTTATTTAGCCAAAAGGGTGTCATGTGACCACTATGCAAATTTAGGTGGATAAATAAACAATCCAAACAAGATAGCTCTGTCAGAAGGTAAGGCCAACTTTTCCTGACACACTTCCATCTCAAGAAAAAATAAATAAATAAAAATTAAAAAAAATAAATTCAATAAAGGTGTTAACCTTATTAGTCTCTCTGATTTAGGCAATTCTGACAGTACCAGCTCTCCTCATCTGGGTGAAATTGCTGAATGCCAACACAAGGAAAATGGAACCAGTTATCACATCCGTCGCAACATATCATGGCGCTCCCATCATCTGCTCGATCGCAGCCAGGGCAAATCCAAATATGCTCACTATCCTCAGCTGGAAGGCGGTTATCTGAGACATCAGGATTGACAGAATCGTCCAGATTCTGTGTTAGCGAACGAGGGAGATCAAAAGGTTTCTCGGTTAATAATTCTAGGGGATATAGATGTTTCAGTGAATGAACCTGCGAAGATCCATCCCCCCGCCTTATTCGGGCAGATCTAAGTTGTCATCTCCTGGGAAGAGATGTGTAACCCTACTGAATGCCCAAAATGGTCGAGTCTTGTTGGGTATCTTAATTATCACAATTTCGCCCACTTTAATTTCAGAGGCAGTCTGTTTTCGTCGGTTTGAGGCCTGTTCTCGTAGGCTTAATAGGTACTCTTGATGCCAGATAATTCTGAATTTTTTTAATGCTTCGTCTCTGGAAATCAAAGAGTCCAAAAGTTGTTTTCTTGAGAGAGGTTCAACTAGATCAATACTCGGCTTGTTTAACCTCAATATTAATCTAGGGTTCACAGTTCGATGTAAAAAGTGGTTGGGAGTTATGATTTCTAAATCAGGATCTGATGAGCTCCTCTAAGTCAATGGTCGGTCGTTGATTGCATTTTGGACATCGGAGATGATAGTCAACATTTCAAAGTATGTCTGACTGGCACGACCGATCAAAGACAAGATTTTAGAGTTGTTATTAGTCGTTCCCAAACGCTACCATACCAGGGCGAATACAAAGGAATCCTAATGTGCTCAATCACACAGACACCAAAACTCTCCATGAACTCACCAGACGAGAAGGCATCATGTAGTACATCACAGCCTGCCACGAAAGATTTGGCATTATCACTATACACATGTGAGGGTATTCAATAAATCTACCCCCGTGTGTCAGAAGAGTTTTATCATATTAACCCGATGCTTTGGTAAATCGGTCAATTTTGGGTAAGTGAAGGGAATAGCATTAAATTTCCAGCACAAGGAGCATCCTGATAATATTTTCTTTACGGCTTGTCTGCCTTGTGGTATCCAATATCCTGATAGCTTTACTTTATTCAAGATGTTTACAGGTTTTGTGACAGTCCAATACAATTAGAGACGTCAACTGGTGGTCCTTAGCTAGTAGAATGGGATTAATAACCTCATACTCATATACTGAGGCCTTGCCAATCCTTCCGCTTGAACGAATTACTTTCTTCCTGTCCAAGAACAGATTCAATTTCCCCACTCTCGGTGGTACAGCCTTTCTGGAAGGATTCCTTAAATACTCTAATTCCTCCAAGAAAGATTGTTGTTGCATTACCTTTATTAAGTGTGTTCGAGCTGCCAACGTAGAATCCACTTCCTTCTTCAATTTATTTATAAACCAGAACACACAAGCAACTTTGACAACTCTGAATATCTATCAAATGGAACAGCAGGCTCATGTTGGCCAGCAGCAGTTGTGCAAAACACTGATGACACAATTCTTTTATTTTCAAGGCTTAAACAATTCAAATCATTCTCAGGCCAAGAAGGTGGTTGGTTTCTGATCCAAAGGGGTCCAGAAGTCCAAAATTCTAAATTGGTCTTCAATTTTGTGATAGATATTCCTCTGGTAATGAAATCTGCAGGGTTCTGTCCAGTTGGCACATGTTTATACTGAATAGATACATTAAAATTTGAAGTCAATTCTGCTTCCATAAGAGCCATATCTTTCAGTCAGTTCTTAGCAAATACGTTCTTGTGGTTGGTTTGCTTTCTAAGCAACCAAGACAGCACGATCTGAGCATCCATAGCAATATACACATTCCTGAAACATACTCCAGAATATACATTCAATGATGTTGGCAAACACTTAATGGCCAAAAAGGTTGCCAATAATTCTAGTGTTGGGTAATGTTTTTGATTTGATTGGTGCTACCTTGGCCTTGGCAAAAACCAAAGATGATATATTTTCCTGAATAGCGTATGCTACAAATCCATATGCCCCCTTAGAAGCATCACAGAACAGAAATAAATCAGTTTCCTTGCCCTCACAGAGACTTTCTCTTTGAAAGCTGAGGGAACTAACCTCTGATAATTCCTTGGCAAGAACTGCCCATCTGGACTGAATTTCCTTGGGAATGACTTCATCCCAACATCTACAACTCGCCGATAAGGGTACGAGCCCGTATGGTTACAGGGAGACACAGAGAAAGAGGGTCAAATATCTTGGATGCATCATATAGTATTTGTCTCTTGGTTCTTAGTTCGGGATTTCAGTTGCGGTGAGCAATGTTGATGATATCAGTTTGAGGGTTATATCGATAACCCAGTACCTTCTTCCACGGACATCAGTGACCTACAAGCGTGCCTTCTTTCTTCATTAAATTCTGTAATTTGATATTGTTAGAGTTGCAGAATTGTAGTGTAAATCCTCCCTCATGTAGTCTCTCCACTGCTTGTGTGTACAGGGTAGTCAACTCATTCAAAGAATTGCTGGTCTTTATTAGATTGTCCACATAAAAGTTGGACTGTATCATTTTGGTACAATTGTCCAACGGATATCGTCCAGCATGATACTTTAATATGCAATTCAGAATGAACAGACTTGCATTAAACCCCAAAATTATAGTTGCATACCTGTAGCACACGACGGAATTGTTTTTCTTTAAAAAGAAGCAAAATTTATTTCTGTCTGACTCGTTCGCCAAATGGATCATCAAGAATGCTTTCCTGATATCTGCCAGAAGAACATACTTGTTTGTCCTGAAAAGCAATGTTAAATTGAGCATATCTCCTGTCAAATTGACCCTAGGGTAGACGGCGTCGTTGAGG
The DNA here is from genome assembly GCA_963556195.1 of Sepiola atlantica. NCBI lineage: Eukaryota > Metazoa > Mollusca > Cephalopoda > Sepiida > Sepiolidae > Sepiola > Sepiola atlantica. Next base: position 173,595,523 of record OY744524.1, on the reverse strand, counting down.
GAAACAGAACTGCCAGTCTTAAATGAACAGTTGAACGCCGGTCGTGGTGTCCTCATTTTTAATAACAGGTCTATGAGGGACCTACACATGATCCTTGTATTTCTCAGGGGAGCATACTATGGGTTCGATTATCCCTTCCCTTCCTTGGTCTTCAAACACCTTTACATACTCTTCATAGAGGTTTTTTTTTCTAAATTCCGAATAACCCGGTCCAGGACCTTAAGAGCTATGTAATGATTTGACTTGACCCACCTCAATTTGTCCTCATGCCATGGTAATTTGACCAGGTAATGACCATCTTTGTGAAAAATGTTCTGCATAAACTCCTCCATTTTCTGGTTGTCATAATCTGAAACAGATTCAATGCCAGGAAGACTCAGCGATTCCAGACTAAACATCCATTCTAGTCCCCTATCTACGGTACTCTCCTCAAAAATATCTGCGAACGGATCTATATAGGAAGGAACAGGATTCACAATATTATTAACAAGGGAATCAGTGTAGCAATGCTCCTTGACAATTCCATCATCGTCTATGGTTCTTGGAATTCTCTTAATCGGGTTAATTTGATCTTCATACAAAATATGTTTTGTATTTCCAATGGGGATAATACCGGCGAAAGTCTGCGAAGCTGTCCCATTCATGCATCTTACAACATTCACATAAGCATATATTATATCAAGTCAACTCCCAAAAGGTTCCACAACTGGACACTGCCACTCTTTATCCTTGCAGCAAAACTGTAATTTCTATCCTTCAGGTTCTTCCAAACTAGCGGCAAGTCTGGTATCCTGTGTGAGAGATTTAACTCACTGTCAATGAGAATGGGCAGTTGTGGATTGACTCCTGGCAACACTTCTACAATCGCTGTTATTTGTTTGAATCTGCGGCGTTTCCTCTCCACAAATGCCACAACATCTATTGCCACATCCTCTACTGTCTCTGGATCGTATTTTAGATGCTCAAGGACCTTCTCAGAAAAATAAGATCTCTGACTGCCCGAGTCAATAAGGCAATTCAGAGAAACTGAGTAATTTCCCCTTCTAATGGTGATGTTTATCATTGGTAGTATGTTCTGAGTGTCTTCTATTTTTGCGTGTATGTTGGTATTTATTTCCGTTTCATCCAGTTTAAATAGAGGATACATGGCAGCGTAGTGACTCTGTGAATTGCAATATTTGCAACAGTATTTGAATCCCTTGACTCCTGGACAGGTTCCCTGATAATGGCTGGTGACTGTGCAGAATTCACACAGTCCATGCTGTTTACAATGGATAAGGCTAGCATGTCCATTTCTAGCACAAAAATTGCAATAGTGAACCTTATCCACTAAGTCCAGGTCTGCATGAAAGCTGTGCATGTAGAAATTCTAGTTGGGGTTTTCGTCCAAGCGGGATTAGACCTAGGCCTAAACCGTGAAATCGGTTCAGCTCTAGAAGTCACAGTTGGTCGAACTCGGAGTAGTGCCTTTATGATTTCGTGACTTTACTGGAGTATACAATTTAAACCAGGATATGGAGTACTTGCAGCTCTAATGAGTGCAGTTCTTATCTCATTTGGAATTTTGTCAAATAAAATGTGAGCCATTAGGTATCCACTTCCAGAATCCTCTACCAGAAAGTCATATCCATACTCAGAGTCCAACTCACCAAGTTCATACTGAACCTGGGAGAGATATTCCTTTATCTGATCATAAGATCTGTCAATTTTGGGAGTATGTTGAACTATTTTTTTTGAAAATCTCCTCTCATATTTCCTCTCTGTTCAGTACTCCTTTAATATACGTATAGCAACACCGTAAATTTGGTCATTTTCTGATAAATGGTGTATCAGATGAAATGGCCGACCCACTACATAGGCCTTGAGGCATATTAACCTTTCCTTGTCAGAGCTCAATCCAGCTGTTCAGAACTCAAAACGGGTCAGAAAATCCCACAGGGCAAATTTTTTAGCTTTATCAAGACCAGTGAATGTAGGACAGGTTATCTTCGGTTTGGCTAATTCGATTCTAGATCGAGCAGGGGATGGTAAAGTTGGAGGGGTTGTTGAGACCAGTGAAGGGGAGAGAATCTTCGAACTTGGTAAGGAGACATCCAATTCTGACAGGGCTCTATTCGCCCTGGTTTTGTAATTAAAGCTGTCAGCCAGGCGGTTCCTCGTCTCGGTGGGTGGGGTCTCTCTGATGATCTCCTTATCCAGAGTTAACAATTGGAGAATATCTCGTTTGTGTAGTTCCAGTACAGGTCTATCATTGCGCGGGTTATCCTCTGTTCTTTTAGCAAGAATTCATGCTGATTTGAATTCATCTGGAACGGGAAGATCAGCACACAAAAAAAAATAATAATCCGATCTGTTGCAATGTGTAGCGAAAGTGACGCTACAAGGGTTGGCCAACAACAGCAACTGGCAGAAGGAAATGGAAAGTAAACACTTTGGTTCTGTAATTGTAGATAGAGGGGGTGTTGCAACAGATTGCTGGTGTTGTGACCTTGGTTTTGTAAACGAAGCCAAGGTCTCATAATAATTATAGTAATAGGAGCCACACTATAACCCACTGATGGTCTCAAAAGTTAGCACTAAACAGCCACAAACAGCCTTTTTTATTTAGCCAAAAGGGTGTCATGTGACCACTATGCAAATTTACAATCACAATCCAAACAAGGTAGCTGTTTCCCCATCACTCTGCCAGAAGCCACCGGAAGGTAAAGACAACTTTTCCTGACACTAACGCCAAAAATACATAAAAAAGAACATGAGAAGAGGTGAGTGATTCATTTAACTCCCCCCCCCCCCGATGTTGCTTAAAACATCACAAAAAACGACATATTACTGAATTTAAAGTAAATTTTCAGTATTTATTGTAAAATAATTTTTTTTGGACCATACAAAGAATAAGGACCCCGGAAATTGAAAGACGAAAAAGAGACGAAATTCGGTCTACACCGGTTGACCTAACAGGTTGACATTGATAACAAAGCTGTGTTCGTTGGTTTTCCTCAATATTTTTAAAAATAAATATTTCCCTATATTAATATAGGGAAATATTTATTCTAAGAAATATTTATTAAATTTTATTTTTAATGCAGGATGCATTTTTTTAATTTACAAAACTTTTTAATAATCAAACGAAACATTGCAGAATTTTCGTTCTAAAATGTTTTTGTGTCACTATTTACTTGCCTCCCTACGAGGGCAGAATGCATCATGAAATAAAATCTTATAGGGTGCGTCATTTTCTTTCAATACGTTTTGGTTCTAAAAAAACAACAAATTAGTCAGAAAGTCTAATTATTTGCTTTTTTAAATTAAAATATAAGATATTTTCTTTAATTTAATTAAGTTTAAACATTGGTTTAATTGTAGAATAGGGACCACTGTTTTCTTTCGCTCATTTCGCTTGGTATTCGCCCAAATTTAGGATGAAACTGATTGCTGGTCTTAATTGTATTTTTGGTCCTGAAATAAAATTTTCATTTACTTTTTAAAGTGTTGAGAATCTAACTTTAATTCCAGGTTTTAATCGCTGGCGGCCATGTTGGTTTTTATTGTTTTTTTCCTTGGAGTAAATATATTTTTTCCTTGGACTAAAGATATTTTTACTGCTTTAACATTTTATTACACACAAAAAAAACTTTGAACATTCTATTTACAAAAGCAAGTTTTAACGGAATTTAACGAATTTAAAAGCAAACATGAAAAGGTTAAAACATGCTAGTCGTGAATTAAAGAATAACAAAAAATGTCGCCGAAAAGACGACGGGTAAAAATGTGGCATAAAAGTTCAATTTGATATATGCTAAAAAATAAATTAGAATTTTTTGTCAGGACAAAATGTACCATTTCACTCAAAAATCGATTTTATCGAACATTTGGGTGAATACCGAGCGAAATGGGCGAGAAAATCCAACGGCCCCATAGTATAATTAAACCTAAAATTCTTTATTTAAAAACACGAATTAAAAGAAAAATTTCCTTATTTATTCAATCACAATAAACATCCTATCATAAATACAAAAAAGTTCAAATCTATAAGAAAATAACTTTAAAGAAATCTGTTGCATTTAATGACATTTGGTGCCAAATTGTCTGTCTTCTGCCTTACGAAAACTGTCCCATAAAAATTAAACACATAGATGTAAAAATCTGAGAACTTCAAATGTTCTCCTTCTTTCTCCCTGTCTCTCCCTTCCTCTCCCTCTCTCTCTCTCCCTATCTCATATACATTTACTAGATATAATTGTTAAAAATAACTAGGAGTAAACTCTGAGACTTTCTTTTCTTTTTCTTTTTATTGCTGAATAAAAAACTAATGTTTAAAAGAAAAAAAAATCAAATAATTTTGGAGCTAGGAGCGCGGAGCGATAAACCACTGCCCTTAAGTCCCAAATAGAGTTGCTCCCACTCCACCCCCGCTGAATATAAAATGAGCCCTCCTCTCCTTCGCTCCAGCAAAAAGGAGCGCGCTCCTTTTTAGAGGGCTCCGTAACGCCCTGGGCATAAGGCCCTCATGGGGAGGCACCACGAAAATTTACTCAAGTCTGCCGATTTTTAAAAACTGTACATATTTCGTTTATTTATTAAACACTTTTGTAAAAAAATGCACCCTACATAAAAAATAAATATTTAATATATCCTACCCCTTTTCATAAAATACACAACACGAAAAATAGAATCTTCTTTCTTTTTTAAAATGTATTGTAAAAAAAGACGCACTCTATAATTTTTATTTTATTATGCATTCTGCCCTCGTAGGGAGGCAATTAAATAGTGACACGAAAACATTTTAGAATTCTGCAAGGTTTCGTTCGATTATTAAAAAGTTTTGTAAATAAAGAAAACGCATTATACATTAAAAATAAATATTTGATAAATATTTCTTAAAATAAATCTTTTCTTAAAAAAACGCATACTACATTAAAAATAAATATTTAATAAATATTTCTTAAAATAAATCTTTTCTTAAAAAGATGCATCCTACATTAAAAATAAATATTTCTTACGAGCTTTTGAGGAAAACCGACGAACACAGCTTTATTATCAAGGTCAACCGGTGTAGACCGAATTTTGTCTCTTTTTCGTCTTTCAATTTCCGGGGTGCTTATTCTTTGTATGGTCTTTTTTTTTATAAAGGATGCATTCATTTGGCCTTTGAACCTGCCGCAAATTAGTTTTTTGGGGAAAATAACTTATTTTAAATTTTGGAAGATGAATTTGCTTTGATATTACAAGTTACCGTAAACAGAAAAATTTAAATAATTTTATTTTCAAAATATTATTTGTGGTGAGTTTGATAGCACAATTCCAGGGATTAAGACTAGGATAAAAGTCTCATATCTGTCCTCAGTCAGAGGAGGAGAAATGCTTTTTTACTGAGTGAATTTGGGGTTGGCTGGTTATAGCCTACATTAAAAAAACTAACCTTATATCTAACTATCCCTTGTGTGGAGGCAAGTAAATACAAATGATTATATTGTTTGGGGTGGTGCTATTGGTTCCAGGAAGAAAGCACCCTGATACCTTCTCTGTTCTGTCAATTTTTTGCTTTAATAAAACGGTCTAATTAGATACATAATTTATGTTTGAAGGCCTTTAAACATCAGTAAACATGAATAATTGAAAGTGAACCTGATTTATGGAAATCTTCAGCATCATGAAGCAAGAGTTGCAGGACAAATGGATGACCGTTGAATGTTTCGAGGCATTGATCGTAGTGGGAATGATGTACGAACCTGTAAAAAGCCATTTGATGTGCTTACAGAAGACAAGTTCTCGTCTTGTCAGGCCGGTTTTCATCCAGGAAGATCGTGTTGCTATAAACTTCTTAATATATTTAAGATATGTATGAAGAAAACCTGATCACAGGAACAACGTTTGTTGACCTAACAGATGCAAATTATACAGTGAATCACAAGACACTACTACTGAAGGTAGTCCAAATGGCTAAGAACGCAGCAGCTGTTAAGATTATTCAATCACTGCTTGCCAACCGGGAGTTTTTCCTTAAAATAGATGGAAGGCAGAGCTGGTAGAGACCTCAGAAAAACGGACTCCCACCGAAGATCAGTCTTTGTGCCTACCCGTTTGAACATATATATCAATTATCAACCTGAATTGGATGAAATCTGCAGATTCATCCATCCAGATGATTTATGTCTTGTGATGCAAGCACAGGAATTAAAAAATATTTAGAAACGACTTTCAGACGCTCTCAATACATTGACATAATACTACAAAACAATACACTGAACGCTAATCAAGGAAAGACACACGTCTGTGCATTTCATCTTAATCAACTATGAGGCAACCAGGAAGCTCAACATCACCTGGAATGGCAATGAACTAAAAAATGTCAGTTTTTCTGTCTACCTGTGTGTCACACTGGACAGAACCCTATCTTTCAAGGAGCACTGCAGAAAGATAAAGGAAAGGTGTGCTGCAAAAAAACAACTTGCTGACAAAACTTGCAAATTAAATCTTGGGAGCTGACCAAATAACCTTGTGCACAACACTTTGTTACTCTGCTACTAAATACTCCACTGGAATTTGGGCTGAATCGTACCAACCAAATTAATTCACCCACTGAGAGAATCCAAAACAAACAGAAAACACACCACGAGGCAGATTGAAATCAAGAAACAGTTCATGACAACAGTGAGCCTTAGAACTTGCACCATCACAAAAAAATTTCAGTGCAGATGAAATGACTGGAATGACTACTTGAATGAAGCTAACCAAGAACCCAGAGAACATGTCCCACATGAATGGATGTCCCAAGGAAGAATTAGATGACCCTGAACCGAGCAAGAGTGAAGGTTGGAAAGACAGCAATCAACCTGCACAGGTGGAGACTAGCAACAACAATCAACAGACAATGGAATACATTCTCAGTGACTGCAATGATGGACCAACTTGTACTGACCAAGAGTTTATGCCCAGTGATTAATCCAATGAATCCAGTATTGGCATGATAAGATACGATGATGATGTACTGACAGATATATTAAGTGACATGAAATTAAATTCGATATTTCAGATTATTGAACCCACATTGAAGAAGTCATAGCCGTGGAAACATGGAATATTTTTTGATCTGATATCTAATGAAGAATTTATCTTTTAAATTTGAAGAATGTAAATTTTCTTTCCAATTCGTTCATTTATATGCGATTAATTATAAAACTAAAGAATTAATACCCAATGATGGATGTAGTCTTGACATGATAAGATTCGATGATGATGAGCTTACAGTCATACGGTTAAGTTACATGAAATAAAATTCTAAACTAAGCATTACATTTACCAACAAAGACATGTGAATACTTAGAATACAAAAATAATTCCACCAAGTCTTGTTTAAGCTCTTCATTAACAACATTCCATTATATTTTGATAGAGTATCTTCTTAGTTGACTTTCTTTTCTGATTCCAAAACAAAAAGAATTTATGAAGCCTTAAAACGTTTTAATTCTTTTATATATTAAATATCTACTGGTTTCTTTTTTTCTAAAAGAAATCACAAAAATACATACAAATGCAAGTATAATCTCCAACTAATACTTTCCATTACCTGTTCATTTTTGTATTTTTGAAAATCATTTTTGGTTTTGATGTATTTAAGTAGTTTTTCACTTCGATGTAGAATAATTAATTTAATCTTGAATTCAAATAATTTGATTTTTAATTATATTTAAATTCTAGTAATGAGATTTGTTTTTTAGTGTTAAAATATATTTAAAAAATCAGAATTTTGTAAATACATTTTTAACAATGAGAAATCAAAACTCCTCACGCCTTTTTATTATCTAAAACTAAAATTAATTGATGTATCATTTTGATAAACTGATTTCAGAAAATCTTAACTCCAGCTCTCGGCAAATTTTCTGAAGTTCCGGCTGTTAAATGCTGATATCGTTGTCAGTCAGGATTTCTTCATCATACGAGTCACCAGACTGTGGGTCTAAAATCGATGAGGGTGATGTAGTGAGCACAGTGGGTAACACAAATAACAAACTTTGCCATAAATTTGAAGATTCTACTTTTCTCCTTTCTGTACTGGATAAGTGGACATAAACTTTAAACAGAATTCAATTGCAGATTCAAAGACCATTTTTTTCGTAGTAGCGGCGATTTCTTGAAGTTTCTTGTCCATTTCATTCCATAATGGCTGCTGTTCATACTGTCACTGACGGCAGCACATATCTGCAACACAGGCGTTGCCTCCAGAAACCTCTGTAGGAGTCTACTTGCTATTGACACACACTTCTACTTTCTATAGATCGTCTTAAGTAACCCTGTTATAGATCAGTGGGAGATTATCCATTCGGTCATCTTGTCTTTCTGACTATGTGATTTCCTTTTGCTTAGTATGCCACAAGATACTCAGAGGGAGGATGTACGCTGAGTTGTTACAGAGAAGAAACACCATTCTTCTGATGTTTAGGGCATCTGAATGCTCGTTTCCAAAATAGGAAACCATTCAATCCTCAGACTCACAATCCAATCACCTAATCAAAGTCCAACTGGGAGAAGTCTTTAGTAATTCGCAATTCTTTGTATCACCTGCACCTTCATGCCTGACGGAACAAGAGCATGCTACCCCTGTGAATAAAATAAAGGGTTCCGTTCGAAATTCCGTCCCGATTCCCAAGTTCGACAGAAATATACCCGAGTTCAAAGAGATACACCTAAAGAAGGCCTAAGGTTACAGCGGCCGAAACGTTGTGATGGTAACACTCAAGATTAGAAATGTAGTCTGAATAACCAAAATTATAAAAATTATCAATAATCATCTAAAAAATTCAGAAACATTAATAAAGGATTTGTGGATTTTTAGTGCAATATTATGTAAAAAAAGGAAATTTATTCGTCTTATTAATGGATAAAAGTATTGCAATAAATGTCCTCATTATAACATAAATTTAATAAATAATGGATTTAGACACATCTTCATAAAACTTTACATAATATTACAATAAATGTCCTCATTATAACATAAATTTAATAAATAATGGATTTAGACACTTCTTCATAAAATTTTACATAATATTGCAATAAATGTCCTTATAACATAAATTTAATAAATAATGGATTTAGACACTTCTTCATAAAACTTGACATAATATGACTATTTCATAAGTAACATTGTACATACGTTGGCCATTTCATAAACAACAGCTTAAAAATAATTTTGTTTGGTAAGAACATGCATAAAAATTAATATGTTTTTAAATGTGTTTTTGAAATTTGTTTATATTTGCAAATAAAAAAAACTAATGCATTATAAGAATTTAATGGACCTACGTTCCTTTATTTTTCCTGGAAATTTATCTTTTAATTTTTTTTCATATTTTCAGAATATCCAGCATTCATAAGAAAAATAAATATTGGATTTGAATTGATCTACATAGGTTTGGTAACTTGAAATATGGAAATGTCTTAGAGAAATATATTCTCCAGAGTTAAAATCAAAAAATGAGAGAAATCATACTTCCATCAAATCCGACTTTATGATAATATATTGGAAATACATTTTGTATAGTGTATATGCATTTCTTCTCTTGCTAATCTTATGAAACAGAATAATTGCTGCAAGTCTGATGTACATTGTTAATGCACTCATGCATTAACAAAAGCAAAATTTCTGGTATACAAAATACATTAAAAGAAGCACATACTACTAATGGCGAAAACCTTAATTATAGCTTCATTATGAGCTGAGAAACTGGTCAGTTTTGTAGAATAACCTGTTAAAATATTTAGAAAATGATTTATATTTGACCGAATTCTGAGAATCTCTATACCCGATGTTATTTATTTAAGGTTAAAATATCATTTTGATATGATGTATTAAAATTCACTGTATATATAATTTATGTTACACCGATCTGCATAGATATAAGATCATTAGTGCTTAATTTCATATCCATTAATCAAATAGTGAGCTGCCACACACATAGGTAGACAAGTCTCATATAGATATATATTATTAATTACAGTTAAACACAAGTAATGTTTTTACTGAAAAATATTTGCATGAAAAAATATCGCTCACAACCCGTTTTAAGATCTACATTTCAAATCCATGTAAAAATTGAAAATATCTGAATGTTTATTGCACAAGATAGGAAATGTAGGGAAACAAATTGAACCGAACAAACCTCACATATGTCAACTTCGAAAATGAACTATAGAACTGGTACAAAAGAGCAACCATATCCTTGTGAAATATGTGGCTATTTCATTTCCCATAAACAAGATATTTTGCCACATATGCGAATGCATACTGAAGAGAAACCATATTCATGTGAAGTATGTGGCTCTTCATTTTCACAGAAACAACATATATTGCGACATATGCGAACACATACTGGAGAGAAACCATATACTTGTAAACTCTGTTGTTCTTCTTTCACACAGAAACAAAATATGTTGCAACATATGCGAACGCATACTGGGGAGAAACTATATTCTTGTGAAGTATGTGGCTCTTCTTTTATAAGTAAACAACATATGTTGCAACATAGGCGAACACATACTGGAGAGAAACCATATCCTTGCGAAGTATGTGGCTCTTCTTTCACAAGTAAACAACGTATGTTGCAACATATGCGAACGCATACTGGAGAGAAACCATATTCTTGTGAAGTATGTGGCTTTTCTCTTAGAAGTAAACAAAGTATGCTGCGACATATGCGAACACATACTGGAGAGAAACCATATTCTTGTGAAGTATGTGGTCATTCCTTTACACTGAAACAAAGTATGTTGCGACATATGCAAACACATACTGGAGAGAAACCATATTCTTGTGAAGTATGTTGTTCTTCTTTTACACATAAACAAAATATGTTGCGACATATGCAAACGCATACTAGAGAAGACCCATATTCTTGTTAATATTTGTGACTTCGTTTTAAAGGAAATACTGTGAACAAAACAATATTTTTGTGAAGTTTATCGATCTTACTTTTTACAGATACATTATGTCGAAGCACCTCTGAACACATACTACACAGAAATTATATTCCTGTTAAGTATGTGGCTCTTTCCAGACAAATTTAATATGATGGTGCTAATAAATATTTGGTTAATTTATAATGTAACAACATATGTTGCAACTCAATCTCTTACGATTTTCTATTTTAAAAATAATTCAAGTTTGAGAACTTTCTAATTCATGGCAATTTTTCGGCTGTTGAGAACAAAATAAAGTTTTGTGAAATTCTCACTTTTGTCTTAAAATTATCTTTTGTAAACCTTTTCTAGCATTATAGCAAATTCTGAATTTTCTCAGCCTTAAAAAAGAAGAAAATCCCCGACCATTCTCACTGTATGGCAATGTTTTACTTAAAAAAAATTAAAGTTTGTAAACTTTCTTATGTTATGGTTATTTTCTAGTTTGTGTATTCTTTTATTATGTCAATTGTGTTGCCTTTAAAAAGAAAGAAACATCGAATTTGTTAACTTAAACCTTAGTTTATTTCTGTCTTGGAAGACTACTTCTAGACCCCTTGGGATTTCGGCAGTCGCCCCAGACAGTTTCCCGAACCCCACAAAGAAAGACGTCCTCTTTCCTGTGTTTGTCACCGATGCTGAGCAAACCTACATTCAATTAACGATATAATACCTAGATAACACAATGTCTTACTTCATTATTACTTCTTTCACTGAAAAACTGTCTTAACGATCATGTAACAGTGTAGGTCACTCAACTAAATATATATCGCTGTTGTTTATTAAAGACTTTGTTTTACTTTCCTTTGACGACAGTTTATTACACAAAAATATAGCAGTTTATCTAAGAGTTCATGCTAAGATAAGCTCCTATGAAATCGCTTCTTAATCTCAAATGGTAACTTTCTTGTGGAGATAAACATTTAATTAATTTTTAACATGTTAAAAATTTAACTTGTATGCCAATATTTATCTGTCGCGGCCATTTTCTTTTCAATAATTTATTATTCTAAATTTTGCATACAGAATATAAAAATGTTTTTACAGATGCGAGGAAATCACTTCCACCCATATATTCTTGACAAAGGCTTTTAGTATAATGAAAGTCATATTTGTAAATGTATAAATGATGGGCACTTATATAAAAAAGAGAAATGTACTTAGAAATGCGATTAAATGATTTCATATATATTCTGACTTTTTAACACCGTTATAATGACTTGCATAGTTACAGTCATTATTGGAAAAAACATTTGTCAATGTATGCATGAAGGACACTTCTATAACAGTTATAAATAAAAAAGAATGTCGCATTTCAACGCACTTGACGAGAATTAAGTACAAAATGATTTTTTTCAAACTGTTTAAATTAGAAAAAAAATGTTTGCATAAAAAGCGAATTTTTATATCGTTATAAAACATAATTTACTAAGAAAGACATGATCCAAGAGTAAATATCAAATTTCATTATATACTGCAGAAAACGTGAAAACATTTTCTGAAGAGACAACATAATACGTTATCTAGGGAGTATCATTTATCTCCAATAATGCGATACTTATGAAGAATATCCTTATTTTGTGTTAACATGATTCGTTTATAAGCAAATTTTGCTGTAATATTGATCAACATATTTAACTAAATTTGTGAGTCTGCACATGTTTTATATAAGAATAACGTGAATATTTTGATACAAATGTGTGAATTAAAATTGGGTCTTCTGGTAAAACCCTATTTTCAACATACCACTAACCCTAAGTGCGGTAGGCAACAGCCCACTCCCTCCAATTATTTTATATTATTGATTTTGGGTTACTTTACTGAATCTGTAATCTTTCATGTTTGATTTACTTTTCATGCTCCATATACAAGTAAAAAAAAATCAAGAAACATTTTTTTTCGGAAGTGAGAGCAACTCTGATCAAATGATTCAGCTAAAACTAATAATAATGATATTGAGTTAGGGTTAGGTAAATAACCCGCTGTGTCTTCATTCATTGTAGAATAATTGAAAGCGAAAAGTCACTGAGAAATTATATCAAATGGAGAACATAAAATACATGTGTGAACAAATTTATTTCTGGAACTAACAATGCAAAACAATATTGGCACGAAAAACACTAGGGCGGAAACGGATCCTCCTGATATTACTCATATCCAGCAGTCAGCAACAACTGAAAAAAAACCATGCATATTAACGTACACACATTGTCAATATGTTAACACCTGCTCTCAAGTTGTAGTTTACTGTCATATACTTCCAATATCATTCATATATTTTGATCCTTCCGTCTTTTTTTTGCTTTGTCCACCTCTAACATAAAACTTTCTGACGTTAATTTTGTTTACTCGTTTGTCAACATGTCAGCAATATAGTCATTTGAGGGTATATAATGTAGATATACATTATTATTTTTAATTTGAAACCTTATATAATGATATTTTACTTAGATCCTTGATAATTTTGCTTAGATCCTTGATAATGAATAGGATTTTTTGCTTATGCATTAGCGCCTTGATTATACCAATACATATTTATTTCAATTTAAATATCATTCATATCTTGATAGAATTGCTTTAGAGAATTTGCTTACTGCATTATATTACACATAGCCATATATTCAGCTACATATGTCGACAAAGCGACAGTCGCCTGCTTTGTAGTTTCCCATGATATCAATGGACCATCATTATTTAATTGGTAGCAATATCCAGAAATACTACTATCTTCTGAAGTTGCCCAATCAAAAACCAATTAAATTCAAATTATTTTTAGATTTCTTAAAGGTTAGACTACAATTAAGAGTTTCTTTAATATACTTCCAAACAAACCTCCTTAGATTAAAGTATGCATTTGCAGGTTTTGACAAATACTGAGACAACATGGTAACTACATAACACAAATCAGGTCTTATGCAAGTCATTGCGGAACAAAAACTGCCAATTCTGTGAATAATCTGTTATTTGGTAATTCTTCTGAATCTGTACTATTACAAGCACTTAGGTCACATGGTATAGCTTTTGGATTACAATCGTTCATTCCAAATTTGTTTTAAACTTTTTGTAAGTTTTTTGTTTGACTCATTTTAATAATATAATTATTGAATTTAAATTCTATCCCTAAGAAATAAGATAATTGACCCAAATCTTTCATTTTAAACTTTTGAGGTAGGTTACTTTTTTATATCTTTCATACTTTCTAAATCTAGAGCTGCGATTATTAGATCATTCACCCAAGTTATTATGATTTTTTGAAACATTATAATTGTTCCTATACACACATTTAATGACAGGTTGTAATTTTGGTCTGTTAAAAATGCATGTAATAAATTGTTCCATTTTCTTTTAATTTGTTTCAGTCCATATAAATGTTATTACATATTTCGTTTTGTTTCAATGTATCAAATCAAGTCTTTCTTGCCTTTTTATCTGCTTTTCTATGTTTATATTGGCACATTTTTCGTTTTGGACATACATCACAATTAACATATTTTTTATTACTTATTGTCATGCCTTTAACAGCTCGTTCCAAATTCAAAATGTATTTTTATTACAGTGTTCTAAAATATGTCATACCTTCAGTGAATGTGTTTTTTTCAGTTTTGATATGGTTGAGAAAATACAGTTTTCTCGCTTTATTGATATACCATAAAACAAAACAATCAAGCCGAAAAATATGAAAAAATATTTGAAGATATAAAGAACTTGAAGCATAAAAACTTTTACCAAAATGACCTGATTTGGCAATCCGCTGCTTCGTTTATTGTAGAATAATTGAAAGCAAGAAGTGAAATGAGAAATTATATCAAATGAAGGATATATAAAATACATGTGTGAATTGATTACATTTATTTCTGGAACTAACAATAAAAAACAATATTGGTGCAAAAAACACACTTGGCGGAAACGGATCCTCCTGATATTATCCATATCCAGCAATCAACAACAACTAAAAAACACATACGTATTAACGTACGCATATTTTCAGCATGTCAACATCAATAAAAGCAAGTACTTACTAAAAGGCAGGGAACTGACTATTTTAACACATCTTTGCATTGCAGAAACGGAGAAAACAATTATAGAAGTCAATTCGAATTCCAAAGAAATAGCAGCATGATAGTTTATGTTTGCATTTTAACAAGCAACAATATATCTCCCAGGAGTGAAACTTTGCAATATGCATACTAGTGCAACATTTAATGATGTCAATAGTGAGAACCCAATTTCTAACAGAATTTGAGCTTGGTGATTGGTAACTTGATTAATGTGATGTCTCTGCCCGGGTAGCATGCTAAAAAGTAAAATGAATTACAATTAAAATTTTTTAGAAGCTTGTGATATGCACATCGGATATATCATATTAAATGCAACCACCTGAATATGAGAAAGTAAAGGGTTTTTTACTTTTATTTGTGTGCCTTTTAGTACTAGTCCTTTCACGTCAGTGATCTCATCACGAACAGACATGTATGGCGCAATTGAGGTTGGCACATCTTTATTGTTTTCTGGCCAATTTAATGTTGCATACTGCATTAGCATCTTTAATTATGTGTCTTTTCTTGTTTCTTCTATGTATATGTCAAGTTTGTGATCACTCATTGGATAATTATATAGATATATTTGTCTATTTCTGTATATAATATCTCTTCTGTATTATCCATCAGATGTGCACGTGACTGTGTATCTGCGATTACTGACTCACGACCTGGGATATATGTCACTTGTAACTCATATTTCTGTAGTGCAAATAAGAATATCTGTATTTTCGTAATTGATTTTTTGAAAATCTGCCTTAAAAGTTTATGATCATTTTCAATAAGAAAAAAATAAGAAAATGTCTTCCATAAATGAGCTGGTGGAATTTATTGCAAGCGAATACTATGCAATCGGATAATAATTCTGTTCTGCAGAAGTTGTTGTTGAACGTGTTGACGTGTATAATACCTCTAACTACGTCTCTATATTTTTGTTGAAGAACTGGACCAAAACCTTTTTTACTTGCATCAGTGGTTGTTTTTTCTTTGTCTATTTGGATCATAACATTGTAGAATTGTTACACTTGTTATTATTTGTTTAAAATTTTCTATTGCCTCTATCTAGGGTTTGTCGAATTACCACTGTACATCATTGTGTAGTTAATTTGGAGTATTTTGGTATGAACTTCACAAGTTGTTCGTCATTCCTAGAAATCTTCAGATGTCTTTTTTATTTTCAGGAATAGGCATTTGTGTAACCGCCTTTATTTTCGGGTGATTAGGTGATCTAAGTATGTCAATTGTGTTGTTGCAAATTGAAATTTGATTTGTTTAGTGTCAAACCTGCTTTGCATAATTGGTTGAACAGTTTTTTGAGTATTTCTAAGTGCTCTTTTATGTCGTCTTCTGAATTTCTCGTTCTTTCTATCTCTTTTTTAATCTTCGCTAATTTAAGTTAAAAAACGTCTGATGCACTGTGCATTCCGTAAGGTAGACGAGTAGTGGAAAAACGACCAAATGCCGAATTGAATATTAATAATTTCAAACTTACTTCGTCAACAAGTATATGCCAATATCCGTTTGATGCATCTAATTTTGAGAAGTATTTAGGTTTGTTCATTTCTGAGAATATTTCTTCAGCAGTAGGTAGCTTAAAATGCTCCCTTTCTATCGCTTTGTTCAGGTCTCTAGTGTATAAACATAGTCTTAATCTGACATGTTGCTTCTCCACTATTACGAGTGAATTTACCCAATCTGTCGATAATTTTATAATTCCGATGTTTGTCATTTTTCTAACTATTTATTCAATTTTGGTTTCACCATAATGTGATGTGTAATTGGTAGTTTGACGGGGGCAAGTCGAAAAGGGAGGGGGCTTAAGCCACTGCCCCCCCCCCCAGTGCCGCCGTCCATGCATCTGGGTCTACCGTAATGTGATGTGTAAATTGGTAGTTTGCCTATTTCGCCAAAACACTCTTGTATTCTTCTATTAAGCCTTGTATATCCATTTTGTTTATTTTTGTGTACTCTTTTTATAATTCCTGATGTTTCCGCATCAATGACAGCATTAGCATTTGTTTTTGCTACTAAAAAGTACCAATTTATTTTTGCAAAGTGCAGCTACCCATTACCGGAATCTTCATATTATATTATATGTGGTAAATTTTACCGACGTTCTGTTTAGTTTGGGGTTCTGCTTCATATTATTATATATTTTTACTGGTAGCACATTTACTTCTGCACCTGTGTCAATTTTTGAATCTAACAATGCCTCGTTAACTGTCAGTTATTTCTTATTAATCCGCCCGTAGTGCATTTATTTTCTTTTTAAATATGGCGCCCATTTCGTACCCATCGTGGTCGAAATTCTCTGTGCTTTTTGGTTTTTCAACTTTGTAGAGTTTTTTCTGTTTTGTTCTGCACATCTTGGCGAAATGTTCCTTTTTCCACATTTTTACAGTTCTTGTAATATGCAGAACAGTTGTTTTTGCTGTGTGAAATTGAGCAGTAGGTACATTTGTCAACCCAATTTAGATTATTCGCTAGATTTTTCTTTTCTTCTCTCGTCATCTTTTTTCATTTCGTTATTTTTTCTTTCGCAAATCATCGCTATATTTTCTGTTTGTGACGTAGCCATTATTTTTTAATGTTTCTCGTTCTTTCTATATCTTTTTGAATCTTCGCTTATTTAAGTTGGAAAACGTACTGACACCTGCTTGAATGGCTTTTTCTAAATCTAGGTACAGTTCCTGTAGTTATTAATGCCGCCGATAAGGATATATTTTATTAGTCTGTTTGTGAGTTGCCCGAATTCACATTTGTTTGCTTTTTGACACAACTTTGTGACATATTAATTAAATCTTTGGTTTTCATTTTTTTGTAAGTGAGGAATTGGTGTGTTATTTTTGGGGGGTTGGTAATGTGTATCAAACTTTTCAATCACCGTTTTCAGAACATATATCTGTTCCTTGCTCCCAAAGTTGAATGCAAAATACACATTTCTTCCTGTGTCTCGTATACAGGTCAATAAAATTGAGAGTTTTATCTTCTCTGACTTTATATCCGACTCTGTAGCTAGAAGAAATAGTTTGAATTGGGGTTTCCATGTTTCCCATTTTGGTCCAAGATTATCCGAAGCAAACTTTAATTCTTTTGGATGTAGTAAAAATTCCATGATTTCGTTTTTAAAATTTAGTTGTCTTCTGTGAACGTTGTTAGTTCTTGAGTCTCTTCTGACACCATGTTATATTATGCGTAAATACATGATGACAAAGGTTAATAACAAGGAATAAGCAGACACGTATAAGACTTTATAGAGATTCCACGTTAAGTAGACGGAGAGGCTTCTGCTGTTATGTACTGGTTTCTGTGGTTGGAGACTGTTGGAGGGCGTATGGCAAGTTAGGAGAGAAAGGGTACAAGCACATGACCATAAATCATAGTCGACATTTTGTGGACTCAGTAATAAGGGCGACCACCAACCACCTCGAAAGAATGTTGATGGAAGCCACACAAAGGAATAAGAAAGAATGTTGTACCAACAGGGAACTAGTAGACAGCTATCTTCACGGATTCATCTAGAGACAACATTTTCGAAACAACCCATGTGTCTCCATATTAGTGCAGATAGCAGAAGCTTACCCGGTTGACCAGCTTCCTTCCACTTTATCGACAAACCTTTTCTGCCTGTCCGCCATTGTCCGCTGTGCTTAGCACAAAAGAAAATATTGAAACGTAAAAAAAAACATACATAAACTTTCTTCTTTACCAGTTTTTCGCATTTTTTGTTATATAAAAAATGTATTTACTTGATAACAGTAATTTCGCTATGGTTTGCTAGTTTTCTTTTATTTTTCTTGAAAATATAACTAAAAATCTTAGGATGCAACAACGTATCGAAATTGTCAGCTGCTACCATTTGGCTTGTCATCTCTTGGGCGTTTATGTAGCATGCCCAAACAATTCAGACGCGAAGCTCACGGAAATTGGGTCAGGATCGATAGAAGTACCACATTTTTCTTCAAATATTATTATTAGTGTGGTGTTTGTCAACGTGTTTTAAGGTTTCAATTACAAAGATAGTTCAAAAGAGAAACCGTCCAAGAGAGGCAGAACAAATAATGGTGATTATGAAAGGACGCCATGCGAGACTCATGGCCAGTCATTTTGTTTTTCGTTCTAACTGAACAGCTTCTTAATTAAAAAACGCTTTAAAATAAGTTAAAACACAAACAAACTTATCCAGGTAGATGGAAGAGTAACTTATCTTGCCCTTGGTAACATTTATTTGTTGCATATTTGTTTTTTTCATCCCTTTTTTCTTTTGTTGGCGCATCTTAAAAATTCCTAGTTACTTTTCTACTTACCTGCCTAATTATTTTGTGTTTTAAAGTATTTTAACTTCTTTTATTTACAATTTTTCTCGTTGGTTTTTAAGTTTTGTAAAAAAATTCAGCTAATAAAAATATCAGTTGAAAATAAAAATTTTGACCGATGACATTTTCTGTCTTTGTTAACAGTTATTTGTTGACTATTTGTTTTTTATTCACCGCTTTTTTTTCTGTTAGAAATTCTTAACAATCGCACAAATAATTAATTTTTCTTTTTTCATTAAACAGCATTTATTTAAATGTACGTCAGAACTTTCATAGCTCCGAAAATATTGTCTAAACACAAATTTGTATGATGTTTCAAAAGGGACATAACTAAATAGATCTTATTTTTAACATATTTTTTGTTATTGTTGTTGAACAATGTGAAGATTCAACCACTATGAATTTTTATCGTTGTCTTGATGTACAAATAAGTCCCCATTTAAATAACTTGAAAGAAATAAAAGGAAGAAGGTTTGGGGGAGTCAACCTAAATTGGGATCTGCGCAGCGAGATGTCTGTTTACATTAGTTTTAAATTTCTGCAGGTCAGTACTGTCGGGGAAACGGGGGGTAGGAAAGGAGTTCCAGAGGCCAGCAGCACGAGGAAAGAAGCTATTTGAGTAGAAAGCTCTCCGGTATCTGGGGACCTCACAGTGAATGGGTGGGATTTAGTTGATTGTCGAGTTAGTCTAGTGAATTTACGTCGACGGGGCACCAGAGTAGCCAATTCATCGGAGCATAATCCATTGAAGTATTTGTAAAACAAGCACAAGGATGCAACGTTGCAGCGATGGGACAGGGACTGGAGCTTGGCTGACAGTGAGGGACCTATTAGGTTGGCGACTCTTTTTGGACCTTGTCAAGGAGGGAGAGACTAGTAGATGATGCACCAGCCCAGATGTGGCAATAATATTCCATGCATGGGCGGATGGTGGTTTGTAGAGATACAGAATAATGTCAGATGTGAGGAGTTTACTAGCATGGTAGAGGGATCCCACCTTCTTTGCGGCAGCCTTGGCAATGTCTTCAATGTATTTGTTCCAATTCATGTTATCTGTGAAGATTAGGCCGAGGAGTTTGAATGATGAACTCTCAGGTAGGGTGTTATTTGTCATGACAATCGGTGATTGGAGAGGCTTGTTGTTATTGAAGGAAATGAGATTTGTCTTTGCGGCATTAACAGTTACCAACAATTTATGACCCCAATCCACTACAGCCTGGAGGTCATTTTCTAAGGATTCAGCCATTGCCTCGGATATGATCGCGTCTGTTTTGCCAACATGGCGAAACTAAAGCGTGGTGTCGTCAGCAAATAAACCAATCTCCGACTCTATGTCATCATGGAGATCGTTTATATAGATCAGAAACAATAAAAGTCCAAGGATAGATCCCTGGGGTACACCAGCATTTATGTCATGTTGCTTAGATGAACGGCCATCGAGAACAACCTGGATTTTTCTTTTGGTTAGGAAGGATCTAATTATATTAAGTAATTGCCCAGTAGTACCGTATGAGCGTATCTTAAGGAGAAACCCTTTATGCCATACCTTGTCAAAGGCCTTGAATATATCAAGCGCTACTGCCCTAGTCATCTCAGCCATATAGCGAATGTTTTATGTTATTACTAAATAGACAACTATTTGGGAAGACCAAGTGCTGTACTATTGAATATAAGCAACGCATATCATGCCCACTGCTTAATGAGTGACTACTTGGGAAAACGAGGTGCAGTACAATCAAAGTTAAGAAACGCATTTCTTGGCAAATATTAAATGGGTGACGATTTGGGAATACCATGTGCGATACAATAAAAGTTAAGCAACACATAACCTGGCCAGTACTAAATGGGTGACGATTTACGATGACCAGGTGCTGTACAATAGAAGTTAAGCGACAAATATCCTGGTCTGTACTAAACGGGTGACGATTTAGACCAGGTGCAATATAATAAAAGTCAAGCAACACCTATCTTGACCATTAGTTAATGGGTGACGATTTGGGAAGACCAAGTGTGGTACAATAAAAGTTAAGCGACCCATATCCTGGCCAGTAGTAAATGGGTGAAGATTTAGAATGACCAGGTGCAATACAGTAAAAGTTAAGCAACACCTATCTTGGCCAGTACAAATGGCTGACGATTTGAGAAGATCAGGTGATGTACAATAAAAATTAAGCAATGCATATCCTGGTCAGTACTAAATGGGTGACGATTTGGGAATACTAGGCGCAGTACAATAAAACCTAAGCAACGCATACCCTGGCCAGTACTAAGTTGGTGACGATGTTGGAAAACGAGGTGCAGTACAATCAAAGTTAAGCAACGCATATGTTAGCAAACACTAAATAGTTGACGATTTGGGAAAGCCAGGTGCTGTACAATCAAAGTTAAGCAACGCCTATCCTAAATCGGTTACAATTTTCACCACAACGGCCACCGCCACTCCTCTTTCTCCTTTACCACCACCACCATCACTACCACCACTTCTCCTACTTTTCTGCCACCACTAATCTTTCTCTTTCCCCATTCACCACCGCCACCACCACTAATCCTTCACCGTCACCACCATCACCACCGCCAACACAACTTCTGCTACATACCAAACGCCATCACTGCAACCACCACTACTCCTTCTCCGTCACCACCATCACAATAGCGGAAGGAGTCTGAGCCGAATGTAGTGGAAAGAATCCCAGTCGGATGGTATTGGAAGGAGTCCGAGTCGGATTGTATGAGAAGAAATCGTAATCAGGTTGTAATGGAAGGAGTCCTTTGGATAGTATGGGAAGGAGTTCGAGTTGGATAGTATTGGAATGAGTAGGATGGTATGGGAATGAGTCCACATCGGATGGTATAGGAAGGAATCAAAGTCAGGTGGTATGAGAAGGAGGAAAAGTCATATTGTATGGAAAGGAGTCCTGGTCGAATGGTATGAGAAGGAATCTGATGGTATGGGATTGAGTCTGATCATATGGTAAGTACTCGTCAGATGGTATTAGAAGATGTCCGCGTCGTATGGTATGGAAGAAATCGGAGTCGTATGGGAAGGAGTTAGATGGTATGGGAAGGGGTCGGATGGCATGGGAAGGAGTCCAATGACATGGGAAGGAACCGAGTCGGATGGTATAAGAAGGAGTCGAGAGTTTGGGAACGGTTTAATAAATTAAGAATTGCCCGGGATCATTTGTTCTACTCTGCATGGTTTTGGAATTGGTATATATTAAATCTCTTCGGACTATTCCCTTTATCTAAATAATTTATCTTCATATTAATGTGAAATGGAGGGGTCGGGACAAACAATTAGGAATTTACTGGGAACATTTGTTCTACTAAGCTTTGTTCGGGATCAAAAATTATAAGATTTAAGTATTATTTTTAGTAATGCGTATATAGTAAATACCTTTGGGCTACTGACTTCAGAAACATTGCGTATCTTCTTAATATCGTTCAATGGAATGGGGTGACAAGAAATTAAGAATTGATCAGGACAATTTGTTCTACTCGGCGTTGTCCGGGATCAAAAATTGTATGATTACAGTATTACTTTTCGTAAATGGCATATATTAACTCTCTTCGTGCTGTTGACTTCATTAACATAACCTACCTTCTTAATATGTTGAAATTGAGGAGGGGGCAAGAAATGAAACATTGACCATTAAAATAAGAGAGGTATGGGCGAAGGAGAAAGACAGGGAAAGAGAGAAAGATAAAGAGACGGTTAGAGAGAGATAGAAGTTTTGTTATAAAGATTTCTACACACTACGTAATTTCTTCTATTTTGTTTTATATGGCTCCGGGCAACGCCGAGTAGTCCTGCTAGTAAAACATAAGTGAAAGCTATTATTGAACATTTCTCACTGTTAAAAATTACTATGTGTTTGACAAACTAAACTAGTAATTTTTGTTCGAATTCTTGCGATGTTCATATTGTAATCGAATGTAATTTTATTTTATAAATAATTGACTGAATCTCGTATCTAAACATTGACATTAATATGAAATATTTCTCTTTAATAGAGACATGTATCGTGGTATTAATGATGAATGTTGGCAGAAATTATCTTTGATATAAAAGACGATTTAATTTAAAAGAAGGAATGTTGTAAGACAAATTACTAAAAATAGAGAGCATCCCTTATCAGGGAGGTAATATGATGGCCAAGGCCTGGTGAAACAATGGATATATTATTTGCTAAATTATTAAGGTTACCTCTGCTTGGGGGATTGCGCTCTCTGAAAAATTGATTGCATGCACCTTTGTGGCATGACTGTCAAGTGACATCAAGCAACACCGGGTATCATTGAGAATGGGTGACAAATATCTAGCTCAGATTATAACCAGGGTCATTATGTTAGACAAAAGAGGAGAGAGTTACAGCGATTGCAGAGCAATTTCAGTCTGGCACCAGAACAGTGTCAACTGGTGAATGTTACAGTGAAATCTTTACGTTCAACAAATGGTTTCGACTAAACTATTTCACAGGGGACTGCAAGTATCAGCAAAGAGTGTGGTGTAGTGGAGAAGGACACATTTGCCACTTGTAAGAGGTGCAAGTAAAGATGCTTGTTTTAAATGCCAATCTAAAGATCATGTTGTATACCGATGTCCTGGAAATCGATCCGGTGTCCCCTAGAATTGTTTTAAAAGGTGATTCCAGATTGTAGCTCTGATTGATGGGAACAAGCACAGCACTAATGGATTCAGGATGTTCATGGTTCTCTGTGACAGAATCAGTGTGTCTTCCCAGATTCTACAGAGAATGTAAATAATGACGGTAAATATCAAAGTTCTATATGGTCATGTGTTGGGACCGGAACGGCAAAGCGATAATATAGACCCATCACGGAAACTGATCTACTAGTCGTAAACAGACACTTGTTGAGCTTCAAACTACTTATTAGGTTGGATCTAATCAAAATGCTGGATACAGTTCAGTGAAGCTACGAGAGTGAACCATTGAACCTGCACTGCGATCTGAATGGAAGAACCAGATACCGGGTAAAGTGATCAGCAATCTTGCAAATCGACGAACAGGGTGACCGCATATAAAATGTCCATTCACACCCAGTCAGAATAAAAGGGGCATACATACATGAAAAATGGATGGCTTTTTTCCTATTCTGAGAAACTTAGGCTCCATGATCCTAAGTTTATTGTTGGCAGTTGTCCAAAACAATAATTTCATGCAGTGCCCAATTTTTGACATCTATGAACTGACGTACATATTGATGCTTACATGTATATGCTGACGTATGTGAACAAACGCTAAGGGAGTGGTGACAAATGGGCTCCAACGTGTTATTGCCAAACTTTAGAGGAGCTTATTTACATGTGTGAGTGCACGAAAGCTTTGGGAATACCAAAGAGTGATCGTAGTTTGTGAAAAGATACTATTTGATGCACATGGGAATTGGACTCAATGTGTTGCCATCCATCAAATAAGCTACTGTATTATCACAAGATAAAATATCCGGCATGCAACATAAGCATACATTGGCGATGCCTTACATGAGTGTAGTGTTTACAGTAAGAGTGATACAGCATCTGCTTAACTTTCGATTATTGGGCAAGAAACTGAGACGACTGGTCTTTTCAATACTGAGGTCAATAGGCATCTCCTGTTATTGCGATAATCATCTTTCATTCTTGTTAGCTCCTTACATCAAGTGGTGCGTTTTCCATGAAAAATAATTTGGGAAACAAAATTTTGGGTAAACCACAAAATGGCGTCATTGATAACAGCCGGTGTCCTTATAGATGGCGGAAGTTGAACCTCTTTTAATAGTCATTATTTACAATGAAAAGGAAGTAAAAATAACATTAAGAAACGAACTTTACGACATTTTTGCTCTTGTAAAGTCTTGTCCAGTTCTGTTGGTGATCTGCAACGGAAGATCAAGTTATTAAATTATGTACCTTTTAAAATACCATTAAATTTCACTAGTAGTTATTAAATTATGTACCTTTTAAAATACCATCAAATTTCACTAGTAGTTATTAAATTATGTATCTTTTAAAATACCATCAAATTTGTGTGTGTGTGGGGGGGGGGGGCGTTGCCACTCAAATTTAGTGTTAGAATTAAGGAAGGTTTTTTAAGATGTTGAAAAAGCTATTCCATAATCATAATTATGGATATATGTCAAAATAAGAATTTAAAGAAATCAGAAAACGAATTGAAAAGTCTTATTGAACTCTCTAAAAGAACCCAGAAAATTAAACAATTTACTTAAGACGTGAAAAGAGACAAACACGAAAGAGTAAGCCAAACGAAGAAAGAAAGAGAGTGAATTATATGGACTGGTATCCTTTTCGACTCGCCTCAAATGTCGTACCTGAGACAGCAACATAAACCTAAATGCATTTTTCTAGTTAACCGTAAACGGCAACATAGATACTTCTAATGGGAAAGAAACATTATTTGTTGTCGCTCTTTGACCGGATCTCCTTCTTGAGAATCTTCTCAACTCAAACCTTAAGAAAACATTTAGAAAAACGCACTATTCCCTAATGTATGTTTTCAGTTCATTCATCATAAAAGTTATTGGTAAATTAGTCGTTTCCCAGCTAAAATGGTTGACAATCAATCGACTGCATTTTTCTGATTTTTACTGACCTCACAAATAAGTAAGTAAACCTAAATAAATTCCATGATAAATGCCAGTATACTGAAATCATATGCCCTTAATAGGGTTAAGATGAAAATTCATATACACTAAATGTACAAAAGCAAGGAAATTCCCAAATTTTTACACTTTTATTGTCATTAAGGGTATACGAGCACAACAGGGCTATGTATTTTACTTGTAGGAATTTTTCTTTAGTGCACCTCACACACTTCATCAACTCATGCATAGATATTTATACTGTAGTGATGTGATAATGAAATGGTTTGGTTGATATGTAGTCATACCCTTAATTAATGACAATAAAAGTGTAAAAATCTGGGAATTTCCTTGCTTTTGTACATTTAGTGTATATGAATTTTCATCTTAACCCTATTAAGGGCATATGATTTCAGTATACTGGCATTTATCATGGAATGTCACTACTTTTGTAAAGGCTATGCCTCAAGACAATGGTAATTTTAAAGGTTTTTTTGAATTTTCTGGAAAACTAAGGTATATGGTAAACTGAAATTAAAATGCCATCAACTAGACCCTAGAACCTCTATCTCTGCCAAACATCAGTTGAATCCATTAAATAGTTGATGAGATACAGGGTGGCACACACGTACGTAAGTACACACGGATAACACAAAATCACTCTTGACCTTTCTGGATCTCTGGGTTGCCTTGACTAATGATGCTGAAATTCTACACACTTATAGAACCTATCAAATGAAAATGTTGTGCAAAGTTTTAAATAATTTGGTTTATTGGTTTTTGAGTTATGACTGACCAAAGAAATGAGATTTCTAGCATAGGTAGTTTTTTAAGTCTATTAAGATATAGAGCGCTATCGCGCCTCCCTTTATTGTTTTGGACTAATTTCCCAACTTTAAGTTAATTTAAGGTAAAATTGAAATAAGTCCAAAACAATTTTATTTGGGTGTACTTACTCATTTGTGCGGTCGTAAAAATGCAGCTGAATCATTGTCCGCAATTTTGGCCGGGAAACGACGAATTTCTCAAGTCAAACCGTAAGAAAATATTTAGAAAAACACTAATAATAATATTTCGACTAAAATATAACTGTTCGATAACGTATTGTTTTAATTCGTCATAAAAGTTGTTTATTTTTTATTAAATAAAATGTTTGGAATATCTTTCTCTGAAAA
This sequence comes from Sepiola atlantica, assembly GCA_963556195.1. NCBI lineage: Eukaryota > Metazoa > Mollusca > Cephalopoda > Sepiida > Sepiolidae > Sepiola > Sepiola atlantica. Next base: position 173,568,439 of record OY744524.1, on the reverse strand, counting down.
ACTGAAAAAAAATGTGAAGACAAAAGAAAATTTATTTAATTACTTTTCTACTAATTATTAATCGATTTAATAAGTGGATGTGCTTGTGAGGAAATACAAGAATTTAGAATTATTAAAAATTATATCGAATTAAGTTTAATTCCTTTTTGACTGCATCAAATTTCAACATTTCTAAAACTCGAACTTAAAATTCAGTCATAAAATGAACGCAATGAAACCAATTTTATTAGTGATTGGACTTATTTTTATCTATTTCTTTCGTCTTATTTGTCTTCTTTGGAAAAAGGAAATTAATAAATTAATCAAGTGTTAATCTAAGTAAAGCTTTTAAACGTCGCTATGAAAAGCCGAGGAATTCCTTTGTTATGAAATAAATGGAAGATTAAGCGAGGGAGATCATTCAGTATGACGTCAACAAGACAAAGTACCAATGAAATAAAAAGAATCATCTCAACCACTGCCAGGAATTTCCATTTCTTCCTCTGTTTACCTAAAACTATACCCAACCACCATGAACAAAGTTTGTTTTCAATGACGTTCCCTTTTGTAGAATAATACAATTGCAAGGAGCTACTTCACAGCTGAGTATAAATTGGTCGTTTTGTAGCAGCTTACATGAATTAACTATTTTCTGTCGATTTACTGGAGTTGTGATTCGTCTTGACGAATCATTGCAATCATTCTTTCTCCACCAGGTACGCATCTGCATGTAACGAGATTCATGCACGATCGCTAAAGCCAGGTCACATAATCGACATGAACATTTGAATTTCAGATTGTATCCAAAACAGACAAGATGTAAAACCCTGCGTCGGCTACCGGGCCGACGATAGATGAATCGAGGGATACCAAAATTAAGATAATTTCATCTTATCTACATTCACTCAACTCTACTGTATTATATTATGTATTGTTCCTGTGTTTCTCTTACATAAAACCCGTTTATCCATCATGTTGCTCAATTGTATTACGTCTAAAAGAAAAGTCACACAAACTAATGTACTAATGTTTCCTTTTTCCCGTCTTTATCTCATCTAACATATTGTTTTCCCCAGCTAAAATTGATAACGCCTATGTGATTTAATACACGTAACCTACTTCTTCAAAAGGATAAAAATCATACATTTTTACCTCGTAACGGCGAACTTCAGATCGATGCACGAAGTTTGTTTTTCGAATTCGGCAGTTTAAATACTTGAAACTGCCATGCAAAAACACAATTCCATTTATATCAAGGATTTACGGACAAATTGATTACGGTAAGTGCATTTCACATGGGTTTTATTCATTTCTAACGTGTTTTCGTTGCATTTCGTTCATATATTTTTCGTCTGAGGCTTCTAGTTTGTTAACATTTTGATTGAGACAAATAAATAAGAAACAGCGATTAAATCTTGTTCATTTAGTCACTAAGTACATTTTACATTGCTAATGAATGGCGATTGCATTAAGATCTGTTGTGATTTTTTAACAATTTTAATCTTATTAGTCACAAAGTACATTTTACATTGCTAATGAATGGCGATTGCATCAAGATCTGTTGTGATTTTTAACAATTTTAATCTTATTAGTCACAAAGTACATTTTACATTGCTAATGAATGGCGATTGCATTAAGATCTGTTGTGATTTTTAACAATTTTAATCTTATTAGTCACAAAGTACATTTTACATTGCTAATGAATGGCGATTGCATTAAGATCTGTTGTGATTTTTTAACAATTTTAATCTTATTAGTCACAAAGTACATTTTACATTGCTAATGAATGGCGATTGCATTAAGATCTGTTGTGATTTTTAACAATTTTAATCTTATTAGTCACAAAGTACATTTTACATTGCTAATGAATGGCGATTGCATTAAGATCTGTTGTGATTTTTAACAATTTTAATCTTATTAGTCACAAAGTACATTTTACATTGCTAATGAATGGCGATTGCATTAAGATCTGTTGTGATTTTTAACAATTTTAATCTTATTAGTCACAAAGTACATTTTACATTGCTAATGAATGGCGATTGCATTAAGATCTGTTGTGATTTTTAACAATTTTAATCTTATTAGAGCGACTAATAATTCTAAGTCATCTTTTATGGCGTAGACTACTGTCGTACGGGTTATAATTTCGCATAAACTTTTTTTTACATATTTTTACCAAATATGTATGCCATTTTAACTTTAACCATTTTTCGTAATTCAATTGATTCAGTATTTTTCTAATACTAGTTCTTGCCTTATATCAACACGTGATATTTTCTATTCCCGTTATATTTTTGCCGCCTATTTGAAGTAAGAACACTATATTTTCACATATTTTCCAAATTTAAGAATGTCTAGCTGTCCATTGCATAGCGAAATCGTCAAAATAGGTGAATTACCTACACAGTGGATACCGCTTATATATACACATCTTAAATATCAACATCTACTCCTCTATCCATAAAAACTACACACATGCTTGCTACGGTGTATAATAGCACGGACTACTAACTTCAATCTCAGTTTGTAACCGTTCTTAAGTACCCACGTAGTCAAGTTGCATGATCCTTGGACGTGCAACTACGCAAACATTTAACGTGGAGTTTTATCATTGATTACGTCACTACCACCTCATCTTAGATGTGGTTTCTTGCACCACTTTTACTTTTACTTGATGGTGAACTTGCGTAGACGAAGACTGACGGATTCTAGCCCTAACTCTAACCCTAACCCTAACCCTAACCCTAAGCCCTAACCTGTCATTATCTGATAGAAAAGCTTCTGAACAGCTTATTAGCCCTGTATTTTTATTGTTTCTGCGGCGAACTTAATGGATAAGAATTTTGAGATAAACAACGCTGCTCATTAAACTATGCATTTCATTACTTTATATACAACATTCTTATGACTAGCACCTAACCGAAGGAACATTTAACGCATTTGAAAATTTTTTTTGAGCGTTTGCAGCGTTATAATGTTGGAATAAACCCTGTTGAATGTGCGTTTGGTGCATCAAGTCTTTTTCTCTTTGAAAATGTAATAAACTCGGAGGGTATTTCACCCCTTCTATAACCCCTGTTGAGTGTACTTTTGGTGCCACAAGTTTTTTTCTCTTTAGACATGTAATAAACTCGGAGGGTATTTCACCCCTTCAATAGACCCTGTTGAGTGTACTTTTGGTGCCACAGGTCTTTTTCTCTTTGGGCATGTAATAAACTCAGAGGGTATTCCACCCCTTCTATGAACCCTGTTCAATGTACTTTTGGTGCCACAAGTCTTTTTCTCTTTTGACATGTAATAAACTCGGATGGTATTTCACCCCTTCTATAAACTCTTTTGAGTGTACTTTCGGTGCCGCATATCATTTCCTCTGTGGACATGTAATAAACTCTGAGGGTATTTCACCCCTTCTATAAACCCTGTTCAATGTACTTTTGGTGCCACAAATCTTTTTCTCTTTGAACATGTAATAAACTCGGATGGTATTTCACCCCTTCTATAAACCCTTTCGAGTGTACTTTTGGTGCCGCATATCTTTTTCTCTTTGGACTTGTAATAAACTCGGATGGTATTTCACCCTTTCTATAAGCCATGTTTAATGTACTTTTGGTGTCACAAGTCTTTTTCTCATTGGATATGTAATTAACTCGGAGGGTATTTAACCTCTTCTATAAACCCTGATCAGTGTACTTTTGGTGCCAGAAGTCATTTTCTCTTTGGACATGTAATAAACTCGGAGGGTATTTCACCCCTTCTATAGAGCCTGTTCAATGTACTTTTGGTGCCACAAGTCTTTTTTCTCTTTTGACATGTAATAAACTCGGAGGGTATTTAAACTCTTCTTGAAAAAAGTCAAAGCTCTGATTGATCTACATCCTCCAACTTGACTACGTAAATTGTGACATTTTTAAAACTATAACAGAACATGTTTCACCTTTGAACAAATTATCATTTGTCTCTTTGCACTTCCGATTGTTACATGTTTACTTCTTTTTCAGCAGCATAAATGATATTATCTATCTGTGCATTTTCATTTTCTTTCCATTTTAATGTCATGTGCTACTACAATCAATAAAGTTTCCCTCGTTTTATCTGCTACAAACCTAAGCAGAAGAGTGTGTAGCTGATTACATGAATAGACTATTTTCTGTCGAGCTACTGGAGGTGTGGTTCGGCTTTGCTAATTATTGTCATGATCGCATTTTTATCAAGTGCGCGTCTGCATGTAACGAGATTCACGCATGATCGACATGAACATTTGAGTTCAAGCCTGTATCCCAAACAAAGGAAGAGAAAAAAAGTTCAATGGCAAATTCCAATCAATTTGAGGTCTAAGACGTAATGTTCGTTTAAGCATGCATAATTTTTATTACAATTATTTACTTTTCTTTTTGTCTCCAGTGATTCATTTTCTTTTCTTTCTTTTTAACAATAGGGTCAATTTTTTGCATTAATTATTTCACTGGTTCTCCATTATAGCTGTGAAATCATGCACATTCAAAACATTGTTGTTTTCTTTGTTTTCTTTGATTCGTCCTTTTTTCTTTTTCTGTTACCTGTTACGATTAAAATCTGTACACACTTTCACTAGTCTTCACTCACAGCTGTAAAACCATGCACATGCAAAACATAGTTGTTTGTTTTTGTTCTCTCTCCCCCCCTCTCTCTCTCTCTCTCAGCACTCGGCGTAGACACAATGTCAACCTTTCTCCACAAAATCCCCGGAGCAAAGTGTCTACGCTTTTTATCACAACGAGAATCAGCCTATGTGTAGCGTTGTCGCTTTGAATTTGAGAGTTGTTCCCCTTGGACCATTTTGTAAGTAAATAAAAGGCTCGGTTTGCAACGTGTCATTCTCAGTACGCACCAAGCGGGCAACGAAGTAACAACGTAAACACGTTGTTACTTCGTCGCCCGCTTGGTGCGTACTGAGAATGACACGTTGCAAACCGAGCCTTTTTGTCTTTTTTGATCTTTCCTTTTGCTTGTGTATTGTTTCTTACGTTTCAGGAATAATCACTTCACAACAACTGGCGACGAGAATTTAAACGAAAAAACTCACAGAGTATTCGAACATACGAGCTCACGTTTTTCTTCAAAAAAAAAAAAACGAAGAAATATCCACGAAACAAAAACAAAACAGAATGTCTTACAACGATCTACCCAATTTTCCAAGTTTTAGCGTCTACGAAAATCCAAGCACTAATGGAAATCGCTGGCAAAAGTGGTTGGACAAACTTGAGAATCTATTCGTAGCTTTAGATATTCAAGATGACGGTAAGAAGAAAGCGTGTCTGCTTCATTTTGCTGGAGACGAAGTTTTTGATATTTTCCACAACAAAAAGGCGTCGGTGCAACCGTCGAATCGGATGGATAAAAAATACCAAACACCTACGAAATAGCAAAGAAGTCACTGACCGACTATTTCACACCGCAAAGAAATATGTCTTATGAGATCTTCAAATTTCGACGCGCATCGCAGAATGTTGACAAAAGTCTAGACTCATTTCATCTGAGATTGAGGACCCTAGCGTCCACGTTTGATTTCGTTGATACAGATCGGGAAATACTAGCACAGATCGTCCAGGGCTGTTCATCCTCTAAAGTCAGACGAAGGGCACTACGAGACAACTCTACACTCGAACAAATGTTAGACGAGACCAGAGCAATTGAATTAGCTCGCACACGAGCCGCAGACATCGAGCGATAAGAGGTGGTTCGTGCCCTGTCGTCCAATAATAATAAACGAGATCGCAGACAGTACACACGCAGAGAAAAAGAAAAAAGAAATACAGACGAAAAGCGCAACTACGGACACACACAAGGCAGTAAGCGTCAGTTTACTCCGAGGACCCAGCCACGTGGCAAAGACGCCGGACATGTCTGCCACTACTGTGAATACTCAGCAACACATGTGACGTGTCCTGCTAAGGGACAAGAATGTAGGAACTGTCGGAAAAAAGAACCACTTCGCAAAATTGTGCAATTCAAAACCAGTAAGACAAATTTCCTACTCATATCGTAATGATATTGAACCCCTTTCTACGTCGAGTGATGAGTCGGTCTATACAATAAAAACTCCCACGTCGACAAAAACACCCACAGTCACCATCCTCGTTAATGACTCCCCAGTGACCTTCGTTTTGGATACGTGTGCCAGTGTAAATATAATGTCTGGACGCACATGCGACGGTCTTCAGTACAGGCCGAAAATACACAGCACTGCTACACAGATATTTGCCTATCGGTCCAGGAAAGCCATGCCAGTTCGTGGATTCATCACTACCCCCATCGAATTTAAAAGAAGACGCTGCAAAGCTCCTTGGTCGGACACGATCTACAAAATCTACTCAGTGCCCACTCTGCTGAGGCACTGGGTATGATATCCTTTAAATTTACGTTCAATGTGACAACATCTATCCCGGATGAATTCCCCTCATTATCTGACGGAAAGATGGGAAAGATTTCTGGACCCACTGTTAAGCTGCACATCGATACTTCGGTCCCACCGGTGACACAGAGACAACGAAGAATACCCTTTCACGTGAGGAAGGACGTTGAGTCGGAACTAAAACGCCTCAAGGAGATGGACGTGATCGAAGATGTTACTGGGCCTACCCCCTGGGTAAGTCCCGGGTGATAGTTCCCCAAAAAACGAGTGGCGTTCGAATCTGCATAGATATGCGAAAAGCAAACGAAGCTATTCAAAGAGTCAAATATCCCATGACGACAGTGGACAACTTGTTTGCAGATTTAAACAACTCAAGGATGTTCAGCAAGCTAGACATGTCGAGCGCGTACCACCAATTAGAGCTGGGGGAGTCCAGCAGATACATCACCACGTTCACTACACATGTTGGAATATTCCGATACAAGAGACTATTGTTCGGAGTAAATGCAGCCTCTAAAATATTTCAAAAGGCCATTGCGGATCCTTTGAGGGGCATTCCAGGGGTCAAAAACCTCTCAGGCGACATTATCGTCTATGGACGTGACCAAGCCTCACATGATGCCAGTTTGAGGTCCACGCTGGAACGTCTACAAAATGCCGGGCCAGGCTAAACAGGAAAAAGTGCCTTTTATCGGTGAAACAGATCACTTTTTTTGGACATACCTTCAGCGAAAAAGGGGTGTCACCAGACCCAGACAAAATTGCAGCAATTGCACACTGCAAATCGCCCACCAATGTTGGAGAAGTACGCTAATTCCTGGGCATGGTCCAATACGTGGCCAGGTTCATCCCGCACTATGCCACTGTCACCGAGCCACTCCGACAACTCACAAGAAAAGACAGAAAATGGAGGTAGTCAGAGACAGAAGAGAGAGCATTGATAAAATTTAAAACAAGCCCTGACTGGTACTAGAGTTATGGTCTACTTCGATCGGAACAAGGAGACAAATATCCTGGTAGACGCAAGCCCCGTTGGACTAGGGGCAATGCTTACACAAGACGGGAAAGTCTTGTGTTATGCCAGCCGTGCTCTCACAGATGTGGAACAGCGATACTCGCGGACGGAGAGAGAAATGCTAGCCGTTGTATACGCTGCTGAGCATTTTCATCTTTATTTGTATGAGTCAAGGTTCACCATCACCACTGACCACAAACTACTGTAATTGTAAAAGGTCTCAAACCAGCCACGTCCAGAATCGAACGTTGGCGCCTACGCCTCATGCAATATGATTATAGCTTGGTATACCAGCCGGGAAAAGATGACCAGAACCCCCCCCCGACTACCTCAGCCGACATCCTCACCACAAACCCAAGAGAGACAATAAGGCTGAACTATATATAAGATACGTGGCTCACCATGCCATACCTAAGTCCATCACCCTCGAAGAGGTGAAGCTAGCCACGGAAAAAACCCTGCTACAGAAAGTGATGATTGCACTTTCAGATGGAAAATGGAACGACCCGCAGTTATCCAGTCTCACATATGTCAAGGATGAACTATCTGCACATGATGGTCTCATGCTTTGAGGTCACGGCCTGGTGGTCCTGTCCACCCTGCAGAAGAGAACCGTAGACATAGCCCACCGCACATACCAAGGTGTTGTTAAGACGAAGCAGCTAATGAGGGAAAAGGTCTGGTTCCATGGAATTAACAAGCTAGTGGAGGAGACAGTGCGCAACTGCATCCCTTGCCAAGCTTCCAACTCGACATCATCACACCGTGAGCCCATACGCACTACACCACTCCCTGCTGCCCCATGGACTGAAATCTCCCTGGACTTCGAAGGTCCTTTCCCATCTGGAGATTATGTGCTAGTCGTCATCGACGACTACAGCAGATTCCCAATCTTTATCAGGCAAGGATACCCCGATATTGTCAAGTCTGACAATCGTCCCCCCTTCCAAGGGCAGGAATTCGAGGATTTTGCCATCCAAGCAGGATTCCGCCACAGAAGAGTTACCGCTGTGTGGCCATAGGCGAATGGAGAGGTTGAACGGTTCATGAGAACCCTATACAAGTATGTTCGCGCCACCACTGTGGAGGGCCTGAACTGGAAAACCCAACTAATTCATTTTCTAAGGCAATACAGGGCCACCCCCACAGTAAAACCAAAACATCTCTATTTGAAGCCCTCACTGGAAGGAAGATGAACTGCTGTTCTGAAAGAACCCATGCCAAAGTCGATTCACACCCACATAGCGGAGAATGATTCACGAGGGAAAAGGAAAATGAAGACCTATGCCGACACAAAAAGAAAGACAAAGGTCTCTCCTCTTTGCCTAGGTGAAAAAGTACTTGTCAGACAGAAACGTCTCAGCAAGCTATCCCCACCGTTCGACCCCACACAACTGACGATTATCGGTATAAAGGGTAGCATGGTGACAGCACAAAGATGAGATTACCAAATCACTCGAAATTCCACTCTCTTTAAACGAATGAATCCAGATAGCTCTCCCGGAGAAGGTGTAGAATCAGACTCTGAAGATGATTTATACTCACATCCACAACAGGAACACTCAGACTCCAGACACGAGTGCCAGACGCGAGTGCCACCCACACCGACAACACCAAAACATAACACACCAGTGGTAAGACGCAATCCAATGCGGAAGCGATACCCACCAATATGGCTCGAGGATTATATCAGATTGATAAATAAGCTTCTATTCTGTCCTAGAAAAAAGGCCTTTTCGACTGAGACAAGTCGAATCAACTATTTAATGCTTTAACCCCCCCCCCCTTGAAATCTGAGCGGATCCACAGGGACCTTCCACACACATTGTACATATCGAACTATGAACTTATGGACGGTAACCCTACACACACATGCACACACGCGGACTATGTATATAATATGTATATAACAAAATCTGACTGTTTGTTAGGTGAGAAGAGAGGTAGCGTTGTCGCTTTGAATTTGCGAGTTGTTCCCCTTGGACGATTTTGTAAGTGAATAAAAAGCTCGGTTTGCAACGTGTCATTCTCAGTACGCACCAAGCGGACGACGAATTAACAACGTGTTTGTGTCTCTTTTGATCTTTCCTTTTGCTTGTGTATTGTTTCTTACGTTTCAGGAATAATCACTTCACAACACCATGCAGACCAAGCCTCATTTGCATACGTGAACTCTCGTCGCGTGACAAAAGTTACATGTTTCCATTTTGTAACTGGAACACTCTCGGTTCAATCCCTGATGGACAATACACGGTGCAACCGTTACCCGTTTCCCCTGTGGACCTGCATGATGGTTGCTAAACATATGCTTGCAAATGCATACATATACGTATAAACGGAAGGTTTGAATTACCTACTGGAGACTTTGAATTACCTACTGGAGAGTTTGAATTACCCTAGGAGAGTTTGAATGACCTAATAGACACCATCCTACAGTGTCTTCGATCTCTCTGTACAATGATTTGTAAGGACAACCCTTACATACACTGAACAAATATACAAATGACATAGTATTTGAAGACGAAATAAGATCCCCTCGATACGACTATACAGTGGCTCATACTAGGAATGGGGCACCTTCTCCAAGTAATGTTACCTCAAATAAGAGCACTTAGCTGGATACTTCGCCACACAAGGTGAATTATTGCCCTGGAACCTGGTAAGACCAAAAGACCTCAATAAAGATATACTATAACATAGTTAACTGGTCAATTGGGGAGAGTAACATTAATGTTCTTAACTTCTTTACTAGCTCAACGTTTGACAGGTAAAGTAGAACTTTAATGGAATATTCGAATACCTATATATCTCATATAGAGTTCGTGTGTTATTCGTAGGAATGGGCCATTCGACTGAAAATAGCTTATAAATTCACCAAACAAATAATGGCGTACTTACTCCAAGAGAAAACAATTAATTAATAAAACTCGGTACTTCACCCAATCAATCGGTTAGGTGAATCCATAAATGTGTGTCTTGAACATTAGTGCACACGCACATATGTATATATAGCCTCCATACTCCACCACAGACCGTGTATCTGTTTTTTTAATTCGGGTAGATTTAATCCCAAGTACACATGATGATAACATACTTTGGCTGTAGATATTTAGCTGGCATAAACTACTTCACTTTCCCTTTGAAATTAGTATACAAATTCATATGCAAACAACCAGAGAGTAAAGTTTAAATTTAACATTTAGATATCATTAATATATCATGAAAATTTGGATTTATAGCCCCCCACAATTAGAGCTACAACTGCTTAAATTTAAATAAAGACTAAAAACAATTCAAAATTCAAAATTTAAGTTGAAGATAAAAGCTAAAAAAATTAGAACTTTAAAATTATATATAACACACAAAAACCTAAAATAAAGTAGAATATAAAGAACATAAAATAAAATAAAAGCGATATGAAGGGAGGGATTGGGGGTAGAGATTTTATTCATTTTGCGTAACCTATACTCGTTGCCCAACATCTCCTCAGTGTATGCTTTCGCAAGTGCTTGCAACTAATTGCTGTTTCATTTCTTGCATTAAGCAATTTATCCTTTTTTTAATAATTTTTAAGGTTCTCATTAAAATATAAAAGTGATCCACAAGCTTTGGCTTTCTTAATTATCTCCCATTTAATTCTTTGTGTTTTCTTGTTCTTAATTAGTTTCCAGAAAGGTAGGGATACTGAAGTGTCTTTCTCATACCTTTCATGATTGAATGATAACCTATGTCCATAGAGCCTTTCTTTAAACGTCATTGACGTGTTTTATACATATATATATATATATATATATAATCTTTCCACCTTTGGGTTCTCTACCGTATATATTCTTGCGCGGTATATCACTGAGGAAATAAGACAGTTGTTCTCTAGGGGGCACTCATTCGGTCTTTGGCAATTACAGTTGTTCGTTGTTCTATCATTATTTATAACAGTGCTAGTGTTATTGGTGTTCAGTATTTTATTTTTGTGTTTCTTTATAATTCTTTCTATGTCGTAGGTGCAGCTATAGCTTAATTTTAATGTGTATTTATTAATTTTTTTTGTAGGATATTAAGTAGTGGAAAGTGTTTGTTAATGAGATGTACGAATTTATTGCGTATCTTAATTTTTGACATTAGTTTGAAGAGATGTCTAAACCAAATAATCCTCCAACCTCGATTTCTGGACCTATTTGCATTGGTTTCTATATTTGTATACTATATATTAACGTTTATGCATCCGTTATGTTTAGATCTGTATTATAAATGTTTTTTATGGTTGGTAAACGTTGTTTCGTCCAAGCAATTGTTACTAATTCTACTTTTTATAGACTTAGGTAAGTTCTTAATTATAGAGGGTGGGTGGTTTAATTACGAATGGACATATATTAAGTTGGAATGTTCTTCTCATAAAAGGTTAATATTTGTTTGTTACTAGGTTAAAAGGGACATCTAAGAAATTAACATGTTTAATGTTGCTAGTAATTTCAACCTTAAATTCTAGTTTCTTCATCTCCTTATTATTATCTCCCGAATTATGTCGTATTTAGCGTTAGTTGAGTCTCTAACTATCATTATACTGTCATCTCTATACAATCCTATATCACTTAAATCTATATTGTTATTCTCTGTGATACTGCGCAATATATATAGTCCTACTTAATTCGATGCTTCTGCAGATCCAGCGAACCCATGGAGACATCGAAAGATCCATTTGACTTATTCTTAGTCCATTCTTCACTTCAATTTAATCAATGTGTTTTTTTTCTTTTCATCGTCCAGTGTAAATGGATTTCTTGATGTCAAAAAGAATAATCCGGTATGTCTTTTCGTACTGGTCGATTTTGAAAAAAATCTACATCCTATGCTCCAGGATTTAGGTTCTGTCAACTATGTAAATTAGTAAATATGTTACCGTTATGATAATCACTACTGCCAAGAGAAAAATATTAAAAATTCTAAAACCGAATTCTTATCAGCATAATACATTAACTTTATAGCCCTATTACAGTAATCACCCTAATACCAATTGACCAGATTCGTAAGTCGTTATGTTATTTTAAATCAAATATTTACAATATTTCATTATGTTTATGAACTTTTATTCGTTTTTTTTTATAACAATATTGATATTGCACTTCAACATACCTATTAGTATTTACTATATTTATTTTCTCCAATATCCGGTGTTAATTTTCAAAATCATGTTTGCGGGGAACATCAGATTAATGCATAATTTACAATTATTTTAATTTTAAAATTTATTTCCTATTGCAAAGTTTTGAAGCAAAATATTTCGTACGATGATTCTTTATGGAAATTTGTAACTTTCGCACCCCACGGTTTGTAACAATTCTAAAATCGACCTACCATGATGTACATATAATCCAATGTGCGTAATTGCGACATTAGGATGCGCTACGATATATTCGATGTCACGTAAAAATTATAAAATATATGGCCTGTTTTATTCCAGTCAGACAGCAAAGAGGTCAGAATTATAAAAAATCTAGGCTCTCTTTACCCCCCCTACTTCCGACAGGTTAATTGTTGAAATATAACATATTCAAAGTCAGCAGAAAAATAAATAAAGTACATTAACACTTCAGGTCAGCTTGTTATGTATTCCATCTCCTAGAAAAGAGCTTCACTTCAACAACAACTTACAAGAGTAACGGCATAACGGTTTAGATCCAGTGAGTGATGATATAGGTAAACCATCTATATAGCAAACGATGAAGTAACATTTAAAATATTAACAAAAAACAAACAAAATCAAGCAAGTATAATTACAAAAAATAAATACAAGAATAAACAAAAAGACGCACAGAAAAAAATACACAAAATAAGTCATGAAAAGTTTGAATTACAATTAGTTTATTTCAAAGAACATGTATTCTTTATTTGCATGTTTAAGGTAAAATGTTACAATCAATTTAAAAATAAGAAGAAAATTTGAACATTGTTAGTGTAAGGAATTGCATATGTTATTAAATTATTGCAGGTGAGAATGTTTGTGATCTCAATAGTGACATCATAAAATAATCTCAATAGTGACATCATAAAATAATCACAATAGTGACATCATAAAATAATCTCAATAGTGACATCATAAAATAATCTCATTAGTGACATCATAAAATAATCTCAATAGTGACATCATAAAATAATCTCAATATTAACATCATAAAGTAATCTCAATAGTGACATCATAAAATAATCTCATTAGTGACATCATAAAATAATCTCAATAGTGACATCATAAAATAATCTCAATAGTGACATCATAAAATAAGTTGAAAATAATCAAGTATGATAAATCAAATTAACTGTAAGCCGCGCAGCGCTTTATTTTTGGTTAGTAGACATATATGTTCGCGTTACCGTATACTTATTTAATATGGGTTAATAATTACACGTCTTTATAATGCGTAATGAGAGATTGTTTTAGATATTTTGTTTCTCAGGCTTATTAGATACTAATTGCATTCGGGATTATTTCCGGGAGTAATACCTCATACGGGAACAGCAAACTCTGGTTTCTTTTCGATATCTTATAGGATGCTTCCCGAAGGTTCGTTCGAAATCTGGTAGGATAAAAAGAAGGAAATATATGTATGTAGTATGTATACACATTAAACTTTACTATTCTAATTCTAGTAAAATAATATTTCAGATTGCTGATGCATGTGATTTTTTTATATTTAATAGATAGATGAATAATTTTAAACTTTATTTGTTTATATTGTTTTTGTTTATATTGTTTCCTACCAAATGGAAAATGCTTACTGTTTGTTTGGATTGTATAAAAATAGCTTGGCTGTTTATGTTTGTATCTCGATTCATTTTATCAACATCTATGTGAGTAGAAAGTGACTAACTTGGGTTTACTTCCGGCAGCCTCGTAACTCTCGCTTCCCTTAATTAATTATTTTAGTCCTCACATTCGATGAGCGATATTTCTGACAAAAAGGGGAAGAATTTCTGTTTTCTGGGTTGGAATCTATCCATCTAACACTTGTTGGCTAGTTTTGTAGCTTATACAAGTTCTAAGTCTGCCATATGCGAATTTACTTAGTATGCAACGGAATAACACCCAATGGAGGGATATATTAGTGTTTGGATAGTATCCTTGTCACTCGAAATACTGAATATTTGAATGCTTCTGTATTGTTAGCAGTGGGGTGATTTTGTGGATGGCGTTTCTTCTGGATGGCCTAATTTGGGAGAGTTTGCATTGTATATTAAATGATATATATTGTTTTTCTACATGTATACATGACTAAATCTTTATATATATATATATAGTACACACACACACACACACACACCCACACACACACACACACACATATATATATATATATATATATATATAGTACATGTATTGTATTAGTTTCTGTATATGTAAGTCCGTCGAAACTCAAGTGTTTATAAAAAGTACTAAATAACAAGTAGAGCTGTTCTTAAGTATATGTTTTTATTTATACAGAGGTTCACTCTATGTGAAGAGTACAACCGAAACATGTACGCACATATGTAACCAATAATGTTTGTATAGATAAAAATTTATACTATATATATATATATATATATATATATATATATATATATATATATATATATATATATATATATATATATAAGAATTCTTTGAAGTTTTGTGTGTAGTGTATAAAATATTGTTATACAAAAAATGAACTAAAAAGTTCGAATGCACAACGCGATAAATCCAATTTCTTTAAATTTAGAAATTAAACAATAAAAAGCAGAACATATCAAATCCAGACTTCGAGTAAAAGTTTATTTTAATTAACCCCCTCCCCCAATTATGCTGATATTATATTATGTAAAACATGATTTGGGAATGTGGTATAGTATCGAAATGCAACACTGTGTGTAGTGATAGCTTCGCAATTTTGAAAATGGCGTTTATCGCGTTTTGCATTCGAACTGTTCAAATTAAAATTATGTTTAGTAACTGAAGTTAACGAATTAAGTGTTTTTATTATTTATAAATTCCTGCTCCTTAAATTAGATTTATAAAGTTTTAAATTAAACTTTATAGTTTGTCGAAGCAAATATTAATTCAAAATTATCTCTATTAACTGTAGTTACAGAATAGACATTTCTGTGATAATTTCTAAATTGAATGCCTAGACAAAATCGAATATTTCAAACATTAAAAAATCAATTGTTGTGCTGAAGTCTAGTTTATAATAATCTCCAACCAAAATGTATGTTTAAATTTTCTTTACAAACTGCGGCAATAGAAATCTTTATATTCAGAAATTTCAGACTTTTAAATTAAAAATGAATGTTGTCCGCATGATTATTTTATAATAATCTCCAACCAACAATTACTTTATATTTCTCTTTACAAACAGACGTTCACAAATAAAATCTTCATATCGTTTATAAATATAAGACTAAAAAATCAAGCGTTTTGTTTAGTCGTATCTTGAAAAAATAATGTGGTAAAAAAAACAAGAAGAAAATTAAATAAAAATAAAATGACTCCCAAACAACGCCGGATCACACAACTTTTCATAAATAGGTTTTCAGAAATCATTCAGAACTGCTCTGACAGAGCTGTGTAGTATTTTTTAATAGATCGATATGCTAATAAATAATTAATTTGAACTAATCGCAACATTCCTAATTTATACTCCACTTGTTATTCAAAAATGACGTAATGTATTTGAATAAAGAATTCATTGACAAAATACTTTTTAACTCATCTCAAGACCTTACTATGTTTTCATTATGTTGATATTCTTTATGGTCAATGTAATACATTTTAATAATGGATATATATATATATATATATATATATATATATATATATATATATATATATATATATATATATATAAATATTTTTTCTCTGATAGGTTTATAAAGGTAGTAGTTTATGGGCAGAAGTCTGAAGAACATATTATCATTGCCGGCGTGCCTCAGGGATATATTCTAGGCCCAACCCTCTAGTCATACTCTAAACTTATTGTACCAATTGAAATGAATGTTTCTCCCCTTGGAGAAGCCCCCTGCTTATTAAGCTTCTAGGACTGACCTTCACTCCGGACCTCAAGTGGAAGACTTACATCAAGTCTGTTGTTAAGGTAGTTGGAAAAATGGTTAGACTTTTCTACTGCTTTAGAATGTATCTCACTATACATTACACACACACACACACACACACACACACACACACACACACATATATATATATATATATATATATATATATATATATATATATATTAATATATATATATGAATAGATGAAAGGATAAAATAATCCGACGGTATAAAACTAAAATGGAATAAGCGGAAGACCTAAAAAGCTCAACGTTTAGCCCAAATGGGCTTTTTCAAGAGCGAACGAAAAAATGCAAAAAATGACAAAAGACGTATTTTGTCATTATTTGCATTTTTTCGTTTGCTCTTGACAAAGCCCATTTGGGCGAAACGTTGAGCTTTTTAGGTCTTCCACTTATTCCATTTTAGTTTCATATATATATGCATATGCTTATATATTTCTATGTATAGGATTCACTCCTAAACTTATTAACACATCATTATTAATTTTAGAACACAGCTACTACGCATAAGGGTGGGTAATGTGATTTTTATTTAGTTTAATTTAGATTAATGCAAACGGATCAAGGAGAGGTAAAAGCCCTTTGTGAAAGGGTGTGTAGGGGGCATAATATGGAAACAATCTCCCATTTGAAAATTCAATTTTTTCAGATTTGCACTACATTTCACCCATAGTTATTTGACATGAATAAGGCAAGACCCTGAATTTCAATTTCTACTAAAGTTCCTTAAATTTTATACATTTTCTAAATTCTAAAATTATGTAATGCATTTTAATACAAAAATTGGAATAAGGATTCCACACATAAGGTGTTGTATCCTCATACATTCATTTTAATCTTTGTCATGGGACATATAAATGGTGCAACTCGATTATGTACGGGAATTAATTTTGATCGTCCTGAGACTTGTATTATTCTGGTATATAGTGCTGGTTATATATATATATATATATATATATATATATATATATATATATATATATATATATATATATATATATATATATATATATATATATATATATATAAGTTGAAATAGATTTGTCATTCGTTCATATTTATCTCTCTTCTTTCATTTATCTTATATATATATATATATATATATATATATATCTTTTCTAACATATAAAGTAAAGACGTTTTTTCCCCTATACCTTCTCGGAGTATAGGAAAATAACCACATGCATCACAGGCTACTAAACTATCCACTACACTAAACTTATTAACTCGAGCGTGTTTTAGTAATTTTTTTATTATTTTTTTCGTCATAACAATAAATATTACATTTGGCTCACCATCCACGTCTCTCCGAAAAACCAACTCCATATAGGTGATAGCAAAACTTTTCTCCCTAACAATTATGTACTGTCACTCTACTCATCGACACCGAGAACTAATAAGCACAGTTTAATTTTCACAAAACACCCAGTTCTTATTTCTTAATTGCCTGGTATTAATTTACTACATAATTGTTGTGAAGTTGTCCCACAGTAAATAATAAATAAAGGAAGTCAAGTCGAGGGTGTGTTTAACAAGTGTATTAACAAAGTAAGAAACTGACTAGCTCTTGGCTAGACAGTTACAAGACTGTGCTTTGTCTTCAGTGTCTCTGGTGACTCGCACTATTTATAGTGACAACCGATGTAGTTTCTCCTGTGTAAGAACGGCCGGTGTAACCCCCCCTTTGCAAATATCCCCTCTGGGGATTAATAACGTTTTTGTTTGGGAATCACCATCATCAACTCAGTCGATTTCCGTTTTCTATTTGATCTCCTAATCTCAGGAGCAGTCTCTGGTATGGCCACCTGAAAAGTATCAAACACTGCATCCATGATGTCCTCCTCGGGCGATCTGGTCACCTCACTGTTCAGAAAACCTTTTCCGGATTTGGTTAGTGCGACGTTTGTGCACGAAATCTGGTCCCTTAATCATATAGACCATGTTGCCTATTTGTTTATTCACAGTGCCGGACTCCCAGAAAGTCCTATTGTTTCTGTAGATCTTATAAAAACCTTTTTCGCCAACTTTATACCGTTTTTTTGTTATCGTTCTTTTTATATTTGCCCTATCCTGGTTTGGTAACAACTTGTGGAAAATCGATCTAACCTTGCGTCCGAACATGACCTCAGCAGGTGTCTTCGACGTTTCGATGTTTGCATTCGGAGTGACTCTGTAAACCTGCAGAAACTGTTGGATTGACTTATCCGTTGGTGATCCACTAGCTTTTTTCAGAGCTCTCTTGAATGTGTCAACGAATCTCTCCGCCTGCCCATTGCTTCTTGGATGGTATGGAGGGATTGTTATATGCTCGATGAGATGATCCTCGCAAAGGTGTTTAAATTCAGTAGACGTGAATTGAGTACCATTGTCGGTGACAATGCAGTCTACTACTCCAAACCTAGCGAATAGTTCGTATAGGAAGTTGATAGCTGCCTCGGATGTGGGGTTCTTGCATTTTAGTATTTCTGGGCACTTAGCTAGGCTGTCTACAACAATGAGATAATAGAACCCATCCAGTGGTCCCGCAAAATCTAAGTGAATTCTAGACCAAGGTCGGTCCGGTTTAGTCCACGATCCGAATTGAGTTGGAGGAGCTTTCGTAGCTAAGGCGCATCCTCTACACTCCCTGACTTTTTCTTCGATATGCTTATCCATGTTTGGCCAGTAAACGAAAGAGCGCATAAGGCTTTTCATCCTCGATATGCCTGGATGTCCTACATGGAATTCCTTGAGCATTCTTTTCTGTAATGTCATAGGAATTACAACCCTGTCGCTATATAACAGGACGTTGTCGCAAATTGAATAAATTCCATCATCTAGTTGGCTATTGTTGATTTTTTCTTTCGTGCTTATGATAAATTCATCCACCTCTGCCTTACACTTAATCTCATCAAGCGTTACTGGAAGTTCTCTTATTGAGTCACATAACGTATCTTTTACTTCAGCTTCCGCTTGAATGGCTGCTATCACCATATCCTTCAATGGTTCAGGTGGATCTTTTCCATGTTTTTTTCTCTGGTTATTCATTGAAGTCAATTTTTTCTTCTGATGGATTTTTTTAATGTGCGACACTCCGTTTTTCTCTATGTCACGACTGTCCTGTTTCAACGCAACAAAACGTTCACAGTCTTCCGCTAAGTTTTGTATTGTTAGACATGGCTCATTTTCGAGTTTATTTAAAACACGACGTCTGATTTCAGAGTCTTTATTTAAGACCAGACCTTGCAAGAATATTAAACATTTAAAATTATCCGATGATAATTCCTCTAATTTAAAATCGTCGCAAAATTTATTTACTATACTTGCATACGTAATGTAGTCGTCTTCCTCTCTTCTAGTGACATTCATACACTTATATCTCCTGTGGAAAAGAGAAGTTTTTGTAGAAAACAGTTCTGTTAGTAAAGTAACTGCCTCCTGGAAGTTCAACTCACTGGTCTTTTTTGGAAGGATACAATTCACGAACTTTGTATGCTCGGCAGCTCCTAATTTTCTTAGCAAAAATCTAACTTTTTTAGAGTCTGTCCATGTACTGCAGTTCGATACAAAAATATCCTCATATCTTCTATAGAAGTGAGCAAAAGTGACATCGTCTTCTGGATTATAATTGAAAATTTCGATAGCGCTCCACACAGCCGTCTGGGAGAATGCATTATGATTCTCGTTTGCTTTCGTTAACTGTGTTGCCTCCAGAAATTTTCTCTGTTCCTCCTTGTCGTATACGTAACACTGCTGGCCGTACTTCCGCTTTCTATCAACTCCGAGACGAATTTCTGCAACGTTTTTCTTCACTCTCTACGAATCCGACTTTTCTCCTATGATCAAACTTCTCTGTTCGGAATCTAACTTTCCTCTGCCTCCTCCCCCAATCACTCCTCTTTTATCTCTTTCATTTCCAATCAGGAGCATCTCATTTGCATACCTCGTAGTCACCCTGTAGGCATTTAAAGAAACAAGTCGGCCATTCTTGTTTCCTTCTTCTTCACACGAGGTAAGCCACGCAAAAACGCGGTCGGTCGTTCTTGTTTTCTCTTCTTTTTTCCTCATTTACACCACACTCCTGTGTTTTTATCAAGAGTTCTTCGAAGTGTTTCTGCTGTTGTAGCAGTTTTTCTTGGAATCTTTCTTCTCGTGTTGTCGCCAGCTCTTTTTGTTCAGCATGCATTTTTCTTTGGGCTTTTTGCTGTTCCAACAACTCTCTTTTAAATTTCTCCTCAATTTCAACTTGTTTTCTTTGAAGTTCCATTTGTTGTTCAACTTGCTGTCTTTGTAACGCAACATTTTGTTCCGTTTGGAATTTAAGTAATTGAAAAAGAGAATCTTTGAATTCAGTGTCCATCATTCACGAATTCAAGTTATGCACCACACAATTTACACTTGTAAAAATAAATCAGTTTTCCCCACAAGGTGCTTAATATAATTAGTTTGCTCAACTAATACACAAAAGAAGAAATATATTATTCCTTAATATAAAAATTCAATCCCAGTTCTTTTGTTTGAAAAACAAAACTAAGAAAAATTTTTATTTTTTATTTTTTAAATTTTTTTTATATATATGTGTACGTAGTTTTACAAAACCAAGTCCGTCGCTATAAGCCTAATAAGACTAGTTTTATGGGAAATCTTTTTAACCCCTTTTCATTTTGCAAAAATGTGACTTGCTTATTTAACAGTTCTTTGTTAGAAGCACAAATGACTTACGCGAATATATTTTTTACTGTCCGTCCTTTGCTCTCGACAATTCTGTGGTAGACCGTTTTAATAAATAGTCAATCCGGATTTTGCTCAAATATCAGATGTTGTCCTAATAATAACGACAAACTTACACAATATCTGTAATAGTTGACGCGGATAACATTTATCTTAACGAGTCAGTGAATCTTGAAGAGAAAAAAAATAAAGGTATCAATAATTGAAAATGTCTTACGCGTTTTTTAGTTTTCGATTTTTGGTAGCAAGTTTTGAATTTGTTTTTTTTTGTTTTTTTTCGCTGAACTACTCAGTAGTTAATTTGCTGTTAATCCTTGCGAATCCAAATATCTGATTAAGATGGTTTTTTTTTTCCGTGAAGATCTTGCGAATCACTTTGGGTGATTTTTTTTTTGCAGTGAAATCGTTTCGATTCCTCGTCGCCAATCTGTTGTGAAGTTGTCCCATAGTAAATAATAAATAAAGGAAGTAAAGTCGAGGGTTGGTTTAACAAGTGTATTAACAAAGTAAGAAACTGACTAGCTCTTGGCTAGACAGTTACAAGACTGTGCTTTGTCTTCAGTGTCTCTGGTGACTCGCACTATTTATAGTGACAACCGGTGTAGTTTCTCCTGTGTAAGAACGGCCGGTGTAACAATAATATAAAGCAATACACAAAGACTTAATGACCCCTCCCGTTCACTACGATGATTTTCCGCGAATATCAGATTACGTTATTACAATTTCTACCTACGACTTCTACATTTATATTCATTCCGGAATTAAGCGAAATGAAATTAACGAACACAGTTCCTGCAACATTTATTGATTCAACATGGCGGCTACAATTTCTGGATCGAATCGACTTCCTATTTAATTCAATAAGCACCAAGATAATGGTAGACCCCGACACATTTACATTTTCAAAATCATACACGTTTAACACGCATATCATAGAAAACTTGCCCAAATCCAGTCATTTTCATCATCTACAAATGACATAAACCGTGTCATTGCTGAATCTTAACATGACACGCATGCCCAATAATCAAGCTTAGCTTAATTGACGTATTTTCACATCTATTTTAAACTCGAAACGGTAACGCAGTGGTTAGGAAGGCAGGTTTAATGATCGCCAGTTTCAGCGTTCGATCCCATTCTACTATACCACTTTTTTCTTTTTTTTTTAATTTATAGCATTCGCAAACACGGTAGAGGGGGGATAAACAATACGCCGTTTCTTTTTTTTATTCGACGTCATACAATAGGTAGTACTTTCTCCCGTGCAACGCCGGGCGACGGGTTCCGCTAGTATTTTCATGTCTTAAACTTTAAAAGTTCTCGCTCCGAAATAATCTACATTAATTAATTGTCTATAAATTGACATTCAACTACTAGTGACCGTCCATACTCCTTAAATTACGTTTGTTATTATAATATCTTTTGAAAAGTAGCTTGGAAGTCTGTTCGACTCTATTGCCCGATAAGAACGTGGGAAGAAAAGGTCAATTAGCTTTAAATGTATGGCGAAATTAATTTAGATCTTATGACTAATGGGGTGCATATCAAAACAATTAATTTGGAATCATTCAAAAAAATGTAATATCAAAATAGTACAGACCTGAGTTGTTGCAAAGATGGAAACTACACAATGCTCTTTTCCGTTTCGTAAGTACATCACATATTTCATAAACATTTTCCCACTATTCACCAATAACAGACATTGTCAACATACACCTGAAGAAGGTCGGAGGTTATATCGGCCGAAACGTTGCAAGAACAAAACCCAAGATGAGAGCAATAGTCCGAACTATCCAAATGCATATTAGACAAAACCTCTATTTTTTGGAAGTCTTAGTTTTATTTTAATCAGTAGATTAGTACATGTTACTTGACATGAGTAGTCTCACCGGTTTAAGTCTTGTCAATGATTTACAAAATTGATCAGGAATTTCTGTTTATTACGAGACAGATTGAAATATTGTATATATTCACAAAAATCGTGTAATTAATTCAATTTATCTGAATCTAATACGTACAGGTATACATATATAGCCATATATGTATTCTTACTTATGTCGTGTAGTAACTTTGGAAGAAAACTTCAGAATATAATATACATTACTATTAGCATATAGCAATATATGTATTCTTACTTTTGTCGTGTAGTAACTTTGGAAGAAGCCTGAGAATCTAGTATACGCTACTATTAAGCCGTATCCATATATGTGTTCTTACTTATGTCGGGTAGTAACTTTGGAAGAAATCTTGAGAATCTTGTATACGCTACAATTAAGTCATAGCCATATATGTATTTTTACTTATGTAGTGTAGTAACTTTGGAAGAAGACTTGAGAATCTAGTATACGCTACAATATAGCAATAACCGTATATGTATTCTTACTCATGTCGTGTAGTATCAATGGAAGAAGGCTTGAGAATCTAGTATACGCTACTATTAAGCCATAGCCATATATGTATTCTTACCTATGTCGTGTAGTAACTTTGGAAGGAGGCTTGAGAATCTAATATACGCTACTATTAAGCCATAACGATATAGGTATTTTTTACCTTTGTCGTGTAGTAACTTTGCAAGATGTCTTCAGAATATAGTATACACTACTATTAGTTTATAGCCATATATGTATTCTTAGCTATGTCGTGTAGTAACTTTGGAAGAAGGCTTGAGAATCTAGTATACGCTACTATTCAGCCGTATCCATCTATGTATTCTTACTTATGTCGTGTAGTAACTTTGGAAGATAACTTGAAAATCTGGTATACGCTACTATTAAGCCATAGCGATATATGTATTCATACATTTGTCATGAAGTAGCTCTGAAAGAATTCGGACGCGCCGTGTCAAAAATCTACGACCGAACTCATTAAATCGCCACCACATGATTGCTAACTTTTTTTTCTTTTTTTCCAGTTTTTTGTCAAATAAAATAGTATTTATTTTCGCAAATTCGAACAGGTGAAACAATAGTTTAGTTTATGTGCGCTAATTTGGTTTTTTGGCTTACCGTTATATCAGCGGCTGTCATCAGATCACTGGAGTTAAGCAACGTTTATATTGGTCAGTAATTAGATGTGTTTATAAAAAGCATGTGAAAGTTAACTCACTTTCTTTAATTAATCTGAGAAAGTTATGAATCTGTCTCTTCTCTCTAGCTTACAGTTGAAATTGTAGAGTAGACTAGACTATCAATTCTTGACAGGGAAACTAATATAGGAGAAGGAAACCTCCAAAAATACTTGTTTATTTCGACTTATCCCTGCATTGCTTTCGACCGTCTGAGCTTTCTACCTGTTACTGGGAGAGATGCGGTTGAGAATTCGCCACCCTTGCATCACTGTAACTACTAATCGGGCAGGTACTCTTTCAGTAAGTATCCATGGTCTCTTAAGAGAGGAGTTAGTTGATATTACTACTCCTGTACATATATACACGGGATTGAGTGGCACGCTGAATAGAGGCGCTGATCTCAGACACGGCATTTCATGTTAGTCGTGTTGAATCCGATGTGTTATTTTCACTGGTGATGTTGCCAACCCATATATGATCCCTCCTGTGAGTAGCTAATTCTAAAGCACGAATCTGGAAACTAATTCTAATATTTGACTCAAAGAATTAAAATAAAAGAGAAAAAACAATCTTGACTTACTTGGTCACAATTTTGACAGCTTTCGGATCATAAATGTACTGGATTTCAAAGTCGCCCAAAGAATTAGTGTCTTTCTTACTGAGTTGACCAGATGTCGACATTATATCAAAGACGGCGTACCGATCGGGTGCAGCCATAACAAGGTCCTCTTCTGTTCGGGGCGACTGCGGAAAAAGACAGAAAAGTAAATTAGTAAAATAACGTTTCTACATTATATCGTGATCTTTTGCTAAACTTTAATAGGGGGTCGAGACGTCAATAATGACCTACAGTGAGATCAGAGGTCAAATATGAAGCGTGTAAAAATTTATAATACTTTTCGAAATTTAATTAAAATATATGTTCATTGATAGATTTATATCTCGGTTGTCATTTTCACACTGTTTCGACTATTTTCAACTTTCTTCATTTAATTTATGTTGGCATATCTTTAATTTGAGTTATTGACTTAATCAGAAACACGAGACGGATATCATTCTTTGCGTTCCATGCGGTGCTGAACATGGCGATTTACATGAAATATTTTTAAGCTGATCTGCATAGGACACGAATTTGCAATCTTCAATATGAGTGCAATCTAGGGGATTAAAACACAGGAGAGTAACCACATAGTTACAAATGCTCTCAGGTCCACTCTTTCCCAGCGTTGTTGTACCTATTAGCATTTCATTGATGGGTTCAATAGAATTTCTCTCCTGGCTAAACACACACAGAGAATAAATATTTGAAGATATTAAGAAGCTGATAAACGATTTTAACCAAAATACATGACGAGTTTCTCGGAATTTTAAAAGAAATAAATAACTTTCTATTCGACAATTTAACGGCTTCCTAATTCCTTTCAAATTTCGAGGGGTATGTAATTAATACATTATTGTTTTCAATCATTATCAAAGAGATTATAATGGCTGACTTGTTTACGATAGCATGATACTTCGAAAGTCAAAAGTACTTTTGAAGCCTTCAAACAAATCGAGAAATTGGAATTCTGACTTGAATCAACGTTTAAAGGCAAGACTCCTTTATTTCTCATCATCCATGGAATCGCATTTATTTTACAATAATCTTTTATTCCTTTATTCCTTTATTCCTCATAATCCATAGAATGTATTCCTTTATTTCTCCTAATCCATAGAATCGCATTAATTTTACAATAATCTTTTATTCCTTTATTCCTTTATTCCTTTATTCCTCATCATCCATAGAATGTATTCCTTTATTTCTCCTCATCCATAGAATCGCATTAATTTTACAATAATCTTGTATTCCTTTATTCCTTTATTCCTTTATTCCTTTATTCCTCATCATCCATAGAATGTATTCCTTTATTTTTCCTCATCCATGGAATCGCATTAATTTTACAATAATCTTTTATTCCTTTATTTCTGTATTCCTCATCATCCATAGAATGTATTCCTTTATTTCTCCTCATCCATAGAATCGCATTAATTTTACAATAATCTTTTATTCCTTTATTCCTTGATTCCTTTATTCCTCATCATCCATAGAATGTATTCCTTTATTTCTCCCCATCCATAGAATCGCATTAATTTTACAATAATCTTGTATTCTTTTATTCCTTTATTCCTTTATTCCTCATCATCCATAGAATGTATTCCTTTATTTCTCCACATCCATAGAATCGCATTAATTTTACAATAATCTTTTATTCCTTTATTCCTTTATTCCTCATCATCCATAGAATGTATTCCTTTATTTCTCCTCATCCATAGAATCGCATTAATTTTACAATAATCTTGTATTCTTTTATTCCTTTATTCCTTTATTCCTCATCATCCATAGAATGTATTCCTTTATTTCTCCACATCCATGGAATCGCATTTATTTTACAATAATCTTTTATTCCTTTATTCCTTTATTCCTCATAATCCATAGAATGTATTCCTTTATTTCTCCTAATCCATAGAATCGCATTAATTTTACAATAATCTTTTATTCCTTTATTCCTTTATTCCTTTATTCCTCATCATCCATAGAATGTATTCCTTTATTTCTCCTCATCCATAGAATCGCATTAATTTTACAATAATCTTGTATTCCTTTATTCCTTTATTCCTTTATTCCTTTATTCCTCATCATCCATAGAATGTATTCCTTTATTTTTCCTCATCCATGGAATCGCATTAATTTTACAATAATCTTTTATTCCTTTATTCCTGTATTCCTCATCATCCATAGAATGTATTCCTTTATTTCTCCTCATCCATAGAATCGCATTAATTTTACAATAATCTTTTATTCCTTTATTCCTTGATTCCTTTATTCCTCATCATCCATAGAATGTATTCCTTTATTTCTCCTCATCCATAGAATCGCATTAATTTTACAATAATCTTGTATTCTTTTATTCCTTTATTCCTTTATTCCTCATCATCCATAGAATGTATTCCTTTATTTCTCCACATCCATAGAATCGCATTAATTTTACAATAATCTTTTATTCCTTTATACCTTTATTCCTCATCATCCATAGAATATATTTCTTTTTTTCTCATCATCCATGGAATCGCATTAATTTTACAATAATCTTTTATTCCTTTATTCCTTTATTCCTTTATTCCTTTATTCCTCATCATCCATAGAATGTATTCGTTTATTTCTCATCATCCATGGAATCGCATTAATTTTACAATAATCTTTTATTCCTTTATTCCTGTATTCCTCATCATCCATAGAATGTATTCCTTTATTTCTCCTCATCCATAGAATCGCATTAATTTTACAATAATCTTTTATTCCTTTATTCCTCATCATCCATAGAATGTATTCCTTTATTTCTCATCATCCATGGAATCGCATTTATTTTACAATAATCTTTTATTCCTTTATTCCTCATCATCCATAGAATGTATTCCTTTATTTCTCACTATCCATGGAATCGCATTAATTTTACAATAATCCCTCTTGTAAATGCAGATTCTCTCCAGGAAGTTCAATTTATTTAAATTGTGTTTATTTGAGAGAGATGTTTCCAAATTATAAATTGGAAAGATCATTCAATAAAAGACGGTATGGTTTCTGCAATAAAATCACAGACTCCTTACGAAATGTTGAAATTTATTTTGATATTTTAAGTCTCACATTTATAAATTACAAATCGTGTACGTATATATATATATATATATATATATATATATATATATATATATATATATATATATATATGTATATGGGAAATGAAAAAGGAAAAACAGTGTTGTTTCAAGTAGTCAAGTAGTCACCCTAAGGCAAATTCACTAACACTCTCACCCCTCCTCTTTTCACTGCTGCCTTAATGGTACCCACTCAATGCTTTCCATATTCATTTCATTCTTCGCCACCACTGACTTATCGCAGTCTGGACTCTCCTCCAGCGCTCACAGTAGCCACGGCTACCACTTTTCCTTATCACCCCATCATGTCAACCCAAAATGTCGAAGTACTTGCATGACATTTTTCTTCAAATTATTATCCTGAACATGTCTTACAATAATGACGAAACGTTTATGAATATATAAAAAAGTATCTCTTGGTTTTTCCATTTCCTATTACGTCGGATTACTCTCATTCTTCCTTTCTCATATATATATATATATATATATATATATATATATATATATATATATATATATATATATATATATATATATATGTATGTGTGTATATTTAGGCAGTAAGTTGTTGTCAATGCATGTCTGATTGACGACGGCAAAGTTTTCTCTTTTCGTTGTTTTTTAATCGTTGTCTCGACTCAGCGAGCATGTTTCTGGGTTCCGGTGGTAATGCATCGATACAAGAGTGCTTTTTATGACCATCCCAAGCGCTTTGGATCTTCGCGATCTTCTTCAGGACGTGGGTTATTTTATCGCTAGGTGTTGTTGTTTAAGGTGGTTTTATTATTTTGCTCGGAAGTTTTGGCGGGGAAAAAGTGTAATGTAATCTGTTTATTTATTTCTGCATTATTATTGTTTTTTGTTATTTTTGTATTTTATGTATGGATGTATTTCTTTCTTTTCCATTGTGAAAAAATACTTCTACTTTTATGTGCTTGTATATTTATTTATTCATCGTTTTAATTTAATTATGGCAAATTTTTATACACCAGTTCTAATGTTGAAGGCTGTTTTATTAATGTTAAGTTGGTTATATATAATGTTTACAGAATTTTTAAACAACGGGTACAATTATTTTTGTGTATGACTTTAGTGCTTGTAATTAGTATTCTTTTATCGTCGCGGCTGACTAGTGTTTTGTTTTGTTTTGTTTTGTGGTGTTGAATTGCACGTCGGTTGAAAGTTGTTGTGTGGTCAATCTAGGTACTATATTTTTATGTCTGGGTATTAGGTAGACATTCCGTCAATGAGCATGTGAACATAAATAGTATATTTGTCTGACTCTAAGTTTAGTTACTAGTGTTATTGTTTTTATGTTTAAGTTAGACGTCTTAGATTGTGATTTAAAAAATAAATAAAAGAGAAAAATTCCATCATCTTCGATCAGATACACACACATATATATATATATATATATATATATATATATATATATATATATATATATATATATATATATATGTGGCACAATGCGTAATATTCGTGAGCTTTGTGCCAGGCTTGCGCTGAGGTTTCGGGAAAGCTTGAAAATTCAACAATATACTCGGTGTAATCGTGACACCATTCTGACAGTTGAGATCACTGAGTTCACCTATGCCTCAGTCATATTTGGAAATATAAAGGTTAAAGCAATTCGATGACAGGTTTTGAGGGGTCAGGGATCATTCGACGACATCGGCTATGAGACTCAAAATTATAAATATTTGACGGGTCGTACACTGATTCTGCCTGTATTCTCTCTCTCTCTCTCTCTCTTTCTCTCTCCCTCTGTCTCTCTCCTTCTCTCTCAATTTCTCCCCTTCTCTATCCCTCGTTAAGAGATTTTGAAACTAAAAACAAACACAAGACGATCACATTTCAAAAAAAAAAAACCCACGGACACAACTAAAAATACAACAAACAAACGATCACAACCACAGTTGAAAAAAAAACTATCCAAAGAAAAACGCACGGACACAATTAAAAAAAGTAAAATAAAAAACAGCCACTTCTGACCGGAACGCCCATCCCAGCAGAAGAAGAACAAAGACAACACACCGTGAAACCACAAAAGCAAAAGGTAGGTGACCATTTTCTTCTGCTCTCATTTACTCTGAATTTGTTGGTAAATAATTTATAAAAATTATTTGTGTATAGAGCTTTTTGTTTAACGTCTGCTATTAAAAAGAAAAAAAAAGAAATAGACAAAATGGCTAGCACTAATCCAACCTCCTTAAATAGAGTGCTCACAGGTGGATCGAAGATCCCAATATTTACTGGAGGTTCGTCTGACTTAATGCCATGGCTAGCTGCTCTGAAAAAGAAAGAGCGGGTTTATAACCTAACAGACCTGGAGCTAGTGAATCTGGCATATGACTTTACAGACGGTCTACCTTCGGAATGGATCGGAGAATATCTCGACGACCATCCGAATACAACCAGTAAAGACCTGCTCGATGAGGTAGCGGCACAGTATGGCGATGTTATAAATACCGCCGATGCTGCTAGTGCCCTAATTAGAATAAGGCAAAATCGAGGTGAAGCACTCGCTAACTTAGCTAATAGGACGAACCGACTTGCTAAGTTAGCATACAGGGATGCAGATATGAGGGAAAGTTCAGCTGTGCAAGTGCACTTAGCTGAATTTTTCATAGATGCGTTAATTAACCCCTTCATTAAGGAGGATGTGGCCAGATCCAATCCGACAACACTATCGGAGGCTTTGTCTGCTGCGAGACAAAGTGAAAAGCTGTACGAGCGAATCCGAAGTGGCTACGGAAAGGAACAAGCTTATCTAAATGATAGCTTATTCAAAGGCGTTCACTGGCAGCAGGGACCTAGGGGGACCTCTAATAGATTTAGGATACCCAAGACCAAATTCTACAGCGAGGAAGGGTCAGAGAAAACCCATGGTTGCTACAGTTGTAGCAAAGACACAAACGCTGTAAGGAGTAAGTTTTGTGGGTACGCTTCGGCGAAATCTACGAGACCGCGGCGAGGGCATTTTAGCCATAACAGGCTAGAACAGGACTGCCCATGGTCATCTGAGAGAGAAGTAAATAACTTCAACCCAAGAAAAAGAAAGACCAGGGTACCCTCGCAAACCACACATCACCACCGGCATGAACCGACGCCGGTTTACCGAACATGTAACCATGTTAAGTCCTCGAAAAAAAGGACCCCGGCGAAATATGAACCCCAAAGGGCATGGATGTCAGGGAGGTGATAAAAGCGGTTCAAAACGGGCCCACCGAAGACATAAATTAAGAAAAGAAACTAGAAGACATAAAGGAGCCAAGGGAAACAAACTCCTCCAACAAGGCTCCGGAATGGATTTTATGGTGAAGATAAGGGGCCGACCGATAAAGGCACTGATCGACACTGGATCAGAGGTCTTGCTCCTCAAAACATCAGTTTTTGAGGAATTACAATCGGAAAAACGAGAACTGAAGAATTCGAATGTAACCGTTACACTCGCAAACGGACAAAAGATGGTTCTCAAAAATATGGCTCACTTACCAGTTAAAATGAGGAAGCTAAAGGCTTCGTCAAGGTTATATCTCACTCCGAACTTGGATCGAGAGTTGATATTGGGCGCAGATTGGTTGAAAAGAAACAGATCCCAAATAACCTTTAACCCTAACCTGTTGAAGATTAAAGGGGTGACTATCCCACTTGGTATTAATACCAGTGGTAAAATGGACGAATCCTCACTGAAAAAAGTGGAGTTGCCACCATGCATCGCCACTGTTAGATCTGTTGAGAAAAAACAGACAAAAAAGAATTCACCTCGATCTAAGACACCAGTCCAAAAAGGGAAACCCATGGTAGAGATAATTAATGTTTCTCCACACCTACCCACAGCACATATGCATGTGGCTCGTAGGGGCATAAGAAATAATGTAATATTTCCACCGGACTTACCGGATAAAAGGGAATATAAAACGACCAAACCTCAATTGAAAAGATTTCCCAAATTACCCACCCCCAATAAACTAAAAATAGCAGACGGAAAAACTAAAAGGCTTCCTAAAACGACCGAGAAATTCGTTTTAGAATTGTCTGGGGGCATCAACCATGAAAAAAATAAAAACGTAACTGAAATTAATAATACAGATGTTTTTATCAAAGAAAAAACTGTTGAAAAATCAACAACATTTAATGAAAGTAGTCAAGTAAAATGACTATATATAAAAATGTCTAAAAAAAATAATATTAAGGGGCAATATGTTTTTCTAAAAGAAAAAAAGGAGAAAGAAAAACCCTAAGATGAGTTAATATTTTAGGAGAGAAGACGAGAGTAAAAATGTTATAAAGACAGAAATTTATATTTCAGGAGAGACAATAAGACATATATTTGTACGCAGTGAGCATTGTGCCATGAATCACCGGTGACCTTTGCTAATTGCATAGCCAAAGGTCAAAATAAGAGAGGGGCGTATGTGGCACAATGCGTAATATTCGTGAGCCGTGTGCCAGGCTTGCGCTGAGGTATAAAGAAAGAGGTTTAAACATGTCTTCAAGTAAAATAAATATATATTTTTATATTAAAGGTAAACAGTTTCTTTCCTTATTTCAAATAAGGTTCTTTTTACAGCATAATGGTCCCAGAAGTAAACGACAGAGACGATGATTGCTCACTGGTAACAACGGTGAGTAATTACGTGCACATGTAACACATCGTCCCGTCGTTGGCACCAAAGTCCGACAAGATATGTCCCCTGTCAAAAAGATCCTTCCACTAGGATAAACGCCCCACTGGCCAAACGACTCCGCCACACACACACACACACACACACACACACACACACACACACACACACACACACACACACACACACATATATATATATATATATATATATATATATTACTTGTAGACAAACTTACAAAATATAAGCTCAATAGATATTAATTTTAACTCTAGAGCACGTATAAATAAACAATACAAATTTAGATTCCAATAACCATGTCTTTTTCATCATTGAAGATCCAATTCTTTACGTTCCGTGTTGTCATCACTCTGACAATCAATGTATAGACATACATATATTGGATTTTCAAATAGCAAAACTCATCAGAAAGGAAGGACAAAACCGTGTCCAAAACGTCAAAAAATAAAATACATTTTTAAACATAATATATGCAGATTCTATACGTAATAAGTTCGTGTTTATATTCATAAATCTGCACCATGTTTAATCCGAAAAAATCTAGTCAAAAATATGCATATTTTTCTTAAAATATATCTTTCTAAATCAGATCACAAAAATCGAATGACGATAGAGATGAAAAAGGAAAAAGAAAAAAGAAAATATATACATTAAATGTTTGTCCAGTAATACAGTACGAATTAATAGACTCGAGAATTAATTAATTAATTAATATACTCGAGAAGACCTTCGTACCAGTTACGGTAGTGATTGAAGAAACAATGAAAGTGTACTTCCTTGTACATTCAATGATAAATGCCAGTATACTGAAATCATATGCCTTTAATAGGGTTAAGATGAAAATTCATATACTAAATGTACAAAAGCAAGGAAATTCACAAATGTTTACAATTTTATTGTCATTAAGGGTATGCGAGCACAACAGGGCTATGTATTTTACTAGTAGGAATTTTTCTTCAGCGCACCTCACACACTTCATCCACTTATGCATAGAGATTTATACTGTAGTGATGTGATAATGAAATGGTTTGGTCATACCCTTAATGACAATAATAGTGTAAAAATTTGGGAATTTCCTTGCTTTTGTACATTTAGTGTATATGAATTTTCATCTTAACACTATTAAGGGCATATGATTTCAGTATACTGGCATTTTTCATGGAATGTCACTACTTTTGTAAAGGCTATGCATCAAGAAAATGGTAATTTTAAAGGTTTTTAAAAAATTTTCTGGAAAACTAAGGTATATGGTAAGCTGAAATTAAAATGCCATCAACTAGACCCTAGAACCTCTATCTCTGCCAAAAATCAGCTGAATCCATCAAATAGTTGATGAGATACAGGGTGGCAGGTACGTACGTACGTACACACGGATAACACAAAATCACTCCTGACCTTTCTGGATCTCTGGGTTGCCTTGACTAATGATGCTGAAATTTTACACACTTATAGAATCAATCAAATGAAAATTGTGTGCAAAGTTTTAAATAATTTGGTTTATTGGTTTTTAAGTTATGACTGATCAAAGAAATGAGATTTCTAGCATAGGTCGTTTTTTAAGTCTATTAAGGGATAGAGCGCTATCGCGCCTCCCTTGATTTATTTGGCCCACATTTTATGAGCTTCTATTTTCCTTTACTCTACACTTGTTTCCTGATCTGAAAAAATTACTTTGCACAAAAGCAAGAAAAAATCCAAGAAAGATTATTTTTATTCAAAGATTTTTAAGTATTCATCTAAAAAAGAGACATGTTTTTAGTTCGATGTTGCAGGAAGAAGAGCTTTTATTTCAGAAATTCCTTTACAGGACATCTTCAGAGAGAATGTGTCCTGTATCGCCTCAAATATATCTGATTTGTTAAGCGTTGTTATTGAGAGCTTTTCCCTCGATTACTGTAAATATTCTTAGCAATTTAAATATATCGTTTCTAGGATGTTGCCAAATTTATCATCAACTTCAATGCCAGCAACATAACTAGACTTGACAATATACCAGTCATTTTACGTAAGAAACGGCTACTGGAACTTGTCCTTATCCTAACATATACAATACGTGATTAAAGGGGAAATTATTTCCATCAACATATACTTCGCTTGTTTGCTAAATATTTGAAAATACTGATGATCACTCATCTGCATCTCAGTACAGACTTCCTATGCGTCATGAGTAAGTTCTTTGAATATCTGATGAATCAAGCAATTGCCAACCACCTCAGCAAAAGAAATCTACTTAGTGATAAGCAATATGGATTTCGTCCTTCAAGGTCAATTACTGATGTGCTAACTGTAATATAGCATAGGATAATAAAATCTTTTGTCGAGGACTTTCTTTCTAGAGCACTAGTTCGTAACATATAAAATCATTTGATAGGGTATGGCACAAAGGGTTGTTTCACAAACTTCTTGCTATGAAATGTTTTCGCAACCACTGAATCGAAGTCTTTCTCTCCGATAGGTTTATAAAGTAGCCGTTGATGGGCAGGTCTACAACACATACTATCAATGCCGGTATGCCTCAAGAATATAGTCTCGCCAAACCCTTTTTCCTAATCTTATAATTATATTCCAAATCAGTGTCTCTTGGCCTTAATATGTGGTGACCTAATGAAAAATAAGGATTGCTGTTTTAAAATGAAATGTATCATGTCTGTATACATATGATAATTCGGGTAGGCGTAAATCGGGTTTGATGAAATTCCTTTCATCTACTTTTCTTTGAAAATATATCTGCATTGCGATCAAGCTAAAAGATTTTTAAAATAAAATATAATTATGAATAGAATTAAGCAAATACCTTTTCCACGATGTCATGTCGTATTTGCCTTTTGTATTTGAAAATATTCTATATTAAACTGTCAGATTTATTTCTCAATCTAACAAAACACAAATAAGACATTTATATGATATTTTTGTTTAATCTTTACTCTTACTTATGGTACGAATATTTACTTAATCGAAATAACTTTTCCACCGCGCTTTATTTGGATACTGCCGTTTCATAGTAATAGCACTATATCGAACAGTTTCGCTTTTGAGAAACGTTCAGTGTTTTCTGGTGTACAAATGAAACGGTAAAACCGTCCACCTTTACTGTATTTATTTTTTATTTTGGTCTTTGATTTTTAAATTTGTTATAATATTTGAAGAAATGTAATTATCATCATTAGACTTCAAAACTTTGTACAACTGGGCTATCTTTTCGCTTAGCCAATATACTTAATTAGTCCCACCACTTGAACCAGGAATGTATAAAATATATAAGTTCTACAAAAAGTCATTATTATACCTTATCTCTTATTACTTTTCCACGCATTAGTGCCGGATAATTCGGCGGATAACCGTATTCGTCGTATTGGAGGAAATTCACGGCCGAATGACCAGCGCTGCATGTGTATATGACAGCAGAAAGCACCATTACTAAGTCCTCAGTGGTATAAAATCCGCTATTTCCATTTTTTTCGGGAATACCCTGAAATACAAAACAAATGTAGAACCTAAGATAAAAAGACAAATGCTATACTGCCTCTCCTTCGAAAACGGAGTTAATGTCCGGAAGAAATGTATCGTGACGAATGAAAATATATTATACAGAATTAGATAAGCACAAACCGTTTTAATATAGCTAGGATATGGGGAAAAACATTCGCATTTATTCATTTAGATAACATTAAAAACAATGGCAAGTTTCGTTGTCCACGTGAAACGCTAGGATGAAAAAATTGTGCGGAAAAATATAGTTGGCATCTTTATAAACAAAGAGAAAAATCCAGCTAAGGAAGAACGATAACTTCTTTTCAGAATTGTCTACTTAAAAAGACATGTTTATAAACTTGAGTTATTCTTCTTCCTTAGCTAGCCACTTTTACAACTTGTTTAGTTGACGACAATATTTTTCCGACCTAACTTTTATTTCGGCGTTTGACGTGTACGGTTAAACTTGACATAATAAAAACAAACATTAAAAACCACAAGTTATTTTTTACTAAAACATGGTTTAATTTTTTTTAAATATATTAATTGTTTCTGAGTAATTCCGAAACTTATATCGCTCTAAATAACTTACGTGACTCAAATAGTCATTAATCCCAAATAAAAGTAGTTTCAGTCCTTTTTCTATTTCAGTCGTGTAATAAGAAATCGCGTAATAAGAATGCCAGCATGGATGGGTTTTTTTTTCATTATTTATTTATTGGGGTGGGTGGCAAGAAATGTTGATAACAGACGAATGATCGAAATGATTTTGATTATACAGGTAAAAGACAAAGTTCTTATTTTGATTATACAGGTAAAAGACAAAGACGCATATAATAATGAAAAGGCACAAAAATGGCACAGAAAAGATCACTGGAAAAACATCCTAGAAAAAGTTATGGAAAAAGACTGAAAACTTTACATGATTGTCACAGAAAACTCACATTGAACATCAATAAAAATCAATAAAAAGACATTAAAAATTAGACAAATTTCACATAGAAGTCACAGGATAAGTCAATGAAGATACTAGAGAAGAAGCTGGTTGTAGAAAAATACATAGAAAGGGTTAATAGAAAATACTATAAAAACTCTGAACAACGTGGTTGGAGGACCAACCTGGGGTGTTCTACAAAAACGGTGTCCAGAGCTGCATCAAACGATGGGAGAAATGCATAACTCCAGGTGTTTTTTTATGTAGAGAAAGACTAATAACAGTGCCAAGTTTCATTAATCTACTGCTATGGGAAAGTGGTTAGGGGCATTACTTATTGAACGCCCCTCGTATGATGTCATAATTATCATCCGGTCAGACTTTACAGAAACGAACTCAAGAGATGAACTTACCGCCATACCAATTCCACCTGAACTGTATGTTTCTTTGGCCAAATCTTTCGCCCAGTTTTGCATTTCATAATCCTTCAATAAAATATCGTCATCATCTACAAATAGGACAATATTTATGTCAATAAAATAGATTATAACAAGCTAAAAATAATTCATATGTATTTCTCTTCTATGTTTCCAGATTCTGTATATGCAGGCTAGGTTCTAAAGATATTGGCTGTATTAATGGTAACGAATTCAGTAAAAAGAGGTTTTCTGACATCGTCTGTAAACTCTTGGGATTTTTATGGGAGAGATAAAGAGGTGAAATTGCTGCAATTCCACCGGAAATGACACGGAAAGTCATGAAGAATTTTCAGGAACGTCTAACTCAATGTTTTATCTTATATAATTTATAAAACCAATCAAAATAAAATTATTCTAATGTAAGTTATGGAAATACAATCAGTTTCATTCTGGATTGTTGTGTTATTTTTTAATGTTGGAGATTGTATGCCATACTCTATAATCATACAGAAGCACCCGTGGTAATTCTAACAGAGAAATGCTAATATAAAATGTATGACTAATTATTATGCGACTAATTGAGGTAACGGTGAACTTTATGAGGATAAATAAATTGACATTGTGAATATTCGAGGTGTCCTTGTTCTTCTATCTTCCGCGCCATCTGTTCAGCTATGCGGAATGAATACTAAGATGGCATAAATAAATTGACATTGTGAATATTCGAGGTGTCCTTGTTCTTCTATCTTCCACGCCATCTGTTCAGCTATGCGGGATGAATACTAAGATGGCTTCTCGGTCACCCGCGCATCTTAATGAAACCTGATATCAAAGTAAACACCCGAGAAAAGACAGAAATAACGAAAGCTCAATAGAAACAAATTAAAACGTGTTTAAATTTGTATTGTTTAAAAACAATCAGGAATCAAATATTATTTATGTCGTGAAAATTTGCTCATTTAAATATTTATACAGCAAACTTATTTCAATATGTTTAAACCTTTACATTTAATGTTCTAGATGAAAATAAAATTGTTTTTAAACATCCTATTTATTCGTTACATTTATCAATTAGCTAAATATATTTTCCTTTAATAATATTTATGGATGGACACATCAATGGTTGGAATCTTGTTAGGAATTCAGAAGTGAACTATATATTTACATATACATATCTAAAATAAATGTAATTCTTAAAAAATAAGGTGGGCGTCAGCATTCTACACAAATTATATTGAGTTCAAATAAATAAAATGTTGGAAAGTTCAGGGTATACCTTTGAAAATAAAATCTTGCGTTTTAAACTCAGAAACCACAAAATATTTTGAGATTTACTGATTGGCACTTATTAAATCTTTCAAACATGTCTCATTATTATAAATCGGCACCTAATATTAAGTTTTGATTGTAATTTATGTATATTGCTTGAAGATTTTCAAATATACTCACCATAGTAAAGGTGGACATAATCTGTGACGTATTTGCGAATGATGTCGTATATTAACAAGGAATCATGCCTGAAATGGTAATTC
This sequence comes from Sepiola atlantica, assembly GCA_963556195.1. Lineage (NCBI taxonomy): Eukaryota > Metazoa > Mollusca > Cephalopoda > Sepiida > Sepiolidae > Sepiola > Sepiola atlantica. Next base: position 173,529,490 of record OY744524.1, on the reverse strand, counting down.
GGCAAGACTTTTGGGTCTTCGACCTGAAAGTTAAATAAGTGAACATAATATAAAGAGACTAACACCCAGCATGGTGCATATCACTATCTCAACGTAGCATCTCTTTCCTTTATGATCTAACAGCAAACGCAATTCTACAAGTTTTTCATAATTTTACAATATAACATGTCTTTTCATTACAAATCCAACATTTTATAAAAACAACACGCCCACTATTAATTGATTTTTTTTATTTATTATGCACTTTGGGAATTTTGTATTTTAAAGAATAATCTCATTGCAACTTTTAATAACAAGAAAATCTCAATATTTCAATATAAAAATCAAATTCTCTTTCATATTCTATCGGATAGAACCCTTGAAATGTTCTGATGAATTGCTTTTTGATATTATGAGATACTATTAAACTAATTAAACAGTTTCCAGCAAAAATCTTACTTCATTTTAAATATTTATGTGGTTGATAAATTTTATATTTACCGTTCGAGTAGAAATATGAAAAACATGTTTTCCATATTTTGCAGTCCTATGAATGATTTTGAAGGCGTCAATGAAGTCAGCACTCGTTGTTCCTTGTAGTAAAATAGGTAAACCTAAGGATTCCAACCTTATTGTATAATTGAGATAATTCAAAACAATTTTAATCTGATCACTCGTAGAATACGAATTGAGACAACATAGCAGGATAAAATTATGGGTTTAGATATTATTTAAGATTATGAAGTTAATCCTTTATTATGGGATGCTAAGAATAAATGGAGTTTGCTGAAATGCTTGATAATAATCATTGTTTTATGTGTTTTGTTTTAGTTTTAATTACAATTGAAGATTATAAAAAGATGTTCGGTGGAGTATAGCGTGTTCGAGAGAACGAAATGACCATTTTTAGAAATACTGATGATCGGTCTTCTGCATCTCACTACAAACCGATCAGTCTCATCTAAGTTTTGAGTAAGTTGCTTGAATCTGTGATAAATCAAGAAATTGTCAATCAACTCAGTAAAGGCAATCTACTTAGCGTCAATCAATATGTATTTCGTCTTGCAAGGCTTATGTTGAACATTAAGATTGCATAAGATCAGTGAATCAACTGACTGGATTTTTGTTTCTAGGGCAATAGCCCTTCACAGATCAAAGGCTTTCGTTAGTGTATGACACAAAGAGTTTATTCACAAACTTGCTAGGCATGGAATATCTGGCATTGACTTTGCAACCATTGAATCCTCTTGTCTCTGATAGGTCTAGAAAAGAGCTTTTAATAGGCAGAGATCAGAAACACAGAACTAACATCGGCGTGTCCCTAGGATCTATTCTAGGACCAACACTTTTCATGATCTTCAATCATAATTTACCAAATCATATCTTCAGTCTATTTCTTGACATCTACGCTGAGGACACATATGTTATAGCAGCACCTCAAAAAGCACTGGTGATAAAGAGTCTGTCTCTTCGGATTTTCAGCACGTACTGCAATGGAATAAAAATGTATTGTTACTCTAAAACCAAGCTTCTCCCTTTTCGCTACTAATTCTCTGATCTTAGCTTTGCTCCAGTCGAAATGAATGGCCCTCTCCTGGAAGAAGCTCTTGTTTTGATAAGCGTTTGAGAATGATTTTTACTGCAGATGTAAAATAGAAGATGCATGTATGCATATCCAGTCTTTTGTTGGAAAAATTGTTGAACCATTCTACCGCTCCAAGATGTACCTAACTCGCCTATATATGAGTTATATATGACTTAAGATGTAGTACATATACCCTATATGAGGTTGTGATGCTAAGGGCATCCTTTTCTGTCTTAACGAAGTACAAAATTTAGTTCCAAATCTAGTGAAAGATAAACTATTCTCTTCTTTACATTCTATTTCTGACAGAAGAACGGTGCTACTTTATCATTATTTTCATTAAAGTTGTTCGATTCTGCTCTAATATTCGGTCCCTCCTTGTAAGCCCTTTGCAGTCAGTACTCGTCTCTCTACCACAACGGAAGGAGACTTTCACTTGTTCCTCCATATATGCCACAATTAGGGAGAGCCGCTCCTCTTTGTACTGCCTTTAACCAAACGTATTTATCTTCGCCACTAATAAAGTCGGCGACGTACATAACTGAAGCACTTAACCTACCCCCCTCTCTCCAGTATTAAAGAAACAATCGACTTTGTTTTTAAATATCAATTTAAAGAGTGAACCAGGCTATGAGGTTAAAACAATACGGGGTTAATGATATGACAGATGTCGGTCGAGTGTACGGAATGGAGGGTAGAAGGCTAAGTAAGGGTGCTTGTTTATTGACGACTGTTGTCGTTTTACCTTGTATTGAATTTTAGCGTTTAGTTTTAAATTTTGCACAAAGCGGTGAGCAAGACAGTCGTTCCCTGTTGGCTGTTACGTTGAACAATGAGCCGATATAATGAAAGTTGGAACAAATGGAATTTTCAGAAATAATGTTTTATTTTATTAAAAAATAAGAAATGTCTTGTGCATTTTTCATAAAGCTATTTAACTTTCAACTGCAGAACTCAATGATTTCTCGTCCATGAAGTCAAGAAAATCAATTCTCTGCAGATGATTAATGATTAATGCTAATTAAAGTTAGCAGATTCTCGCCCACTCATCGTCCGGAGAGAACAAAGCCATCTTTTCAATGTGTAAAGGATCTATTCGTAACGTGGAACAAGTACCATGAATGAGCCTTTCATTGTCCTTCAGATGGGCAAGGGCCGAACGGGATAGTCAGCACGGTGCCTAAAACGAAGATCCCGCACAACGATGCCTTTCGGCCACGATAATGCTACAATGGTGTCTACACGCAGGATTCAACCTAGGGGCTAAGGACGTAGCATAAAACGATAGGGCTACACATGTGCCTAGTGTCAGACAGAATTTACATAGACAAATCTTTTTTACAAGAGCTACCGATCTGTGAAACACATTACAATGGGATTACTTCCCTGAAGATTACAACATGGTCGTCTTGAAATATAATGTCAAGAAATACTTCCCTAAATAATCAAAATTATTTCATTTCACTGATCAATTTAGTACTTCCATAGTGTTCTTCACATGTCAACCGACAATAATTACTTCTCAGTAATACTTTATCCTCGAGTGGCTATTGGTTTTGATGAGCGGCATACCAATACTAAAAATATTTCATTATTGCTTCAAAACACTATTTATCTTGAGTGATACAGAAAGTGGGCACATCTCTCGATGTTAATGGTTTATATGGTTTCACTGTTCTTACTCCGATATGAAACCTGGCATCATTTTAGTTAAAGATTGAACGCTTCTTTTGTTTGTTCTGTATGTCTATTCCAATCTTCGTAAAGATATTGCAATACCAAAAAAAGGTTCATTTAAGCCAATCATTTGTCTATTATCATTGTTTCTCTTTCAAACCACCACATACTTGATGGAAATCCTCTGCTCAATTCAAGAGCACCGTTCAATTTAACGTCATTTTTTAATTACTCTTTATTCTAATTCTGAAGGACTAAAATTATATTTCGCTAAAAAATTAGAAAAAAGTTTAGATTTATCACAAATTTCTTGTTATTTATTTTCTTAAAAATTGACATTATTTATTGATTGATATAAATGATTCGTGTGTACACTGACGAGAGATCAACCCGTTATATATTATATATTACCTATTTGTAAATGATTAACTTAACACACTTTTCTGTTTACTTATATCCGGAGGTTCATACCATCCTAATAGAGAAGTATGAACAACTTTATTTGAATACAACTGATCCAACTGGCTTAACCGATAATATTGTCAGCCTTTATCGTCATCATAATAATTTTACCAGGCGTAGACAGACATCTCGCTGCTCAACTACCCACTTAGGATGACCCCGATAAATTTGGCCCCTAATCTACAGTAGGCACTTACATCTCAATGGCAACGTGCACCCTTGATTGGGGTGAATTAAAGTTTTTAAAAATTCCTTTGATGCAAGATATCAGTCGATTTGAAAAGTACATACAAAATTGAAATGACGATTTTTAAAAAATTAATATAATACTTCTAATTCTCATCAAGTATACATTGAATTTGTATATTTTACAAATTTCTGTGGAATTTCAGAATGTAAGATAGCTGAAAAAAATTAACTTTAAGAGAAATTAGTAATTTTTTTGCTATTATTTAATTAACTTATGAAGATACTTACATTTCTCGATTTAAATTCCGCTGGTGGTGTTCCGTGTAAATCAAACCTCCATTTTTGTTTACTAAAAATGATAAGATGCAATATTAGAAATATGTAACACAAGAAAGCGATCATTATCGTTTAATTGCCCAAAATATTATATATATATATATATATATATATATATATATATATATATATATATATACATATATATATACATATGAAGAGTTCGACCGCAAAACGCGATAAATCCAATTCGTTTAAATTGAGACCGTAAACAATAAACACACGAATATATTAAATCTAGACTTTGAACGAAAGCTGATTTTAATTGAAAAAAAAAGATTATTTCGGTATCATGTTATGTAATACATAGTTTTGGGATGTCGTCGAGTGTTGAAATGCAACCCTATTTGTAAGCACAGTTTCGTGATTTTTAAAATGGCGTTTATTGCGTTTTGCATTCGAACTCTTCATATATATACATAAATATATACATATATATATACATATATATATATATTTATATATATATATATACATATATATATATTTATATATATATATATATATATATGTATATATATAAATATATACAAATATATATATAATATATATATACATATATATATATGTATATATGCATCCATTTTCTTAAAGGGCATCGTATATTATACTACGTTTTTGTTGCTGATGTTTGTTGATTGAGTAATACCATTGAAAACGGTTCAAAACCTTCAAGAAAATTGTATAAATCACAAGTCTCCTTAAAAATAAAAACCCTACTATCGATGACGACCACAAAGGTTGAAAGCGCTAGAGTAATGGCTTAATCAAGAACACTCGGAGCCATATTACACCGGCTACAACGGAGGACAAGAAAACTTGCTCAACGCATCGAGATTATCACTAAGAAATCAACAAACGCGAAGATTCCGTGTCATTCAACAACGCTTGCTTATATATATATATATATATATATATATATATATATATATATATATATATATATATATATATGTATAATTGGGGGTGTTTACGAAGGATATTTTTTAAACGTATAGTCCTTATAATATATAAACTGTTTCCAATTGTAAGCTCAATGAAGTTGTATTACAAGATACAGAGCATATATTTATCTTAATTTTTACATTCCACTGGAATAAATCCAAAATCATAATTTTTATTAGTTTTTACAATCTCTATATTTCCGTATTTCGATGAGGGTTTATTCTTCTATCATCTTACGATCAAAAGTATTTTTTTCAAATTTTACATCCATCCCTTACACGCGTTTCATGGCAAAATCGGATAAGTGTAATTTTCTAGTTCAACTTTGTCAATCATCAGAGACGAGCATTATATATTGTTCAATTGTAAAATAATATATAATGCTTCTCTCTGATGATTGGCAAGATTGGACTAAAAAAGTACACTTATCCGATTTTTGCCATGAAACGCTGTGGTTCTACCTCTGGCAGCCATTTTGTTTTGTAAGATTCTCTGCACAGTCGGAGAAATTTTTCTTCTGGTTTAATTATTTTCTGTTAATATTTACACTATTCATACACTTGTTAAGAACTATTATTTTAGTATTTTTTATCTTGATATCAGAATTGAGATTAGTTTCTAAATTTCACAACAATATCGGAATGGAAGTTAGTTTGTGTTAAACAGATGAAATTCACCACGGATATAAAAATGAATCATACATCAGGTGCACATGGACATCGTTGTCGAATGACAAACACTTCTCACTAACGCCCAAGACGACTATAAAAGGTGTGAATTCATCAGTTGTTAAAGTGAGAAGCAAAATCATATGTAATCGTTTCTCTACTTTGTAATCGATTGTATTTATTCCTATTCACTACTGTGGTACGATACAACAGTTTGGCAACGAGCGAATTTCGCATTAACCTATGCGCTATTAGCAAACTTCGAAAAGAAGGTTAAATAAAAAAGTTCACAAAAAACATGCAGAACTATAAATGATTTAAGTTGGACTTTTGTAAACCAACAAGTAAAATCAGATCAGAAAATAACAAGTCGCTTTATTTCTATATTAGCCATGAGGAAATATAGAAGTAAAGAGATTATATATTATTTAGAGAAGTAAGATTTTTTATAGATAGATCACGGTTAATGTATTTTTGAATGAAATCGAATTGGCGTAAATAGTGGCAGTGATTGTATCTCTATCACTCACTCTCTTTCTCTCTCTCTCTCTCTCTCTCTCTCTCTCTCTCTCTCTCTATATATATATATATATATATATATATATATAGTACTATTTCATGTATCCACATGAAATTTAATAAGGAGATATAATCTTTATGCATCAATTTTCAGTATTTACTTCAACAGTGCTCGATACGTAAGTAGAGCTAGGTAGTAAGCTATGAAAATATATTTATGGCAATTAAGCTACGGAGAGGCTTCCGCGTTTCATCCCTGGGGGGAATCTTCAGGCTAAAAACAGAGAATGTCGAATTAAAACAGCACTAGCAAACCACTATTGGGAGCTAAAAGAAAATGGACGCTCAGCAATAATTGAATTGAAAATAATACGACAGGCCAGTACATGTAGAAATTTAGACGACTCGTGTAGATTATGCCTGAATGAAAAATTTGAAATTCTAAACTTTAAATGATACCGAAATCTATTAAACTATAGAAGTGAGATTACAGACAGCTAAATTTACCTTAGGCTAACGATACATAAATATATAAATAAACAAATAAGTAAAAAAAAAACTAAACTAAACAAATAACCAACAATTTAAAAATTAAAACCTAAAATAGAAATACAAGGAACCACCCAGTATATTGGCACAAAACAGAAACAGGATATAGGCTAATCTATAGAAAAGAGAACAATAGAACAGGATATATGTTGTAACACTAACCAGAACTTTGTTCGTGGGAAGGCCAACGATTGGCTGAGAGAACAACAAAGAATCTGATTGGTTAACTAGCTAGCCGTGTATATAATAACACCCGGCAAAAATGCATTTTAGCCTGAAGATTCCCCCCGGAGATGAAACGCGGGAGCCTCTGTATAGCTTAATTGCTATAAATATATTTCCATATCTTACTATATATATATATATATATATATATATATATTCATCAATATCCAACCATGTAGACATACTAAAGATAATATTTTTTAACAGTTCATTTCATCGATCATTCTCGATTGACTTCTGATCCGGTAATCCGCTAATTTTATTTTCAGGCTTTCACTATATTCTAATTAATGTCCAATTTAACCTTCAACTCAACGAGAAGTCCTAATTAGCAAGTAAACATTTTCACAAAACATTTTCAGATATTCATATATCATACTGTACCTACGGCATAAATTATTGTAAATTCCCGAAATAAAATGTTTTTCTCTCGACAGGATAAAACACTACACTGTAAAGAAATATGTCGAGCATAAAAAATATTTCGATTAAGGACATTTTTGCTCTGAGCCGTTATTCGGGATTTTCTTTACACAACATTTACTCAGGAATTAATTGTTTAAAATAATATATTTTTAAGTGTTTTACATTTTATTGTTTTAGCAAAATTTTTAATTTTTAATTTAAATTTAATTGCTGTTAATGACGCGGAGTAATTTATAAGTGTTCCATTCTAAAAAAACATTTACTGATTTTTAAGATGCAAATTAAAATTTTTAAATAGTTGCTGTTGATTTAGTGACACAAAGTAATTTATAAGTGTTCCATTCTAAAAACAAACATTTACTGATTTTAAAGATGCAAATTAAAAATTTTTTGGTTGCAATTGCATTTCAAATAAATTATCCGGTTTAGTTTACGTGTAAAATAGGGCAATTTGTAAGAACATGGCGTCGGTAGGTCTCCAGCAAGTTAGTAACAGAAAATGTGGTAAAAATAACTTACAAATTAGACACCATTGTATAAGCATTGGTGCTACCAACATTCATCGTAGTATTAATAAAACCACGTTTTGATAGCAACAAATCGAGTGCCTTCCTGAAAGACAAAACATAGTTTGTGTTGTAAATAGTAATACTTATCATTGTAGTTGTAATCGTCGCATTATATAATATTAGTAGTTTAAGTGGTGATAATGTTAATAACAGCAGCATCAATCATAATAATTATCGTAGTAATCACAGCCGGAGCTTACCTACTACTTTCTCATTTTCCGTAAAACTAATTGCCTGTTAAATATTGTTTAAATAAATAATTTATGATATTATATTTTATTTTTATGTTTCGGAATTTTTTAGATGAGGGTTGACAATTTGTAGAATTTGGTATATTCGGACTACTATTCACATCTTGGGTGTTTTTATCACAACGTTTCGGCCGATGTAACCTCCCACCTTTTCAGGTGTACTTTGTCGAATTCGGGAATCTTTCTGTCGAACTCGGATGGCCCCGTGGTGCAGTGGATATAGCATTAAGTATAATTCAGTTCTAAATGACAGCCATCTCAAGGGTGAAGGTTCAATCCTCAGTGCGCGCGATATGAAGAATTGCGAATTACTGAAGACTTCTTCCCAGTCATGGCAGATGGAACGAAAGCATGCTACCTCCGTGGATTTAATAAACGGTTCCGTCCAGATTCCCGAGTTCGACATAAAGATTCCCAAGTTCGACAAAGTACACCTGAAGAAAGTCGGAGGTTACATCGGCCGAAACGTTGTGATAAAAACACCCAAGATGAGAACAATAGTTCGAATATACAAAATTCTACATATTTTATTTTTATTTTACTTACATGTTGATTTACTTTCGTAATTATAATCGTATTTTTCAGTTATATATATGACATTATAAAATGTATTTTCAACTTTATATGGACGACAGAAATCAACGCAACAAGAAAATACAAGAAAACAAAAACAGTTGTGATAAACTTTTCGCATTAGTTTGACAAAGTCGACAGCGGATATTGAACATTAATGTACATATATTATATTATACAGAAGGTCAAATCAACGAGCGTTCGAGTCTCATCGATTATCATAAAAAAAACATTTGAAAACTTTCAGTTTCAAGGGAGATAATTACATGAAAACTTCCGGCGCTGATGTTAAGAGAACAGACACTGCACTTTGATCTTAACCAAAATTCCAAGGAGCAATAAAAAAATATTCTTTTGTGACGAGTCATTTTTAATTGAATGGAAAAAACTCAGTTTAATCGGAATTTATAAGTGTAGTATCGGTTCTGTTATCATAAGACAGTCTTCCGTGTCTAGCAAAAATATGCGAATTTTAATTTTGGAAAATTGTATTTAATAATTGAGCATTCTGCTGTTTCTTCCCGCGAATATTACAGAAGTATATATATATATATATATATATATATATATATATATATATATATATATATATATAGTCTCGTAATTATATAGTCTCGTAATAATATATAATTATTTTATAATAACTATTTAATTATTATCTACATACGTATACGTTTCATCCTTTCAAATTCAACAGTAGAGATAACTGTTCAAACCGGTCGCATGATTCGAACCTTGGAACAAGAGACATCTTTTTTAACTCAATTTCGAACGCTCTAACCAATCGAGGCGAATTCTAACCGTTATACGACGAGATGAAAACTATATCTGCTGTGTCGTGAGAAACAACGATTAAGAGATGGGATGTCAATTTTAAACGTGATCGAGCAGACACAAATGATGCTGAAAGCTCAGGTCGCCCAAATTCGGCAGTTTTTCCGAAAAACATAAAACACTTGTACAAACTCGTTTTGCGATTGTAAATTGAAGTTACGTGAACAAACAGACGAGTTGGAGATATCAGAAAGCAGTGTAATTACCATTTATCATAAACTTTTGTTAATCAGAAAGCTGTGTTCAAAGTGGGTGTCGCGTTTGCTCACAGTCGACAAAACAAAAACAACGCGTCGACGCTTCACAGGGTTGTTTGCAAGTTTCAATGCAACAAAAAAGTGTTCGCGTCAATATGCAACAGTGGATTAAAATACATTCGATACGGTGGCAAATCGGTAGTCAGCTGAGGGAACAGTAGTTCCAAGTAACAAAATATGCAAACATCAGAAGGCAAGGTTTTGGCCTCCGTATTTTAGAATTCGCAAAGTATTTTGTTCATCGATTACCTTGATAAAGGAAAGACCATTAATAGCGAATATTAATAACATTATTGGTTCATTTGAAGAAATAAATCGCAAAAAAACGGCCACAAATGAAGAAGAAAGACGAACCATGGGCTCTTTTTCGGTTTAGTAATACAAGGGATCAGGGATTGTCATTCTGGACCACAGTAATTATATCGAGAGAATGATGGTACTGAGCGATGCCGCAAAACTAGAAAATTTAGGCAATTCCAATGTTAATGGCGGGACAGAAACCAATCACAATGTCGCTTTATAAAAAGAGATGGCTTTCCAAGAGACCTATAATAGAATCCGTTCAGTTAGAGATTGCTTTCCAAGAGACCTATAATAGAATCCGTCCAGTTAGTTCCCAACGTCCAAGGATGTATTCTTACATATGGTCCATAAGGACAATGTTCCGATGAGACCTATCTTTTCTATGGTGTGTTCAGACCAGCATTAATTAGGTAAATGGTTAGTCAAGGTCCTCACACCTGTTTTGAAGATATACTCTGGATTCTGCATTCCTGACTGGTTTCGGGTTGCAAATTTTGTTTGTGAACTCAAGTGTTCGTCAGATAATTAGTTCCTATGTTCTAATGATATATCTAGTTTGTTCACTAATGTGCCTCTCGATGACACTCTCGGGATTCATGCCGTCTTTATCGTAGTTCCCTCGCTACGCCCCCATTTTCTGAACAAATATATCTTGAGATACTTGGTTTAGCTGCCAAATCTGTTGCATTCAGCTTTGACGGGAACATGTATAGTCAAATTGATGGGGTAGCAATGGGAAATCGTTTGGGCTGAGTTTTGGCCAATATTTTGTTGGATTTTAAGAGCTACAGTTGTTCGACCGGTTGCCGAATCCGGTGTGCTATTTCCATTATGTGTATGATATATTTTGTATATGTGCATCCCGTATGGAAGCTCAGGCTCTTATACGGCATTTAAATTTACTTCACCATGCATGATGTTTACGATTGACGGTAGGGTGAATAACTCATTACCGCTTTTAGACAGTAGTGTCGAAAGATCGGATAAATGTTTTGTTGCAAGCATCTACAGAAAACCTACTTTTACAGGTGAATATATTAGCTGGGATTCGTTCTCCCCTAAACCCTAAAATTAAATCTGATTAAAACTTTAGCTTTGTTCATTTGCTCTAGTACTAAACTATACGCAGAGCTTCAAAGTATAACAGAAATCCTCTCGGTTATCCTTTATACAGGATTGAAAAATGTATAAAAGACAAAATCACTGCTTTGAAAGATGAAAGAAATTTCGGTCCCCAAAATGGTTTGTTTATGTGAAGCTCCCATAGATCGGTATTAAAAGTCAGGAGTTGTCACACAAAATGTCGTCAGCCGTTTCGCGTTGTATCTTTGCAACTAAAGTTTGAACTAAAATTCAGGACTAAAAGCGCTTTCCCCTGTTTTCCAAAGGACGGTATCCCCTCCACTCAATATAATATGGTTGTGTATCGTTTTATTGGTCAGTACGAGGCTGACTACGTGGGGCGTAACATCCATCTCTTAGAGGTGAGAATTTCCTATCATATTCCCCTTCGATGCGTAGGCACAGACGGTGGCCGACATCCGGACGTTCACAAGCCTACGCGTCGGCCATTGGTGACCATTTATTGCAGTGCTAAGTTTACACTAGAGGGTACACGGATGAGGCAATCTCTATTTTGCACAGAGCTCGTACCAAAAGTCATTTAAACTCCTCGAAGCGGTTGCTATCAACTTACGACAGCCGTCTCTGTGCAAACAAAAAAGAGTTCACCCATAATTTTCTAGCATCGCAATGGTTTTCAAAAAAATCATTTACTGTGCTTTTCATACAAAGGTGCTTTCCGATTGTAGAAATATTGAATATACTAAATACACACGCGCAACTAGCCTTATCTACACAAATCAAGGCATTGATAACACTCTCAATTCAACAACCAATAGTATCGGCCACCTTCGACGTTCTTCGTCGTTGCCTTAACAATGAGGAAATATCTGATTTATATTATTTTCATTTATTTAAAAAATCTAGCATTAAATTGGTTTTCACAAAAATTATTTCTTGGGCTTTTCATAGAGAGATGCTTTGCGATTGTCTAGCGTAGAATAAGTCCCTTAGATTATCTCTCTTTGTCGGCCTTCCTTTTTGTAAGAGATCTTTTTAACCCCGACACCGGGCGAGCGGCTTCCGGTGCTCTGTATCCTATCTGCTAGCTGCTTTGTCTCGGACCTACAGGGTGTCTCAAAAAAATGTACTCACTCTTAGAATGACGCGACGTTTGCGAATCCCTTGGTGCGCGTTATCAGCTTTGTTTGAACAATAATGGTCATCAGTTTGAACATTTGCGAACATGATTCTTCAATTACATCTGTCTCATGTATTCGATGCTATTTCATTTCACTCTATGTTCATAAATAAAAGTGTTCTCGTCATTCTACGAGTGAGTACATTTTTTTGAGACACCCTGTATATGGAGGAATTTCTATCCCCTTAAATATCATGATATTTTAGGCATCTCCGGTAAGAAACACGCCCTTCTTCTCCCTCAAAATAGAATTAAACAGCATGAGTATTATTTCCTTTGCACAATTCTTTTATCTAAGAGAACTTTATTCACTCTTTCTCACCACGTGTGAATCTTATTTTAACTGTCAATAACGTGTGTATCTCTCTTGTCTTGTATTATCTTTATACTCCTAAAATTTTCTATTCAGCAATTTATTAGCTCACGGCGGGTTTTTTAGATTTTAGTAAATTCAATGTTTCCTGCTTCTTCATCATTTTCTGAGACAATGTTTTTTTTAATTTCTTTTCGGCTTTTACCTCTTCGATGAATAATAAAACCTGGGTTTAAACTACACTATGCCTTATAGTCTTGTTTATCGATAAGAGTTTAGGTTAGCTGTCCGACGGTTACACGCAGCCCTAAAACAGCATAATATATATATATATATATATATATATATATATATATATATATATATATATATATATATATATATCGTTCGTGAAAATCGAACGGCGAATTATTTTGCTAAAGTATTAGACTTTACATAAAACGCAATTTCTCCAACAATCTAAACATTCAAATAGTTACGCACTTCAGAGTTGTAGTATCATGTAGATAAATACTTACGAATTAATATTAAACAAGAAAAGAGTGTGTGGCTGCAATAACTTCATGATTGGGTGAGACTGTGAGACGTTTCTCTGCAAGGCTAGAATAACACCTTCCATCAATAAATGTGTCCCACCTGGATAAAAGAAAACGAACAAAACCAAAAAATAATGAGAATTTACTTCTTTTAAGTTGTGATTCTACATCCAGTGTTTATGAATTAGAAAGGCAGCATCCCTTCGAAAGGTGATGAACAATAGAAACTTTCTCAAACTGGCAGAAGTGTTTGGCAAGAATAGCAGTGCAGAAGAGGTTATTGAAGCTGGGTAGAAGGCTTTAGTGTCTGTATAATGGTAGTAATGGGGAAAACATCAATAATCTCCGACTGAGGCGCTTTAGTATGTTGAGGTCACTAACAAGAGCAGCTACGAAATTCCACACCCTTCGAGTTTACTTCCAAATTCAGGAATGGAAATGTAGAAACAAGCTAAAACCTAACGAGTGGGAATGAAAACTTTCGGATGGAAAATTACAACCAATCAAGACTGACTTGTCAGCTGGTCCTATAAATGTGTTGCCTATAATTAGGTGTAACTGTTACTACAGCAAGATGCAGTTCCAGGAAACATGGCATTGATGATGATAAAGTTACCTTTGACTAGTTCTTGACAAGAAATGTTATTTGGTCCGTTCATGAACTTGTTCTGTGGTGGTTATGCAAGAGCCTTGCCCCAGCATTCGACCAACTGACCATTCGTTTATTGTATATTGTACTTATTTTGTACCTATTTTTTATAAAATGTCGTAATTAATGCGAAAAAGGCTACTGAGTCTGTTTTTGTACCTTTTATATTCATATTTGTATAAGAAATTAAAAAACATGAAAACGATGGGGGGGGGGGCTAGTCATTTTCTGGTGTTAGTTCATTATTAAGCATATATAACTACCTATCACGACAATTTAAAACACCAAGAAAATGTCAAGCTGGCTTGGGGTGGGCCCTGTGTGGGTTTTCATGCAAAAGTATTTTTTTTTATTTCTAATTTAATAACGGTTTTTGTCAGGAAAAACGTTTATTTTTGTCAGTAATTGTGAGGAAAATGGACATACTTGTCAGGAAATGTCAGGAATTGTATGTCTCGAAATTTTGTTAAGTTGGATTTTTAAGATGACGCCCGTTGATCCATTTCCGCAAGGCTAATTTTGGTAAACTTCATGCCAATATCCAAGTTAAAAACCTTTGTTAGCAATTTGTTTGAGTTTCAGCCACATTTTGACTGTACTACTATGGCGTGTTGCTTATTTGCTGTTATACGATTTTTATTCAACAATTCCTATGAATGTTGTTCAGCTTTCTCATTATCACACTTCCGAACTCTTGTTTCTTGAAGCGGATTGTTTGGTATGACAGTTAATAATCGGCCTGCATACTGATAATATAGAGATGACATGGTTAATGATACCACAATCGGTTCAGTAAATCGATATAGTTGTTTTAGTAGAAGAATAAATAAAAAATAATTTTGAATTTTTTAAATTGTAAGCATCTTTGATTTTAAGGATGTTTGAATACAAAATAATCATCTTTATGGAAGAATATTAATCAAATAGATATTTTCTGAAACCGAATAATAAGTTTAAACGTTAAAAATATTCTTTACTCATATCTATAGAAAACTGAACGTGGACTATTTGCATGATACATCGAAACAGAAAATTCTTTACAAATTGGCCAATGGTATGAAATTGAAATTCCTTCTATAGACCCGGAAAGAAAGAAAAATACGCAATATTGAAATTACAATAATTTGTTTATGTGTAAGGGCATGATCACGTTGAAACACTAGTTCTTGTTAGATCACTGACAGTAAGCGACGTTGATCTTGGTCAGTACAAGATGAGTGACCATTTGGGAATATTAGACGCCGTATGTACATATCTAGCTACGCTCAAGTAGCGTCGCCACCTCTCAGTGTCTTGAGTGACGACTAGGGCACAAATCCCTTGATAACAGACACCAATAAAACAAGTTCAAAAGAAACCAGGGAGGGGTTCCTCTTTCAGGAGTGATCAAAAACTATGATGATAATGATGATGATGATGATGATGAAGAGGCTTTGTGTCAAAATGAATGTGGTTTTCAGTGTTATGAGGTAATTTTCTTTATGTTTTTTAAATTGGATTTCTGTGACAGTTACATGAAATTGGATTATGGTATGGTTTAGTCTTTAAATTCATTGAATGAAATTGTTGAAAATCCCTGAAATAGTTATAAAAAATAGCGGCTGTTTCAATGATACGACGAAACAGAAAATCGTTTGTAAATATGGCAACCTCAAATGAATTTAATAAGCTAAAGAACACTTTAAAATATAGCACTATGTTGAAACATATTAATTGAGAGAGGAAAAAATAATTGTAAGTCCTTTCTTAGCAAAAGTGGAATCTTTTTTATGAATCAGAAGGGCGAATTGCATGGCAGTCAATTTGAATAAATCCCTTGTTTTAATAGGATTGTTTCGAATATTAAATTAAATGAATAAAGATATGATAATTAAATTAATTGAATTTAATTGTTGAAAATACAACCTTATTTTTAAATAGTTTTGTTGAAATGTTAACACATATACGTTATATTATATCGTTTAGACCGAGTAAAAAATGAAAGAAAGTCTGACTTACCTAAGTGAAGTACAACCTGATGAAAGGCAGCATCTGCGTTGTTATACCACATTTTTGCCAGTAGCCAAACATTCTTATCATCAGTTGGCAGAAATACCTAAACACAAAATATGTTTATATCAAAACCACACGACCACACACAGTAACATGTGTGGGTGCTGGTGTGGGTGTGTATGTGTGTGGGTGAAAAAGACAGAAAGGATAACGAATTAAACACAGGAAATAAAAATCAATCGAGATATTGACAGGTGTCGTTCACTTAAACAAAATATTTGTATATTCAAAACACACGCTCATACACAGACAGACAGACAGACAGACACACAGACATATATATATATATATATATATATATATATATATAGTGAATGCTTTTATTCAAACATGTACAAGGTCTGCTACACTGGCATGTCGATGTTATCGATCTAGCTGAGGTCACACCAGGCAGAAAATTATTTTTTGATCCAACCTGGTTGCTGAATTCCAGGTAGAATGAAGTCAAGCAAAAAAAACAACTTCATTCTCCATTCAGCAACCAGGTTGGATCAAAAAATAATTTTCTGCCTGATGAGACCTTAGCTCTTGAGAGCTGTAGATCGATAACATCGACATGCCAGTGTAGCAGACCTTGTACATGTTTGAATAAAATCATTCACAATACAGCTCTATATTTTTTATTGAGCACTCTTTTATAAACCCGGTTTGATTCCCTTTGGATTTCTACCCTGTGGATTTTTACCCTACCTGGATTACTATATATATACACACACACACACACACACATATATATATATATATATATATATATATATATATATATATATATATATATATATATATATATATATATATAGTGTTATTATATTTTATGTTATTCTTGCTCTGTTTACCACATTGAGCTCTCATACCCGGATTTCTTCCTGGAATTATTCCATTATAACACAAATATATATATATATATATATATATATATATATATATATATATATATATATATATATATATATATATATAGAGAGAGAGAGAGAGAGAGAGAGAGAGAGAGAGAGAGAGAGAGAGAGAGATAGATAGATAGATAGATACTCTTTTTCGGACTGGTCAAATGAATTCTCCAAGCAGAATATATTTTGCACCACTTTTATGCCCACTTACAAAGATTAAAATCTATCTATAATGGTAGTAAACCTTGTGTCTATAATTCGTATCTAAATCTTGTTCAAAGTCCATTCAATGATTTTTATTTATGAAAATTTCTAAAATTTTAATCATATAAGGTTTTGAAAAGAAATTAAAATACAAGGAATTTTGCCTAATAAGATACTAATGAGTAATTTAATGCAATTCTGAAATATTTGAATATTTAAAATGGGCGGTTGTTTCCATATTATTCCCTATGAAACTCTATAAAATACTTTTAAAAAAGTGAAAATTTCACAAAATCGAAAGTATCGGAATTTTTACAAAGTGGTTCCACCATTTTTACCCCGTTTGCATGAAACTATATTAAACGTATTCAAAACTTCATAATTATCGGCTAATTAGTTTAGGAAAGAATCCTGTACATAGAAATATAGAAACATATACCTAACCTTGCATAAATATATCATTATTATTATTATTAGTAGTAGTAGTATCAGTAGTAGTAGTAAACTAAAGCTGAATTAATCTACCTTTACGTGTTTTCCTATATAATTTAATTAAACAAAATACAAATAAGAGTATTTCATGGTTTGATGATCGAGTTGTGTTTGAAAACAATACATTTTAAATTGTTCTAGTTAACCTGAATTTGTTTGTTTTTTCGGTTCGGCCTTAGCAGACAACCTCTCATTAATCACCCTCCTTGGTTTATGGCCGGTCGATTTTTAATTAGCAAGTATATATATATTTATATATAGAGAGAGATAGATAGATATATTTATATGTTTAGATGAGGGTTGATAATTCTTGGGTGTTTTTATCACAACGTTTCGGCCTCAGGTGTACTTTGTCGAACTCGGGAATCTTTCTGTCGAACTTTATTAAATCAACGGGGTAGCATGCTATCGTTCAATCTGCCAGGGAAGAAGTCTTCAGTAATTCGCAATTCTTCGTATTTCCCGCACTGAGGATTGAACCTTCAACTTTCAGGTGACTGCCACTAAAAATTGAAGTATACTTAGTAATATATCCACTTCGCCACGGGTCCTTGCGAACAAATATAGTATGAATGTGGGAGCCTTAAACCTATTCTTGTTTCTAATCTAACTACTTATCACTATAGATCACTACTTATCTATTATTTATAATTATAGGTTCCCATATTGTATTGACTTCTATATTAAGTCTGCTTAGTAAGTCATTGTTGCCTAACATATGTACTGCTTCTTATAGTCGTCTTACTCTCCATCGTTCTTCTCTATCTATAATTTTTACTTCATCCCATAAAGGTAGATGGTTTCCCTTTTCCTTCCATATGTGGTCAGCCATACCCGACTTTTCGATTTATCCACGTATTACGGCTTTCTGGTGTTCTTCTAGCCTTACATTTAGTGGACGACATGTCTCACCTTTGTATACTTTTTCACACTTACATGAAATCGCATACATCCAGTTCTTAGTCATGACTTTTTCTGTAGGGGGTTTGACTCTCACAAGATGCTTTCGGAGAGTTGAGTCGCTCTTGCATACTATCCTTATGTTATATGGATTACATATTCTTTGGATTTTTTCCGACAAGCCCCTCATATATGGTATACAAACTGTGGTGAGTTCTCGCGTGGTGTCCTTTGGTGTTGCGTCTAAATTTGTTGGAGCTGATGTCATGCTCTCTGGAAAGTTGTTTCGGTAGAGGGGTTCTCTTTAACTTTCCATTTCTTTGTGACGTTAGGTTTTGGAGGCTTAGTGATGATGATATTACCAGCAGACAATTATTATTCTTTTTATCCACAGTCCGAAGAGAAAAAAGGCCTACTTTATTTGGGTAATTTTTATTTTTGTCTCATTCAGAGTGACCCTTTTTGGATAGCCGTACATAAAAAAACGACCTAGTGTCTAATGTTGCCCTCATCTGGACGCAAGAAAATAGAGACTCGGGTGAAAATCTCTTTTATTTGACCCGCAATCAAGTTTTAATTAAAATAATTAAAATTCAGTTTTTTTCTAGAATACTCATTTCCTCTTAATTCATATTTAAGTAACGTAAATTATGTCGAGTGAAATTGACTTCAACATTATTTGGTCATTACCCCCAAACGAATTATTACTACTGTAACTTGAGTTTGCGCTCTTCCTAAGCTAGCCTAATGTTCGGCTTGTTTATAAAACATCACAACTATATTGTTTTGGTCGATTTTTAATTTCGGCTTTTTACGTCTAAGATAAAACTTCTTAATGTTGTTTTTTCGCCATTAAAAAAATGTTGTTTGGGAGTAATGCCCGAAATCCCTTTCATTTAAAAAAAATCTACGTAACTATATTGTCAACTTTTCATTTGGTTTAGGAGCACACATTAAATAAAATACCTTCAAATTGGCAATTTAAAGGCTTACAAGTCACTTATTTCCCACTGGCACGAAAAAATGTAGTTGAATCTTGAGTTATCGTTCTACATTAGCTAGCCTAGTTCTCGACAGGATTATAAAGACGGCGACTATATTTTTCCAGTCGATTTCTCGTTTCGGCGTTTCACGTGTACGATGAAACTTCTTCTAACCAAGCGTTTTTAATGATTTGTTTTTTTACTAAAAAGTTTTTTAAATATGTTGTTGGGGAAACCCATTTCACTTTAAATAATTCATGTCACTTAAACATGAATTTCCATTTAGTTTAGAACACTTTAACAAAGATACGTTTTAATTGTCACTTCAAAGGCTTCAGAATCCTTTATTTCCTACTGACACGAAGAAATATTATAAACATCACTTCGTACTTTACAGTGCTAAGAAACAAAATGTCAACATGGCGACAGGTCGACCACGAACAAAAAATCAACATAACGTCGTTAACATCGTAATAGTCTATTATGCTGCCGCAAAACCGGATGCGGAATCAGTATAATCGGCGCCTTTCATTAACCTAACCATTAACTCTAACCCTAACCCTAACCCTAACCATTAACTCTAAATTCGGGTTAACGTATTACCACCCCTGACTTAGAGTTAGTAGTTGAGTTAATGGAGACACTTGGTAAAAGTTTATTTTGGCGCCGCGAAACCGACTGTGTAATCGGTATAATTAGTGCCTTTCATTAACCCAACCATAAACCCTAAGTCTGTTATAGCATAATTAGCTTTGTAACAAATAGTTATGTGATAATCCATTGTTAATTATTTTGTTATTCACTTATCAGCAAATGCAAAAAAAGAAAAATTACAGACAAAAATACAAAAAACGAGACAAACATTTTTTTAAATCAATTAAAAATAAGATTTGTTCATCTAGATAATTAGAAACAACTCAAATAAAATAAAACTATCAAAAAAAAAGGAAAAAATTAATATCCTGGAAAATCGTAAGAACTAGTTTTTTTTAAGAGGTACTAAATTTGGTTTCACCGTTTCAGCTTTAATTTCTTATTACTTACGGGCAAATATTTCACAAACAAAATCGCACATATTTTAATGTAATTTTTTTCTATGCAATTAAGTTTCGATTTTTATCTGACAAAATGTAGCTAGGTAGATGTCCTTTCCAACAATGTAAGCAGTTTTAGATTTAGTTCAGAACTGAATTAGATAACAATTTTAGAAATGTGTGCATGTCAAATAAAAATATAAAAATTACAATAAGATTCGGGCTCGGACGAGTCAATAATAAATCTACATACATGGAACAGGTTGAATAAACCCACCTTGTTAAGAACCAACAGAATAGCTAGTATATGACTGGTAAAAGAATTACATTTTAGGGGGAAATAGTTACAAATGTGACCCTAATGGGAATTACCAAAAAGTTAAAAATACTAGTGTTAAAAGACACTGATAATCTTTTAGGCACAGATTGGATGAGAGCGCTCAATTTATAGGAGTTACCAATAAATACGTTTTGCCAGAAAATAGATAGTCGGACGACCGAATCAGAAAAAACTAAAGCAGGACTTGAAAAAATAATAATAACGGACTTTGGACTCTTCCATTCCTAATAAATACCGGAGGCATCTGCTCCTCAGTGTTCAGTCAACCCCAGCCCGATCAGTCTCTCCTTAACTTCGGTTGATTGTGGGCGTCGGGATGGGGTAATACCAGTCGAGGATTCGTTCTCGACAATATTGTCCTGGGTTTTCCTAGGAGGTGCACCCTCCCACGCCTTGCCTTCCCTCTTTGGTGAGGAGTAAGTTTATTGCTTGCTGCCTGAGGCGCCCTTACCGGGGAATGCCGACGGGGTTGCCCAGGCTATTTTTGTTAGGCCAGAGATCTCCTTCTTTAGGGGCGCTGGCTTGATCTCCCCACTTTCCGACCTTGTGTCACATATTCCTGCGGTGGGAGGGAATTAAATACCTGAGTCAACCCCAGTCTATACTCTACAGTCAAGACTGACGTACCAGCAATCTTGTTTCTCTGTTGTGTTATATTTTCTCCAATATACTTATACGAGTTCGTGTTTTCATCCTGATTCTTTTATAAGGCCACAACAAGAAGTATAGGGCAAGTTATTACTTTCAGTAAAGTAAAGAATAAGATAATTTTTACTTAAAATATTGCAGCAAAGAATAAACATTTTTAGGAATAATTCATTAAGGTCTTGGAGGTAGTTGTGTTTGTTATTGGAAATATTCAATATATAAGTGTCATTATTAAATCCTATCTTATTAAATTTGGGTTTGAATATACACAAGTATATGTTTTTCTTAATCAGTTAGAAACAAACATAATAAAACCTGTACGGCAACAAAATAGAGTCACACAAAAGACAAAGTACAAGATTTGCATTTATAATGACCTTCTGCTAAAATATACAAACAAATCCAATCGCAAACTTAAATGACAGGATGGAGAATCGGGATAATTTAACAGTAATATATATGCTACATCCCTCTTTTGTAATCTCAACCTGTTTGAATTTGAATTTGAATTTCTATAACGACTCCGATTTCTTCCGAGCTGCATGTTTTACCAACTCTTGGCCCCATTTTGAAAACTACTTTTTACTATCTTATTTTGAACTATATCTGGAAAACCCATGGGAGTCGTCCAAATGGTTTTTAATACACAACTAACATCCTAACCTTTTACATTGAAACCTCCTCCAACCGGACTATTTGCCCGTTTAATGGTTTTGATTTATTCAAAATTAAACGGATTTTACAATTTTTGACAGCAATCTTTCCTGGATGCACCGCATTTGAACCTGCTGCTGCAATTCTCATGACGCCTTCAACGGTGAACTGTTTCAGATATGTTCTACCTCTTATCTCTGCATTGGACATTATTTACAATTTGTATACTTGTATTTTTTCAAATCATGAATATTGGTGATTCCCTTTCCAACTTATCTCTGTTGATAAGATTCCATTCTTTGAAAAGCCATCGCTTAAAGAAAGGAAAAGTAAATCTCTTTCATTTGAAAACATTTTGTTTTGAACAACTGAGGACATAATAGATTTTGTATTTTTACAATCTTTATTCTCATCTTTTACTTCTCTCTCTCTTTCTCTCCCCCCCTCTCTCTCTCTCTCTCTCTCTCTCTCTCTCTCTATATATATATATATATATATATTTCGACATACGTTCTTGTATATATCACCGAATGTTTTTGTTTCATCAATCTATTTTTGATCTTCTATATCCTTCGGATATATTCTTGTCCAATCGTCAAATGTAGGCTCCGTAGCTGTTTTGCTCAATTTTTGTTCGCGAGTACTTTCGATTGACTTCTCTCAATCGTCTTCAAGCGGAAAGTTGGACTTGCATATTTATGACTGCTAATTTCGAGCTGTGCGATAAATTTATAACGTTTTAAAATAATGTGTGTGTGATTAGATTGCATATTTGGAATGTGCTCACGTGTTAAGTGCGTGGTTGATTAACATTTTACAAATGTGTACAATATTGAAAATTTACAATTTACGATATTCGATGAAGACGATTGAAGGAAATCAATCGAAAGTACTCGCAAATCATAATGGAACAAAACAGCTACTGGTTCTACATCCGACAATTGGACAAGAATACAAGTAGGAATATCTGAAGAATCGAAAAGAACACAAAGAGATTGATAAAACAAAAACATTCCGTGATATACAACCATGTATGTCTAAATGAAAACATGCTGCCTAAATACACTATATATATATATATATATATATATATATATATATATATATATATATATATATATATATATTCCTGTTAACTGCTAATTCTACAAACGAATGTATCTTATACATAATTCTTGCTAGTGAACGTGGCTTACAGTGGTAGTAGATTTGAGCGTCAGAGTGGAAATTGCAAGCACGATTAAATATAAAAACACGCCTCAATAATTGACCTAAACCGATGACGGGGTAGATTTGTAATTTCGGTTTTGTGATCGAAGGCTATACCGGCCATATATATATATATATATATATATATATATATATATATATATATATATATATATATATATATATATATATATATATATATATATATGAGAAAACTTTACTTGATAAATATAACTGATACGGATGAAAACCTAATAGATGTGCGAAGGTAAATCTTTTTGTTTCTGTCTGCATTTCTTTTTTCAGACCATTTTACTACCTCATGTTTATTTATTTTTCACTTTTGTAATGGTTTTATATCTTAAATTCACTCTTACGAAGATGTTCAATTATTAAAGACGAAACATATGAAGTTTGCATGGTTTTATTTTTTTTAGTATCTACATAGTATCTATTTTATCTTCTACAAAGATAAACACAGACATACGCATATATATATATATATATATATATATATATATATATATATATATATATATATATATATATATATATATATATATATATATATATATTAGTAAATATGTTTCGGTTAGTTTTTGAAGTGTCCTTTACTCACCGGATTGTCTGCCTCTTTCTTCTGGTTCAATTTGATAGCAATTGGGATAAGTCTGCCTTCATGATCAAGCATGAATAACGCCATTGGCGAACAGATCTGAAAACCATAAAAGTTCCTAGTTTAAAGAATGAAACATATAGTAAACGAGAATTAGTACCACTTCCCAATGCTCAAGACACCACACACTAGTGCAAGAATGACAAAAAGAGAAATCGCCTGAGAGATAGAGAAGAAAGGGATAGTATATGTTTGAACTTGTGTGTCGGATTCGCGAATATTTAATGATTACACGGACTATGGAATCAGCTATACCGACTTCGACTTCATTCGGATCTGTTGTAGTTATTTACGCCCTTATACAGCTAGAAAACGCCACGAACCTGTATTTCCCTCAATATTTGTAAAATAGTAACTTCTATTCAAAGAATTGTATATAATAAATAATTGAAATGGCTAGTGTTCTCGACATTAAATAATACCTTAGTTTTTTGGTGCTAAACTAAAATCCGGACCACATTTAATCATACACCAATGTGTTATAATGCTGGATAACCCACACAAGTCAGTATTTTGAGGTAAATATATAGATAAATTATATAGTATCTCTACAGAAGTTTTTAATTGCAGACGTTGAGAAGTTTCGATTAAATAGTTGTGGCATTGCATGCAACCCTTCAAATAGTGTCATGGATCTGCTTGCTATTGAGGTTGGCATAAAGACCAGCATATAAGATTATTTGAACACGTTGAACTCCGTCTACTTCTGATAGGGCATATGTTTGGCCTCAATATCGTAATGTAAGATCAAAAACACATGTTTTTATTAGTGAAAAGGTCCACAAATTTCAAGGGCTGAGATCTGACCAAGTAATACTTCAGATCACAATAATTACGATTTCTTTTCATGTGGTTTCCTTCAAAAAGTACTAATTCTCAGCAAATAATTCCAAGTGTTCTATTGTGTGTGAGACTTAAAAGAACAAGATAAATATCGTTGTGTTCCGGCGAATATTTGTTCGTGTTAAATTAAATGATCAATGATTATTGCTTTATAATTGTGTATTTGATTTGGTTTGGTTTGACTGTTTTGTTTTATTAACGATTTTCTTAGTTTTTAATTTATCATTCTGACGTTTCCTCTTAGAAGGTCAGACGATAATACCTTAAGGAATATATTAGCAATTTTCTTTTTTTTCCACCCGCCCGTTTCATGGATTAAAAAATGTTTCCTCTGAAATATATATATATATATATATATATATATATAAAGAAAAGGGAGGATAAAGATATGATGTATACCATTAAATAAGGCATGTATACATGTGTATATGCGTGAATATATGAATGTATGCATGCAACTTACCTCAAAGTCTTCGTGTTGCTGAAGGCCATCGAGTTCACATATATCTGTGTAGAATAGTCGCTTTTTGTTTATGAGATTCGCCAGTGTTTCTTTCTTCAAAACCGGTTTCATCATTTCATCTGTCACGCCGAATCTGAAGAAAATATTATATCAGATATAATACCAAATAAACGAAAATATGAGCTCAAAACTGGATGAATCTTGATTAAAATCATAGAAACGGAGTAATCATTGATTTATGCTTTCTTGTTCTTCTACTCATCCTGGGTCGTCTCAATGTCAGCCTGAACAAGATACGTGATTTCATTCGTCGATCGTGTTGAAACCATATGTGTCTCTACTATTTCAAATTTTGCAAGGAGAAAATCGCACTTATTCAAGATTTAATTTATGGTATTCGTACGTCCAGGTTTTGTTGTTAACTATAACAAACTACGCATAGTTAGATAAAACGATGTCTTCAAACGAGATCTTGTGATGCCGGATTGTGACCATCAACACGTTGCCTTCTGCGAAGATGTAATAAAAAAATAGAAAAATATACACATAGTCGACGATAAAGCTAAACTGATTGTCAAATTAGAAGCTGACCGACATTTGGAAAGAACGAGGTTTTATAAAGATAATAGTAAGAATCGGACCACCGGGGGTTAACAATAACATTTATCGAATTGTAAGTGTCTGATTTTTAGCCAAGTATTTGATTAGAAAAAAGAGTAGCCAATGAACATTGAATTGAGCGAGTCGAATAAAGCAATAAGAATAGGAATACAGTGCTTACCAAATGGGAAGCATTTAATAATTGTTAAGTCTAGAATTGACTACGTTAAAAAAGATTATGTGGTTTAGTTGTGGAATTGGCGAATTAACTAACTCCATTCTACAATACTGATACTGTTCTCCAAAACCTCCTAGCCGGTTCTTTTTACTTTAATTTCTGTTTCACTTTTATACAGTATCCTGTGTTTTTACCACTTTTTACATTTTATATAGGTTTGAATAGTAAATTTAATTATTATGGTATTGTCTGCCCAATAAATTATTATTTGAATCAGATTTCTATAAACATATGACAGTTTATAAAAGTAATGTTGTATTAATCTACATTCATATATATATATATATATATATATATATATATATATATATATATATATATATATATATATATATATATATATATATATAATGTCAATACCATATGTAAATACCATATGTTTCAATCGTTTTATAAGAAATATGTGCTAATATATTTAAAGCGATAAGCGATTTTCTATTCGATAGTTTGAATTCTTTCAAATCTCTTTCAAATTGCGATGGCCCACGAAATAATTATTTCTTTTCATCAACTATTAGCAAAAGATGATAATAGCTGACTTGTTTTCGAATAAACCTTAATGCATTCTTGTGTATTAAATTAAGTAATTAAATTATTATTTTGAATAAGTTTTTCTTAATTTGTTTTATTTAATGGTATTGAATTTTTTATTTCATTTAATATTCGATTAATATTCTATATAATAAAGTAAAGTTCGTTTTTCTCTATCTCATTGCTTATTATAGGTTTAGAAATAAAAGCTTCATATGGTAATATTATATTCTAGCTACGTAAGCCAATTCTTCATGTGTGTTTCCAAAACAATATGCGTTTATTTCGTTTTTTTTTCAAAAATTCTTACATTTTTCCGGGTAAGCTTTGTCTCCCAGCTAAGATTTTAAGAAGGTAGGTAATCCTAACCCTAGCCGTGTGTGTTTCATTTTTCACGCTACTTCTTTTCGTTGTTACCTACCATACATTTTCGATCAAAATTATGACTGCTCCCTTCTTTCTTTCACATTGCAGTTTTATAGAATATACGAATAGATGTTTCGTAATACTAACATACTTTATTATTAATACTTATACACATTGTCTTCTTTCGATGTAAGTTCATTTCGCTTTTTTAACATCATACAATTTATGTAACAATAATATAATAACATTACCGGGGATATATCCGAAGAAATTAAGCTAATTCAGATTACGTATTTAGAACTCGGATTTTATTAAAAATTGAGTATTACGGTTCAGATTCTATTTTTGGACGGTTCAAATTCAATTGCCTTCAAAATAAAAACAATGTCTGTTTTGGTAAACGTTTAGATTATTTTTTCGTTACAATTCCTTTTTAACTGCTATTTATGATTTTATTACTGTTATTTATATTGTTAGTGCTAAGTAGTTTTTTTTTAAGAATAGGATTTTACATTTGTTTTACATGAGGGTTGATATTTGATTATTATTTGTCAACCTATTTCACTGTAAGTAATTCAGGTGATTAAAATGGAATATTTCTTTATTCAGAGGTTAGGCTTAGACCCCATTACAGACTATAGATGAGGGAGACATTCCCATAAACCTTAAATCAATCTATTATGTTTGCTTGAAAACAATGTAAAACTATTCTATAATATTTATTTTAAAATTGTTTCGGGGGTAGCTTATCTTTAAAACTATAGGACAGGGAGCCTAGCTCATGCTCCAGAATAAAATGAATCGCTTTTATTAACTTATTTACAAAATATTTGTATAACAATTATTTTTATCTTCATACAAAATAAATAGTAAAATCATATTTTTATCACCAAAATTACTTACAGTGAAATGGATTCTTTTCTCATTTTTATTTTCAGAATTGATACTCTAGCATTTATTTATTTTTAAAATTAAATCAATATTTTATATTTTCCCTGTGCAAGGCCGGAGAACGGGTCCTGCTAGTAGTAAATGAAAAATATTAATTAAATGTGTTAGTCAAGTAGCAAAAAAACACACACGCGAGTTTGTCTCATTAGTTATATAAATAAAATATTAGAAAAATCTTTGTGTGTAATACATTTCGCCTTTTGAAATTTATTTAGACAAAAGAAAATAATAATAATCGAATAAGATGAAACTTACTTTTCCGGAATTTCCGTGCACAGAGTAATGAGAGCTGGGTTACATCCGACTAAACGCTGGTTACCGAACCACCAATCTTCTCTCCAGTGGTCTCTTGACTGCGGCAAAAATATTTAACATCAACAAAATTAATCACATAAGGAAAAAACGAACAAATAAATCTTTCTCGTTGAATATCACAGTTACATGAAAAAGAAGTTCCATTTTATTTGTTTTTATTATGTACGAGACAAACGTACCCGCTCTCCAGACAGCATTTAATAGGGAGGGGGACGTATAGTTAAAGATATGTTTATGAGATTCTACTTGTTTTAGGCGATTACATGTAAAAACTTGGCGGAATAAAGAAAACAAAACAATTATTTTACAATGTAAAGTGATGGATCGGTTTCGTATATAAATTTAACGTAAGATGATGCTCAATTTTCTGGCCATTCTAACTTATTAGAGATGTTAACTAATATTTTTTTACCACTAACCCTAAGTCCGACTGGCAAGGGCGTAAATTCTCACGTAATTTCTTAAAATGTTGAGCCCAAAAAATAATGCACAGAATTGATCTCCGATAGCAAAAGAAAAACAAATGGTTAACTGCCATAAAACAGTAGTATGGCCTGGAAATGTATTATCATTTTTATTTAAATTTATATGTGAAACTGATCCCCATTCTATATTCTACATAATTTTGTTGTTCTTCTTTTTCTGCCAAGTGGAATCTCATTTTCTTGGGGGAGGGCTAGTAGCTTAGGGTGTAAATCTACAATAATACGCAACTTTTTATATTTTTAGTTACGGCTTAAAATAAGGTATTTAATTAGTTAGCTTATTTAAAAGGAGACATTTTATTTTAACGGCAAAACTAACCTTAAGTCCAAGTGGCAATGTCACAAAACCACACGTAATCGCCTAAAAACGTAGATCCTTCACAAAAAGAACGCAGCAAATTTAGCTCATATAGAATGACAATTTAGTTAACTCTTGCAAAACGCTAAACTGGCCCATACATTGGGGATCATTTAACATTAAATTTATATACGAAACTGATAACCCACCCTAATTGTTTTGTTTCAACAAGTTTTTCAGGATGTTCACACATAATCACCTAAAAACGTAGAATCTATTGTTAGGTGGAAGGTGGGTTACTTAGCGAAGGATGTTAATCTGCAATTATACCAAAATATGAATCTATTTTATTTCGTAATTTTCAGAGATCAGTGGAGGGAACTACTAAACGTTTGTTTTTATTTGAGAGTGAGAATAGTGAAAAGGGGGTCGTAAGCATTAAACAATAAGTTTATTTTAAACTTTATAAGTAAGACATGCACTTGGCTAATAAAAAGAACAATTATTTATTTTGCATGGAAAATGCAAAAACTGCAACAAGAGAGGGATAGAGAGTGAGAGAGCGAGGGGTTGAAAAACGAGCCTGGGCGCCACCCTATCCTTATTTTTTTCTCTTCTCGCTTATGTCTCGTAGCGAGCGACGGTAGTTAAATTTAAGAAGGTGTTTTATTAATTTATCCGTTTTTCTATTAAATGACTTCAATTAATTACTGTTGATATCGACGAAACTATGGCATATATATAGTAAAAATAGAACACTGCAGTTTCAAATTAATAACCCAAAACATTAATTTATGATGAACTGTTTAAAACATAGTTATTCAAATTAGACATTCAAATAATTATCTCTTAATCGTTCACCTGTACTATATATACAGTATTTCAAAATATGTTATATTATTGATTCAAATAACAGTAACCCCTTTTGATGGTAATATGGGAGTGAGAAATGAAAAAAGCTTTCGTATTTATTCATTTAGATATTCATATATGGGTTGGGTTAAATCCGGCCAAATGCTAATTACTGAACAAATCATATTGTCTCCATTGATCCTCTGACTGTCAACAAAATACATATGTAGACACTGAATGTCTACTTTTTCTTGACAATCACTCCCCCATGAAAATACATGCTCTATTCCTTTTTAATAAGCTAATATTGTATTTAGTATTCCAATAGTCATAAACTGTTAGAATTTAAGTACTTTTTATGAACAAGCAAATACTTTTGTATTTTATTAATCTTATCAGGGAAGTAACTATATCTATTCAGACAAAGGCCTTAAACAAGTGCGATTGATGGAACGGTTTTCATTTGCCTATGTCACATATAGGTTGTTTTCTGTCAGCCTATTTAGTTGACAATGTTTATTTGATGCGTAGCACGAGGTTGCATTCGAGGAGAAAGACTACGAGAACGTGGATGAGGCATTTGCTTTTACTAAAGATTTGGGTTACTGATGAAGCGGGTTTGATGAGTTTAAACCTAAAACCTGCATTGAAACCAGTGCATCACTGATGACCGAACTCGTAACATCTACAAGATTACGATTAATATGATATGATTAATATGATACTTTTTCGGGTATTTCAGTTTTGCCTATTTATGTATGAGACTACGGTAGCATAAAGGATCAGCTTTTGATGATTTTTGTGTACATAATGATGACACGCGTAATGTTATCGTGTAATAAGTGAAATTTTGGTTAAACACAAAACAGTATACTTTTCTCATCAAAATGCATATTATTTGAATATTCACTCGTTCTCTTTTTCTTTTTTTACACTTTTGGTTAAACACAAAACAGTATACTTTTCTCATCACAATGCATATTATTTGAATATTCACTCGTTTTCTTTTTCTTTTTTTACACTTTTCAGTTTGAGACGTTTTCTTTATTTTTGTTAATTTCTTTCACTTAACTTCACAGATTTAGACGTTATTTATATGAATATGTATGTTAGTACGAACAATAACGAAACATATTTTTCCTGTCATTTTGTGACGGAGGGTGTACAATCATGAAGTATAATAAGATCCAATAACAGTATATGATGTCAAAGGATTCCAATGAGTGTACTATAAAAGTTAACATGAGATACCAAAGAAGTCACAACGCAATAAATTATTTTAATATTCCTTTATAATTCTCTAGATTTTAAATTCAATGTTTCTAAGTAATGTAACAAAATGTTCTTTAAAGGGTTATCATTACACATTGATGAGATCACCCACAAAATATGGTATTCTAATGACGTTTGTAAAAAATAATGTAGGTCTTTTGCCATGGAGGTTTGATTGTAAAGAAGCACTAATTTCTGTACAACGGAAGTGTACATAGTATGGAAATGTTCGAAGAAATCATTTTAATTAGTTAAATACACGTCACAGTGTTAGGCGTTAGTGTGTTTTAATGAATAATTTATTAATATTTATTTATAGTTACACTTTTACCAATATTAATTCCTTTTGAGTTAGAAGTCGAAGTTTTGGCATTTTAGTCCGTTAGTACTGAGATAGAAATGTCGAAAATTGTCATGATTATTAAATAACCAGTTATTGAGATAAGGGCATATTCTCATATGGAAATGTTACCGAGTTCTTAAAAATATTTTGCATAATTAATTAAGTAATTTACATTTAAAAACCGAATGTTTATCAATTGAACATTTAGAAAAGTGTTTAAAAAAATTATATATATATATGGAAACGTTATATCAGGTGGCATAAACAATTGCCAAAATCCTCAAAATTTAGTCCTGGCCTATGAATTGTATATTTACAAATATCAGTGTTAAATGTAAGATCCACAAAGATTAGTCCTTACTTATTGTTATAGTGATCTACACTCTTGCGCCACTATATGGACTCTTCCCGACGCGATGACTAGTGATAATGGTGGTTACAAAGTCGATTTAGCAATAACTCCGAATGTATCATGCGTCTCTTTGTTGTTTTGATTTACACTATCTTGCTGTTTTTGTTTTTATTGTTGTTGTTATTGTTGTTGTTGTTTTTGTTGTTGTTGTTGTTGTTACTAATTGTTAATAGTTTTATTTACGATCTCTTTTGAAGAGCTGGATTATGTTCTTACTGTTACGTAGTTTTCTGTTCTTTTCTACTGTTAGGATTTTGTTTGTTTCAGCCGACTCCTTGCCTTGTGCCACAGGATCTTATGGATTTTAGTGAGAAGAAGAGATTAGTTGAAAAACTTCAGGCTGGACTAAGTCTCCAACTGTTGAGATTAATGCACAAAAGTTATTGAATAAAGGTAAATATTATATACTACTACTAATAAAAAGGAACTTATTGTTTATACTACTGAACTTTAGAAATAAAAACCTGATGATGTTTGTTGTTGAAAGAAATCCAAACGCGTCAGTGGAAATAATTACCAAATTATTAACATCTGTTGGTCAGAGACCCCAAAAGATACTAAAATGCCGTGAGTACAACTGCTGCAGAACTTTCTTCCCATCAGAAGAGGAATATTGTCACAGTCTACGTAGATGATATTGCTCTACTCGGTGAAACATTTTCTGATGTCCAATCTGTTATTAATGAGCTTGAGCGTGTTCCATCGCAGATTAGGATGAGGATAAATGCCTCGCTGCCAACTTCGCCTTAACAGACAAAACATTCAACGTCTTCAATAGTGATGTTCTTGGAGAGGTTGAGGGTAGCAAATACCTTGGCTCAATCATCAGAGCCACGGATCAAGATGAAGCTAATATCGAAGCGCGAATTGACCTTGCACGTCACACCTTCTGCCGACTCAATTCCTGTCTCTGTTCAAGATCTGAAATAAAGCCCAGAAACAAAGCGATCATCTACCAAGCGCTGATGCGAACACACATCCTTCGTGGCAGAGAGTACTAACCAATGATAGTCAAAGACGTTAAGCGACTCGAAACTTCAGATAACCACTGCCTGTGTTACATCCTCCGTGTCCGTTGGCAGCACTTCCTCTAAAACAACACAGCATGTTTCCGTGCAAAATTAAGTCTCTCCATCGAGTCATCCTCACGAGAGGTATGCGCTGGCTGGGTCATGCTCTTCGTAGCCGTCAACCAGGATAGTTGATCTACGAAGCAATTGCTCCAGCTCCCCTAAAGGGTTGGGTAAAATAGATGTGGTGGATAAAAAACACCTCACTGATAGCGGTTATAGCTGAACTGGAACACAATTTGAGCCTCCGTATCTACAGAGTTCGTCGTACGAAAATATTTTATAATATGTGTATGTATATGATATATTAATATGTATTTTTGACGATTAAAATAATTTTCAAATCATATTCTAAATAAAAATTATACAAAGGTATCTTATAATTATTTATAGATGTGATAAAATTAAGGACATGATTGGTTTGTAGCTAGAATAAGCACAGTTTAACTATTAAAGAAAATCGATAATGCAAATCCCAAGCAATTAGCCTGATTTTTTTCCTTGTAAATGAAACACAAAATTGTATGTAGCTTACTTGCCACAAGTATATGCTATATTATTTTTAAGCTTTACACATATATCGAGTACTGATGAAGTAAATACTGGATAAATATACGTAATATATCATTTTATAATGTAAGTGTATATATATATAATATATAAATATGTATTTTCGACTATATATATAATTTTTAATTAATGTTCTAAATATAAAAAGGTATTATAATTGTTGAATGATGTTTGAAGACAATTTTAATTTAAAGCAAAACAATGAAACATCTTTAGAACAGAATTTCCATAAGTTTCAGGAAAAATATTAACTCAAAGAGTTTTAATTCGAACCAAACACAAAGCAAAAATCACAAGAATATATAAAAGTGTGTGTGTTTGTACGTATACTTACTGCGGGTTTTTTAAAAAATGTGTCGTACATATTATCTATGTCATTCAAGGAAGTCCAATGATAACACTTCAGTGTCAACTTGAAATGTTCCCAGTGATTCCAAAGGTATAGGATAATCATATGCAACTGAAAAATCGAAAATATATTTTTTTAATTTCATAAAAATGGACACCGAGATCAGCAATATTTATGAACTCCATTTCCATATAAAATTGAAATTTTACTAAACCTTAATGGCGGTAAACACAGTAAATCTCTGCTTGAGAGCAGTAACAACTATGAGTTGTCCCAAATATATACAAATATAATTAAAGTAATACTTTATTGTAAATTCTATGAGTACGCAATCACAATTTCGCTTGATTTCCAGAATGAAAGGAATCTTGAAAAAGAAATTTTTCCTTTCGCGTATAACACCACTTATTCGTGGTACAGACTCCTTTTTTAACAACTAGAAGGAATTGAAAGAGGGAATG
Source organism: Sepiola atlantica (assembly GCA_963556195.1). Taxonomy (NCBI): domain Eukaryota; kingdom Metazoa; phylum Mollusca; class Cephalopoda; order Sepiida; family Sepiolidae; genus Sepiola; species Sepiola atlantica. The sequence continues at coordinate 173,494,884 of OY744524.1, read as the reverse complement.
ACGTTATACCTGATGCTGACCAATCTAGTGCATTCTAAAAAGGAAGTAAAGCATCAAGAAGATATTGAAAGGGAGGTGTCATCTAGAGTAGAATGACAAACGAATATAACAGTCATCGTTGAGAAGGTTAAAAAGCTTTTAAATTAGAAAGGACCTGGACCTGACGGAGTCCAGGGATACTGGTTTAAAAACCTGTCGGCTTTTCAAACAAAAAAGGTGAAGTGACAAACTTTAGACCAATCACTTGCCTCCCAGTTATGTGGAAACTTTTCACTAGCATATTGTCTGAAAGTATAATTTGCTGCCTGAAGAACAGAAATGCTGCCGAAATAAATCACATGGCACCAAAGATCATTTTCTGATCGATAAAATGATCCTGAGAAACTACAAACGAAGAACTACTAATCTTGCTATGGATTGAGTGGATTATTAGAAATCATTTGACATGGATATACAAATGCTTGGAGATGTTCAGAATATCCCCAACATTCAAACAGCTTTAAAGAATAGCATGAATAATTGGGAAACCAATTTAACTTCAGGAGGTGTTGTATTAGATAAGGTGAAAATCAGGAGAGGGATTTTCCAGGATGATTGTCTTTCCCCTTTGCTTTTTGTCATTAGTTTGATCTCAATAACACTTCTCTTATGTAATATGAAGGCAGGATATGGACTTCGGAAAAAACTTCCTACATTCAACCACTTACTATTAATGGATGACCTTAAGGTTTTTGGAAAGAATGAAACCCAACTTGATACCCTAATGAACATGGTTAAATTATTTAGTGACGACATACGAATGGAATTTGGCATCACTAAATGTGTCATTATTGTTATAAAAAGCGGTAAACTTGTCCATTCAGATGGCGTTCAACTCCCAACGACAGACCTGATAAAGAATGTGGACAGTGAGAGAGGCTACTAATACTTAGGAATTCTGGAGGCGGATAAGATTGAAAACAAGGAAATGAAAAACCATGTCACAGAAGAATAAGGAGTATTATTAAATCACGCCTTCACAGTCGAAATACAATCTATGCTATCAATGGCAGAACAGTAGCTATCATTCGATATACTGTCGGTATACTTCACTGGAATGTAGATTAACTAAAATGTTTGAATACCAAAATACGGAAAAGTCTTATAATTTATAGAGATGCAGATCGATTGTATCTACCTAGAATGGAAGGGGGGTTGAGGTCTACTTAGCGTTAAAAATGTTGTGAATATAGGAGAAGGTTGTCTATATAAATATATTTCTGAAAGTAATGTGATTCTTCTTCTGAAGTGAAAAGAGGAAATACTAAGAACTGGGGTGAAAAACATCAAAAGTTACACGAAAGAGGGTTGAAATTATTTGGAAAGAAACTACACAGTGTATTCTTTGAGAATACTGCATTTAGAGATGATTACAGCTGTAATTGGTTGTCAGAGGTAATCTCAAAAGATCTACCGAGAGCACCTTAATGGCAGCCCAGATCCAAGCCACCCAAATTAGGTCCATCAATCATTACATTGACAAAACGGCAGAATCACCGATAAGGGAAAAAAACCTTAGCGCGTATTGTATCTAAATGCCCAATTCTAGCACAACACTAGTATGGAAAATGAAGACACGACAAAGTCGCTCAGGTACTACACATAGAATATATGCTAACTTTATGAATTGGACGACAATGAGAAATGGTATGAGCATAAGCCAGAAGTAGTACAGGGGAACAACAATGTCAAACTTCTTTGGGACATGCGCATACAGACTGATAAGGTTCTTTAACATTCAAACCCCGACTAACCTTGCTTAGCAAAAACAAGAGAACTTGCTTAATCATTGATATTGCCTGCCTCTTCGATACCAGAGTGCAGGAGAAAGAACACGAAAAAATATCAATATCTTACATGGGAATTAGTTAGACTATGGAAATGTAAAGAAGTAAAAGTAATTACCGTTGTAATTAGAATGCTTGGAATCATAACGGAAAGCTACCATAAATCGCTTAAATAAAAATTTATTTTTTTCAATTCTGCAAACGGCTTGCCTTTTGAGAACAGCGAAAGTGTTCAGGTAAAGCTTGAGTGTTTAATGTCAAACGAATTAACTTGATGTTCAAAAAGAAAAATCCAACTAAAAACATCGAAAAGTTGAGACCACTGTGAAATAATAATAATAATAATAATAATAATAATAATAATAATAATAATAATAATAATAATAATAATAATAATAATAGTAGTAAAGTAGAGGGTCGAGGAAGATGAGAAGGCGGAGGAGGGACAGCACAAACCAGACCTCAACTGGAAAGATGCGGGGAGTGCTGGGACCTTGGAGCGGCTTATTGCCACTCAAATCCCAGAGAGGACCAATGGTCCTTACCAGTGAGAAATCAATGGTAAACGCAAGGTTATTTGCGGTGGTTATCGAAAAGAGGTGAATAATACTGGAAATCTGAGAAGGCTTGTTGTCACTCAGACTCCAGGAAATACCACTGGTTGTTGTCGCTGGCGATGACCTGTGTGAGAACTCTTAGTGAGTTCAAATAACAACAATAATAATAATAATAATAATAATAATAATAATAATAATAATAATAATAATAATAATAATAATAATAATAATAATAATAATAATAATCTTCTTTTAATCAATAATCAATGGTTGACATTCAAAAATCAACTAATAACGGTGAAATCAATATTCCGTACTTTCCTACTCAATCAAAAACAGTAGCTGCCACATCTCGTAATTTAGAAAGAAGTAAAAAGAGAAATAGATTAACTAGTTAAATTCATTTTATTCTATCGCTTCGGGTGAATTTTAATTTGAAATACCATCTAAAAAGATGTTTGAATTCAAAACAACTGATCCGGCTTTTCTCCACCTTTCTTTTCTTTATACAAACGATTACAATCAATAACAATAACAACATTATCTGTTGTGATGCATAGGAATTATTTAAGCTTTTGATATGTATCTCGATGTATTGGTGGAAGAATATAGTAGCATCATGTAGATTAGGGCGTGCAGCTATAAGACTTCGTAAATTTTTTTGTAGGAAAACGATGAAATATGCATTACCTACCCAATACATTGGACTAAATCTTTCATGAATCGGCACTTTTTTCACCTGTAAGAATAAACAGAAAATATCAATTAATAAAACCTCGAACGGTGTTACATAACACCATTCACACTTGAATGAGGATTTCGTATCACATAACACCAGGTCACATAGATATAATTAACGGTGTTACATAACATCATGTTCCTCTCAAATAGTATTCTGAGTTTGGTGTACAAACAGACACAAAACCTCCATTATTTCGTATTAAATGCGATCCATTGCTTAAGCTTAAAATAATCTTTAGATAATTTGGTCCAAGTTAGTGATCATTCTCATATTAATGCGAATTCTGTGTATCTGCCAAAATAGACTACCTTTTTTTTTTACATAAATGCTAACATGGAAACTATCAATTTCGTTTATTCAATAAAGCCATCCCAATTTCCCGCACATCATGGTACAAGCTAAACTTAATAATCAAATAGAAACAACGCAAATGTGAATAAATAAGATAAGACCATAGCTAATAAACACACAAAACTACATTTTACTTAACAACGAGGTATTTTGACGGTGCACAAACGACGCTGTTAGTGGAAATTCTGGTATAAACAACATTGGGTAAAATCATGATAAGGACCATATAGGTCTATAGAGAGATGATGGATGAAGTAATAAAACTAAGAGTCATTAATGATGTAATCATACCAAAAAAACCGTTAGCAGATAAAATTAGAAAATAAATTGCAAATATATTCAAACAAATGAGATTTGGTATAGACATAAAAACTAACCTAAACGAAATAAGTCCCTCACTATCAACCAATCTCCAGCCCCTGTCCCATCGCCACAATGTTGCATCTTTGTGATTGTTTTACAGATACTTCAACGGATTATGCTCCGATGAACTGGCTACTCTGGTTGTCCCCTCGACGTAAATTCACTAGACCAACTGTACAATCAGCTAAATCCCACCCATTCACTGTGGAAGTCCCCAGATGCCGCAGAGCTTTCTACTCCAATAGCTTATTTCCTCGTGTTGTCGGCCTCTGGAACTCCGTCCCTGCTCTCTGTTTCCCCGACGTTACTGACATGCAGAGGTTTAAAACTAATGTAAACAGACATATCGCTACACTGCTCCCACATAGGGGTGACCCCCAAAACCGACACCCTAATTCTCAGTCACCTGTTACGTCTACAGTGGCGGTCTGCCTTGTTTGGGGTAGAATATATGTTTTTTAACATTAAAAAATAAAAAAACTTCTTAGACGAAAATGTTAAAGATATATACTTCTTCAAATCACCGACATTATAAAATAACATACCACAATTAATGACAATTTCAAAGATATAGACTTCTTCAAACCACTAACATTATAAAATAACATACCACAATTAATGACAATTTTAAAATTATAGACTTCTTCAAACCACCGACATTATAAAATAACATACCACAATTAAATGTTAAAGATATAGACTTCTTCAACCCACCGACATTATAAAATAACATACAACAATTAATGTAAATTTTAAAGATATAGACCTCTTCAACCCACCGACATTATAAAATAACATACCACAATTACATTTTAAAGATATAGACTTCTTCAAACCACCACCATTATAAAATAACATACCACAATCAATGAAAATTTTAAAGATATAGACTTCTTCAACCCACCGACATTATAAAAAAACATACCACAATTAATGAAAATTTTAAAAATATAGACTTCTTCAACCCACCGACATTATAAAATAACATACCACAACTAATTAAATGCAGATAAATAATCAAATGGATCAATTTTAACCAAACTAAACAAGACTAGAAAAGAGCATTAAACAGTGAAAGTAGTAATATACACTCGTCAAGAGAACGACAAATCTAAATATAAATATAAGTTGATCTAACCCACCATTTACGCGGGGGGCATATTTCAGACAAACTAAATTAATATTTAACAGAAAAACACCCTAGCTTGATAGAGTTGCACGACAAACATGCTACGATAAAAAAACACTACTATGTCAAGCAAAATACAAACACCTAAAAACCACACATGTGACTGTACAAAATCTACGTGACCTGAAAGTGAAAATACCTACTAATATGTTACAATTAAAAAAGAAACACTACAGAAATATGTCTAGCAAAATACAAAAATCTAAAAAACAAACATCTAACTGAACACCAACAGCTACGTAACCCTTAATAAGAAAATACCTACTAAAATGTTACGATTACAAAAGAAACACTACAGAAATATGTCTAGCACTATACAAACATCTAAAAAACACACATCTAACTCAACACCAACATCTACGTGACCCTTAAAGTGAAAAACCTACTAACATGTTACGATGTAACCAGAAACACTACAGAAATATGTCTAGCACAATACAAACATCTACAAAACACACATCTAACTGAACACAGACAGCTACGTAACCTTTAAAGAGAAAATACCTACTAAAATGTTATGATTAAAAAAGAAACACTATGGAAATATGTCTAGCACAATACAAACATCTAAAAAACACAATCTAACTGAACACCAACATCTACGTGACTCTTTAAAGAGAAAATACCTACTAAAATGTTACGATTAAAAAGGAAACACTACAGAAATATGTATAGCACAATACAAACATCTACAAAACACACATCTAACTGAACACCAACAGCTACGTAACCCTTAAAGAGAAAATACCTACTAAAATGTTACGATTAAAAAGGAAACACTATGGAAATATGTCTAGCACAATACAAACATCTAAAAAACACAATCTAACTGAACACGAACATCTACGTGACCCTTAAAGAGAAAATACCTACTAAAATGTTACGATTAAAAAAGAAACACAACAGAAATATGTCTAGCGCAATGCAAACATCTAAAAAACACAATCTAACTGAACACCAACATCTACGTGACCCTTCAAGAGAAAATACCTACTAGAATGTTACGATTAAAAAAGAAACACAACAGAAATATGTCTAGCACAATCTAAACACCTAAAAACCACAATCTAACGTAACACGAACATCTACGTGACCCTTAAAGAGAAAATAACTACTAAAATGTTACGATTTAAAAAGGAACACAACAGAAATATGTATAGCACAATACAAACACCTAAAAACCACACATCTAACTGAACACCAACATCTACGTGACCCTGAAAGTGAAAATACCTACTAAAATTTTACGATTAAAAAAGAAACACTACAGAAATATGTCTAGTGCAATACAAACATCTAAAAAACACAATCTTACTCAACACCAACATCTACGTGACCCTTCAAGAGAAAATACCTACTAAAATGTTACGATTAAAAAAGAAACACTACAGAAAAACCTACTAACATGTAACCATTTAAAAAGAAAACCTACAGAAATATGTCTAGCACAATACAAACATGTGAAAAACACACATCTAACTGAACACGAACATCTACGTGACCCTTAAAGTGAAAATACCTACTAACATGTTACGATTTAAAAAGAAACACTACAGAAATATGTCTAGCGCAATACAAACATCTACAAAACACACATCTAACTGAACACCAACAGCTACGTAACCCTTAAAGAGAAAATACCTACTAAAATGTTACGATTAAAAAGGAAACACTACAGAAATATGTCTAGCACAATACAAACATCTAAAAAACACAATCTAACTGAACACCAACATCTACGTGACCCTTCAAGAGAAAATACCTACTAAAATGTTACGATTAAAAAAGAAACACTACAGAAATATGTCTAGCGCAATGCAAACATCTAAAAAACACAATCTAACTGAACACCAACATCTACGTGATCCTTAAAGAGAAAATACCTACTAAAATGTTACGATTAAATAGGAAACATAACAGAAATATTTCTAGGACAATACAAACACCTAAAAACCACACATCTAACTAAACACGAACATCTACGTGAACATTCAAGAGAAAATACCTACTAAAATGTTACGATTAAAAAAGAAACACAACAGAAATATGTCTAGCATAATGCAAACATCTAAAAACCACACATCTAACTGAACACCAACATCTACGTGACCCTGAAAGTGAAAATACCTACTAAAATGTTACGATTAAAAAAGAAACACTACAGAAATATTTCTAGCACAATACAAACATCTAAAAAACACACATATTATTTAACACCCTTAAAGTGAAAATAACTACTAAAATGTTACGATTCAAATAGAAACACTACGGAAATATGTATAGCACAATACAAACATCTAAAAACCACACATCTAACTGAACACCAACATCTACGTGACCCTTAAAGAGAAAATGCGTATCATGCAAATTTTTCATGAGAACAAAGAATCAAAGAATACGTTTACATGGGGTTATTGAAGGAACTTTAAAATAAAAGGGCTATGAAAACAAAGGCTAATGAACACTAAAAAATACAAATATCGTAAAATACTGCCCCGTACCTATGACACTTGAAATATTTAAAAACTTCATCGGATATCACATAGTAAATCAGAAAAATAGCGCCAAGATTATTATTATTTATTGTCTTTCATTCTTCGCGCATTCGGAATTATGATCGCTTTGTAATCCTTTTAATGAGATGAGAAATTATTTTATTTTTGCTGGTTGGATCATTCAATTTTCTGTGTTGTTCTGGCGACGATTCCCCATGGACTCTGGCTGTTTGTGGCAGGATTATAGTTAATTAGACATAATTAACCCGGGGACAATTATAAGGAAATCATATTGTTATTTATTTAAAAACTTCAACGCATATTGCGGCAGAATTAAGGAGAAGCAGAGATAAGACAGCGTACCACTGATTTTATTATGAGAATATATTTTATACGCGTCGGATTCGTTTCGCGCTTAAATAGCTTCTGTCCCACTTGCTGATCAAATATCACTTGATTCTTTATATCACGATTCGAATCCCCATACATGTTAAATTTGAACCATTGACCTTTTGCAATCTTAATTCACATATTATCTTACTCAAGACGATCTCAAAATATCACACCACCCTACATACCGTAAGAAAAAAATATAGCGATAATTACATACCCAGCAAAAATAAAGGTATTAAATAATATATGAAAACCTTAAATGCAGACACGCAAATCAATTCTGATTAAGCAACCCAAAAATCAACGATATAAAAGACTCAAATAAACAAATTAATTAGCAATAGAAATAAATATAACAAAACATAAACAAATATAGAAACAATTTAAATAGAAAACACATTAAAACAGAAAGTAAAAAAAAACAATAAATAGATAAACAGTACATACATTATATGAAATTACGCCGTAGTGTCAAGAACGTAGGACGAGACACTGTCAGTCACCATGTACTGTTAATCAAATATCTACAAATTTCGATCTATAAAAAATTTCCATCGCTATTGAGCATGTATTAACATCATACAATTATATATATATGTGTATATATGTGTGTGTGTTCATGACAAGTTGTGCATTTGTCTTGTTTAAAATTGGAAGAGATTGAGAATCTTTGATATGATAACATTTGTGTAAGAAAGATATGAGATTAAGTTGAATAGGGGGGATGGGCATCCTCGTTGTAGTTCTAATTCGTGTACCTTCAAAACATAATAAGAACGTCTTTAATCAGTAATACATCTCCAGTAAAATATTCATAAAGATTTGTGACAGTTTGAACAGATTGACAAACAGATAGAGAAAGGGCAGTAAAATCATAATCCACTTAAAGAAGATTAGAAATATAATTTCAAATCAAAATTAAATGAGAAACAATTAAATTTTAAATTTAGATTTACAAATTATTTGTCAAATTATACTGAGTTATCAGAAAAGAGCGAAATGTATAATGATTTATAAAAAGACGAAGGAACTGAATAATATTATACTGATCTATGAGAACAGAGATAAATATGGTGATTCATAAGAAATAAAGTAATGCATCCTAATTTATAAGAAACGATGAAAACGTATACTGATTTATAAGAAAAGATAAAGGTATACTGATTTATGATGCAAAAAGGAAATGTATAGTGATCTATAAAAATAGAGAGAAATGTATAGGGATTTAAAAGAAAAGAGATAAATCTATACATATTTATTAGAAAAAAATAGAAATGTGTACTCATTTATAAGAAATATATATACTGATATATTATACTGATATATTATATATACGGATTCATAAAGAAGACAGAACGGTATACCGATTTATAATTAACGAGAGAAATGTATACTGATTTATAAAAAAGAGAGAAATGTATAATTATCTATAAGAAAAGAGTGAATGTATACTAATTCATGCGATGACATAGAAATGTATACTGATTTATAATAAAGGAGAGAAATGTATAGTGATTTCGAAGTAATTAGAGAATGTATACTGATCCGTAAGAAAAGAGAGAAATGTATAATGATTTATAATAAAAAATAAAAATGTATAGTGATTTATAAAGAACGACAAAAATGTATACTGTTTCAGAAGAAAAAAAGTGCACCAATTGATAAAACAGATAGAAATGTATAAAGATCTACAAGAAAAGCGGGAAATGTGTACTGATTCAGAAGAAATGAGAGAAATGTATACTGATTTATCGGAAATGAGAAAAATGTATTCTGATAGAGACTTTTTCTTATTTTAAAATGTTGTTTTGAAGGATTAACTAATTCAGTTGAATGGTATTCTGAAATGATTAAGAGTACTGTACACACTTTTGTGAAGCCTAGTAACTTAATCCTGACTCCACACGTGACCCCTAAGCCACCTTGGATGTCGTTTTTTCGTAGCTTAGAAACTAGATTTTCATTACCCCGGACACGCTGAATATTAATCCTGTAAACCAATTTGTGCGGTCGAGCTTTTCTTGCATAATATTCCCAGCAAAATGCTCTTCTCGTCACACGTTACTCTAGGCAACCCTATCAGAACTTTACTATCTTAAAAGAGAACGAGCTTTGTTGCAGCTGTACATAATTAAAAAAGGATTGATATGGCGTAAATTATAATTAAAAAAATGAACTCACCATTGGAATATTGTCAGTCACATATTTGATCTCATAACTTCGACATTTTTTTTCGATTTCCTTACGACGTTGTACGGTGTTTTTATCGAATTGTGGCAGAATAGTATCCAGTTCCATTATTATATAGTGATTCGCAGGGTCGGCCTTAATTGGTTGGATCCAGCGGAAGATTGGGAAAATGCTCTCACGTTGATATTGCGAATGTTTAACTTCGATGATGTTTATATACCAGTTGAGATATAAGTACCAGTTGGAATGCCATATCTCAATCTTGACGACTCTCTTGAACATCTTGGGTAGCTCGACGTCAAAGCTCTTGACGGTGTTGCTCATGAAAATTTGCAAGTATTTGGTTATCGTGATTGACTGGTTGTCTTCGTCATAGAGAACAATATTGAAGTTAGAGAATGTCCCAGCGCCGTAAAAGACTCCCGTTTGTATCCTGATCTTGCAGCGTGGTGTGGGGCTTAAAAAAAAGTAAATCATGACATGAACACCATGCGCCGCATACAATCGCTATGGCCGTCCCCATTGGGTTAAGCGCCATTGGACTTTTTATAATCCCTAGTTTTTGATTGAAAACATTTTAACCCGCAAGATCTTTACGACTTATGAAGATTCTTATTGTACAAATGTACACCGTTTATTTTGTTATGATAAGATTTTAATCAAACTTGCGAACGTAAATGTCTTTTCAAACTAAACAAAATTAGAATCTTTAAAAATGTGACAATATTATATTTAGAAAACGATTAAAAAAAATTTAAAACCCATTTTCGTCAATTGATTTTAATGTTATTAGTATTCTTCTATACAGCTTTTGTATTTCTAAAAGTATTGTAGTACATTTAATTGAATGCAATTATTTTACAATAGTTACATATAAATATCATTAAAACGCATGTTTATGGGTGTATTTTATGAATCATATATTCAGCCTAAATATACATTTAAATGGATTTCGAAAAGTGCACGCATTTTACTCGCTAACTTTTGCGTGACGTGATGAAAGTAAACACACGCACACCAACTGCCACTAGCGTATAACGCAATGCTCTTTGTGTAAACAAATGGAGCTTTCGGCATCTGAAAATATTTATCATTGTGATTTTGATTGATATTAGCAGCAGCCACATAATATACAAGTGATTAGAAGCGCCACCTGTCGTCTGGACGGTATAATTTCGATCCTGGTTTCAAACAGTTGCTTGTCTAACCTCACCGAAGAGCTTTCACGCAGTGATACAGTCTGTTTATGATGTATATATATATATTTCATTTTATTTTTTTATATACATACTTATATACACTAAAAGGAATATACGTGGATACAAAATGCAATTCGGACCCCATCTTGACGGCGAAAAACTCCACGCTAGAAGAACACTAGAGGGACTCCTGAGGAAAATGGCGCACACAAGGTCAGACATTATTTTTCTCACAACATGCAAAAAATTAGACATCATACCCACAGGCTTTCGGATTAAGAACCACCTCCAGGGCACACTCAACACAAACCACAGATCCAAAGCACAGCAAATATACGAGACTGCCTCTTCCAAATTACGAAACCTCGCTATAAAAACATGCTATGCAAAACAGAGAACACTCTCACACACATGCGACTTAAACAAATCGCATCTCCGTGACCTACTCACCCACGCCACCTACACAGAAACCTCCAGCTCCCTCAACATTATTTACTCCAGACATCTCCACCGATGCCTACAACTCAAACAACGAAAACTGAACACACTAGTTAACAGTGATCAAATTTTGAAACACATATACAACCAACAGAACCCATACATCCTCAGTAGACTACTCAAACAACACAATACGCACCACATTTCCCAAAAAAACCAACACACCAACTTAGCGAACTTATCAGACTACCAACTATCAGAAAATGAATCCACGCTTTTAACCAAAGGACTCTCTTTCTGTCCATCCAAACACCTGAATCCAGTGGATCTATGCTACGACATGGAAGACTACATCAGACGAATCAAACTCAAAGAATACTTCTACAATAAGAACCAACTAGTAACTTCCAACCACATAACAACCAAACAGACAGGGATTTCTAAGACTACACGTTGGACACCCCCCAATGGACGCAACCCGACCATAGATGCACACAACAACACAGCCAAAAAGCACCTTGACAAGTACATCAAAGACAATCTTCACAGAAACACCCATTACAACATCACAAAAGACGAACAACAAGCCATACAATCCTTACGAAACAACACACACATCACCATTAAACCAGCAGACAAGGGAGGAGCAATTACAATAATGAACACCGACGACTACATAACAGAAATAGACACACAACTAGCTCAAGAGGAATTCTACAAAACACTCCCCACTGACCCTACTCACACATTCAAATCCAAACTGAACAACCTCATTAGCACTCTAGACCATGATACTAGAACAACTATAACTAAATTAATACCAGAACACCCCAATCCGGCCACATTCTACGCCATCCCCAAACTCCATAAACTCCCCAAAATAGTTAACAACATACTAAAACACCTCCCACCCGACAATACCACAAATACCGAAATATCCATTAATGATCCCTCAAGATTATATCATATCGCTAAGGCTCTAAAATCAACACCACCCGGACGACCTATTGTTTCGGGCATCGGAACCCTCACTGAACACATCTCGGGACACATAGACAGTATCCTCAACCCCCTGTTGACAAACATCCCCAGCTACCTCAAGGACACCAAACACTTCCTACAGATTCTAAACAGGATAAATAATTTACCCAGTAACTCAATTCTTGTCACAATGGACGTATCCGCTCTCTACACCAACATTCCACACGAAGAGGGAATATCCGCATGCAGGAGTTTCCTACACACCCAGCACCTACAAAATACCCACATCAACGACATATGCAACATCATACTATTCATTTTGACACACAACAACTTCACATTCAACAACCAGCACTTCCTACAAGTCAAAGGCACAGCCATGGGTACTAAAATGGCCCCCAGCTACGCCAACATCTTCATGCATATATTTGAACAGAAACACATACACAACTACCACCTCAAACCGCTACACTACCACAGATACATAGACGACATTTTCCTGATCTGGCAACATGGAGAAGAGTCACTAATGGACTTCTACAGACACCTTAATAACTGCCACAACAGCATAAAATTCACTACAGAGCATTCAACCACACACATCCCATTTCTAGACGTTCTCGTCAACATCACCAACAGACAGATCACCACATCACTCTACACTAAACCCACCGACGGACACGGTTACCTCAACTTTGAGAGCTGCCACCCGATCACCACAAAAAAATCAATTATTTACAGTCAATGCCTACGCATCAAAAGAATTTGCTCGGATTCCACTGAATATAACACACAGGTAGGCATCATAGCCAACCACTTCCTCCACAGACACTACCCCTTCAAAATAATTAAACAATCAATAAAGAAAGCATCAACAAAAAGCAGACTAACTCTTCTAACAAACAACAAAAACAAAACTCTATCCTCACAAATACCAATGGTATTTGACTTCAACCCTAACACCAACAAACTACAAGACCCTCTCAAAAACATATTTAAACAATTACAACACGACCCCAACATCAGCACTATATACAACAAACCACCCATCTGCGCCAGACGACAGCTTCCAAACCTACACTCTTTGCTGACATCGACCAAAACACGTAACATTCCCGCACCACAGGGAAACAAAACATGTAACAAACCCAGATGCCAAATATGTCAATGCATTAACACCAACCACACATTCACACCTCCAGGCACCAACATCCAACTTAATCCCCCCCCCTCTTATCTGCGACAGCCCCGACGTAGTTTACTTATTATACCGTACCAGATGCACGAAAGGTAACTATGTCGGGGAAACAAGCCTGGAGTTCCGCAAACGCTTCAATAATCATAAACTAACCATTAGAGACAAATCCACACGATTCCCAGTGGCCGAGCACTTCAATCTACCAAGCCATTCCACAGATGACATGAAATGCATCCTCATAGCCTCCAAATTCAGATCACAACAACACAGACGAAAATATGAAACTAAACTCATCCTCAAACTCAACACACACAACGCTGGACTTAATTTGGACCTGGGACTACTCAACAAATACACTTTCCACAAACAGGGTAACTAACCTGTGTCATTTTCCAACGGGCGAAGTCTTGCGTGTGTCACGGTGGGATCTTAACTCTTAACTCTTAACTTTTAACAGTTTTTATTACATCTATTTATTTCGTTGTATGTATGTAGGTTTTATTATCTAATATTTATTATAGTCATTTATTTATTTATTTATATATTTAAATATTGATCATTTATCTACTGACTTATTTATTTATATTATTTATATTATATTATTTATATTATTTAATTTATTATTTTCATTAGTATTATATTTATTTATTTGAATTTTCATATATATTTGTTTTATATATATATATATATTTTTATTATTATTAGACGCTAATTTTAATAAATAGAAAGTTAAAAAAACGTTTTTTTAGAGAATTAAATTTTTAAAATAAATGACCGCTGATACGAAGAAAGAAAGAAAGAGCGAAAGAAAAGAGCGAGTAATTAATTCAATTAACAGTTAAATTGAACGCAGTAACAGTAATTTCAAACAATTAAGTCGACTACAACGCTAAAACATGTGTATGCTGGCCTGCACAGGCACGTACGAGTGTGCGTGTGTGTTTGTATGAGTGTGTGTGTGTATGTGTGTGTGTGTGTGTGTATCGAGCAGTAAGAGACAAAGAAAGAGAGAAAGAAAAAAGGCACGCAAGCCCAGACGAAGAGAGAAAGAGCGAAAGGGAAAAACAACTATTCATTAAACGGTTAAATTGAACGCAGTAGTAGTAATTTTAAACAATTAAGTCGACTACAACGCTAAGAGATGTGTATGATTGATCGCATGGTGTGTGTGTGTTTGTATGTATGTATGTGTGTGTGTGTGTGTGTGTGTATGTATCAAGCAGTAAGAGAGAAAGAAAAGGAGAAATAAAAAAGGTATTTGTGAATGGGTGTATGTATATATGTATGTATGCTTACGCGCATAGGCACGTGTCGGTGTATGTGTGTGTGTGTGTGTGTGTGTGTGTATCAATGTACATGTACACGTCCCATTACGTGTGTGTGGACGCGTATGTGCGTGTGCTCATTTATACACATATTTAATTTATGATTTTTCTACTCTTTCCCCCTCATTGCCTGGGAAAACCTCCCACCGTACACACGCAAACCCCAAACACCGATGAAGACTGAAGGATCAGTCGAAAATTTTGTTCTCCATACCATCAACAAGAAAAAACTATTTTTCTTTACAGAACAATTTACACGTCACAAAATAAATAAATAGAAAAATAAATAATAAAAAGTTATAACAAAATATAAACTTTTTTTCATTTTATTTTTTTATACACACAATATTTTTTTATACACACAATATTTTTTTATACACACAATATATATATATATATATATATATATATATATATATATATATATATATATATATATATATATATATATATATATATATATATATTTGTTTTTCTTCGTACGACGGATTTGATGTTATAATCCTATGAGTGTTAAAAATCTCCGTATTCACCAATTTATTTTATTTTGCAACTGCCTGACGACGACCGATGTCGGTCGAAAACGTTCGCACAAAATACGGAGATTTTTTACAGTCCTTGGATTATAACATCAAATCCGTCGTACGAAGACTAGAAAAAAACGGATCAAAAGCTGAATAACCAGAATTTGGCACTCCTGTTTATATATATATATATATATATATATATATATATATATATATATATATATATATATATATATATATATATATATTGTGTGTATTTAAGTAGCATTTTCTCATTTATGCAAACATTGTTAAAAATAACAGAATTCGTCTGTTTAATTATATCTTTTTTATTTTTTCAATTTTTATGATAATCTTTTTTGCATCAAAATAAAAAAAAACAACATAAATGTTCCATAGGTTTCACGAACGTTTTTGATTCTTCTGTCGAATCATCCTCAGGTGTCAAAAGCAAATGAACAAAAAAGCTGGAGAAATTAAGAGAGTTTTAAGAAGACAGTGGAGAAACGCGCAGAGAACGTTTTCGCATTGTTCTAGGAAGTCGTTGGCGATTTTAAATTCAGCAACGCTTGCTGGCATCACAGAACAAAATCGCATTACGTCAAGCATTTTAATCTTAGTGTGTGTGTGTGTGTGTGTATTAGGTTTTAAACTTTTTATTCATAAAAACTTTTTTAGTTACACATTTGCAGAAATATTTCGGTCAAAGCTGTAAATCATCTAGACTTATTCAGTTCTTTGTTTGAAGTGGATACTAACATCGAACTGAGAGCAGTTCTTTCAAAAAGTAAAACATGTGACGAACAAACACATACTACTCTACGCTCTAAATTAGGAGGTAATGTATGTTATGTTGGTTTATGATGACGAATGAATATATATATATATATATATATATATATATATATATATATATATATATATATATATATATATATACTGTAGTATGTGTTCGTTCTTGATGTTATACCAAAAGGATGAAGCAATGCCTGGCATAATAGTCTTACGACAACAGAACAGATACTACACTATCTCGACCGCAAAGAGAGATATAAGGCCTGGGAAGATTTCTACGATCCCATCCACCCCCTCAAAAGTATATTAAGATTAATATGTTATTCTCCAGTATGAAGGATTAACTCTCCACACTATTTCATACTATACTACATTACACCCTATAATATTTACTTACTAAGTACAATAGTACAGTAGTCTTAAATAGAATAGTTTAGGATTCGGATAAGTAGATACATAATCTCCATTATTAATGCTAGTAAATATATGCTCCCTTAGCTCATTATTTTGACTAGCCTAGGGGGATAGTGCCATGATTAACAAACATATAGTACTCCAATCAAGGAGGAGGCAATGACTGGCAGAATGGTATTATGACAAACGAACATATACTACACTACCCCTTCCAAAAAAGGAGAAGTTAATTCCTGAAAGGGTGTTATTATGATCACAGAACAGACAGTATACTACTGCACCTCGCAAAAAAGACGAGGTAAAACCTGTGAGGATGGTATAATGACGAGCAAATATATATTACACTACCCCACACAAAAGAGAAGTTAAGGTCTGAAAGGATCCCCCAAAGGAGAAGGTAATGCATGGGAGGATGTTCTCATGACATCAGAACAGACATGACACTAATTCCCTAAAAAAGTTTAGGGGATAACGTCTGGCAGGATGGTATCACGTTAACAGAACAGATACTACACTACCCCCAATAAAGAAGGTAATGCCTGGAAGGATGAGATCATGACCGCCTGACGACGACCGATGTCGGTCGAAAACGTTCGCACAAAATACGGAGATTTTTTACACTCCTTGGATTATAACATCAAAACCGTCGTACGAACAAATATATATATATATATAATTTTCTGTAAGATGTCCTGCTAAAGGCGCTGATGAAGAGACGTTCTGGAGTGGCTTTGTAAAAAAAAATTTTTAATTGAAAAATAAAAAAATAAAAATTAAAGTATTTCCAGAATGTTTTGGAAACGACCGTACGCAATACTAGACTTGTTGTTCTAATTCTTTGAACAATTGGAATGGTCTGATTTATTAAATCATCTTATATATATATATATATATATATATATATATATATATATATTTGTATAATTGAGCAGCATTCCTTCTTTCCTAAAAAAGTTTAGGGGCAGGATGGTATCATGTTAACAGAACAGATACTACACTACCCCCAATAAAGAGGGTAATGTCTGGAAGGATGAGATCATGACCAACGGATATATACTACACTACGGAGTTTGGATTATTTTCCAATTAAATTTTTAATTTTTAAATTTAATTTCGTGGGAGAATTCTACTAAGAGGAGTCCCTATTTCTGTAACATAACACTTACGACAAATATAACAGTCTCTAAGTTTTAAAGGTTTGAAACTTACAGGACAAGACATGTGAAGTTGTGGCTTCATGGATTTGATTACATCAATCTAAGGCAAGATTCCTGGGCGCTGTAGAGATAAGAACCTAATCTGAATTACACGTTTTGCTTGTTAATATATCGTCTCAAACAGACGACTATGTCAGATACAATGAAAGATGGCTGACCAACAATCGTGACTACAAGACTTGATTTGAAATTCAATTCATCTTTAACTTTCTCTTGGAGTTTCTTACAATCTGTATTCTTTGTGCATTCTTTCAAATATTAAAGTTTCTCCCGTCTGTAAACTCTCACTATTGTACTTCGTGTGAATATTTATAAATTCCACCGTTCTGGCTTGACTTTTGAATTTTAAAGATTTACTAATGGGAGAATTATGGGTTTATTCTATTTCGACATAGTTGTGACCTAACAAAAAAGAGCAAATAAATATATAACCTGTAACCGTCCAAGAAGGCAGGCTAACGAGAAATGAAACAGTCTCAAAGTTTGAACCGTTTGAAACCAACAGGACAAGACATGTGACGTGGTAGCTTCTTACCAGTCACATCTATGAGATTACGAGTGTATTCAATGACACAAATCTACAGCAATGTTCCTGAGCTCCGTAGAAATAAAAACATTCTGAACTATACAACATTTTTGTCAACATATCGTCTCAAACAGACGCCGATACGCCGGATACAATTAAAGATTGCTGACAAATAATCATGGCTAAAGTACTTGATTTTAAATTTGCGTTAATTGTGGTAATCTATCCTCTTTTATGTGTCTTGTCTGTAGTTTAAATCTAAAATTTAAACGGAAGACAAAATAACTTTTTTACTTAACAGTTTTGTATTTTTTACGAACTCCCTTATTATTAAAACTAGAATACTCGTACTTGGCCGAGTACATGCAATGTAAAAGTGACTGTTTAATTACTATTTATTTGTTTACATCTCTGTTAAACTGACAATAACCGGAAAATTATGCCATTTACGTCTCGTTCAAATTTATCAGTAATTCCATAACTATATAATTCATAAGTATTAGGAATTCTACACAGTAATATTTACACGCCTTAAACAATAGTTCGCGTTGAAAGAGAAGAGTATTTAATCCTTTAAGTGCAGAATGTTGGGGAATTTCAAATAAAAGTTTAAAATCGAAATTGATTGATAATAATAGTGTCTTAACCTACCTGGAATAAATCCATTTTCTTCTGGTAAATTGTGTTTAGGATTGACTAATAGAACACGAACCAAGCTTCGCCTTGACGGACCGCGAAAGTAAATGCTAGGAGAACTCGGCGCGATAAAGCGAGAGAGAAAACAAGTGGATGAGTTTACGTTAAGTCAAATAAAGATAACAGTTCGCTCGACGCCTGAAAATATTTACAAAATCTCCGTAGTGAGTCGAATGGAAATAGAATCCTGTGTCTACGTGTTAACATATACAAAGGAAGAAAACGTGTGTACAATGAAAATCAAATTGTACGTGTTTTCTTATGTGTGATGTCGTTTAATAATTTTAGGAATCTTCATCTGCAACCTATTTATATTTGATAAATAGACAAATCATCTTAACTAAATCAATCTCCAAAAACGTTACATGCGCCAGCGAGCTTTTCACATAAGCGTATGAGCATTTATTATTTGTATAAACGTTTTAGTCCGAAAAAATGGACCCTTTAATTATCTTGTTCAGTGCAAATAATTCTGCTGCTACGAGCAGTTACACACACGTAAACAAAATCGCCCGTGTTTTTTTACACACAGAAAAATATTCCATGAAGATGATCTTTAAAAGGTTTTAAGGAACTTTTTATTTGATAATGTTGTAGTGATAATACTCTTTACTACGAGAATTGACTATTAACTGTTGGTGTACGATAATACTCTTTACTACGAGAATTGACTATTAACTGTTGGTGTACGATAATACTCTTTACTACGAGAATTGACTATCACCAGTTGGTGTACGATCATACTCTTTACTACGAGAATTGACTATTAACTGTTGGTGTACGATAATACTCTTTACTACGAGAATTGACTATCAACTGTTGGTGTACGATAATACTCTTTACTACGAGAATTGACTATTAACTGTTGGTGTACGATAATACTCTTTACTACGAGAATTGACTATTAACTGTTGGTGTACGATAATACTCTTTACTACGAGAATTGACTATTAACTGTTGGTGTACGATAATACTCTTTACTACGAGAATTGACTATTAACTGTTGGTGTACGATAATACTCTTTACTACGAGAATTGACTATTAACTGTTGGTGTACGATCATACTCTTTACTACGAGAATTGACTATTAACTGTTGATGTACGATCATACTCTTTACTACGAGAATTGACTATTAACTGTTGATGTACGATAATACTCTTTACTACGAGAATTGACTATTAACTGTTGGTCTACGATAATACTCTTTACTAGGGGAATTGACTATTAACTGTTGGTGTACGATAATACTCTTTACTACGAGAATTGATTATCAACTGTTGGTGTAGATCATACTCTTTACTACGAGAATTGACTATTAACTGTTGATGTACGATACAAGCGATAATGAGCGGACATTATTTGTTGTTAACTTGCAGTAAGAAAATGAACAGGTTTATGAATTATTTTTTGATAAATAAATAAATAAAAAAAAAACAATATAAAAATCAAACTCTTATTTGTTTACTGGTTTGCACATTGAATGTTTTAGATGCTGGGATAAACGGAAAAATAAGTGAATGAGAATGAGTACGGGCAGCAAAGAGACGAAAGAAAAAGAAGGGGATTAAGAGTAGAACATAAATAAATAAAGGACGTAAAAAGAAGTAGTGTAGTAGATGTAGAATGATACAACGTAAGAGAAGAATAGTCAGAGGGTGCCGTAAATAAATAGATGATGTAAATAAAGAAGAATATAATAAAGTTATAGTAGCAGTGTAAGAAAAGGAGATTAAAACGATTACTTAAATAGATAACCTAAATAAAGAAGTAACAGAACATTATAAAAAGGAAATTTGTAGAAAGTGATTTTGTCATTTATTTGAACATTACCTATGAATAGAGAAAAGCAGGTATCGCCCAATCAGTCACCTCTCACTCTTCGATAAAATCTTTGAATCTTTAATCACTCTAGCGATAGTCAACCCCCTCTTAAATGATAAACTGCTTTCCGTCGATCAGTATGGATTTAGGAAAGCTCGTTCCACTGTGGATATCTTAACGGTCATCTCCAAACACATATACCATACACTGGGCAAGGCAGGTGAAGCTAGGGCGGTAGCGCTTGATACATTCAACGCATTTTACAAGGGCTGTCGGTTATGTCTTCCTATGACAATTAAGTTGTACGGTATTACTTCATGAGCGATCTCCCAGATGTAATTACGTCCGAGATGGATATATTTGCTGATGACACCACACTCTATACTCGACATGTTGACAAAACGAACGCGCTCATATTCAATGTAACGGATGAATCTTTAGATAATTACCTCCAGTCTGTAGTGGAATGGACCCAAAAATGGATGATTCCATTTAATGTTATTAGGACAACACTCCCCTCCATTAACAATTATAAGAAACCATTTCAGCCATCAATTACCATGGCTAATAGTACCCTACCTGAAATTCCAGCATTCAAACTCCTCGGCCTAACATTCACAAGTAATATGAATTAGAAAGAATACATAGACGGTACTACTAAGTTTGCTCCAAAGAACGTAGCCTTCTTTAACAGGGCTAGAAAACTTATCTTACCTGCCAGTCTCCTGTATCGTTATGAAGCCACCATTTGCCCATGAATGGAGTATTGTTACCATATATAGGTTGGTACACCAACCACTAGTCACTCCCTCTTAGAGAGAGTAAAAAAACAAGCCTCTAATCTAATAAGTCCCACACTTTCAGCCAAGCTCCAGCTCCGGTCCAATCGCAACAATGTTTTGTCACTGTGCTTGTTTCATAATGACGTTAACAGAATGTTCTACGACTTACTTGCTGACTTTGTGACGCCTCGACGTAAATACCCCGATTAACCGGAAAATAAGCACCCTTTTCACTGTTACGGCCCCCAGATGCCGGAAAGATTCCTACCTTAAAAGCTTCTTTCCTCGAATTGATAGCCTGTGAGTTTCCTTCCCCGTTCCTTGTTTTCCTGACTTAACAAACATTCAGAAAATATAATGTAATGTGAACAATCATCTCGCTGCAAACTCCCCGTTTAGGAGGCCCCTATTAATATGACCCCTAATTCACAGTTACCACTTACGTGTCAGTGACAATATGTCTTGTTTAGGGTCAATAAAAGTTTAAAAAATAAAAGTAAAACGAATAGAGAAACCGATATTCAATACATTTCCTTTTCTTTGGTTAATTCTGATAATTAAAATCTGAATTGGTAACTTTCTTACCTGGGGGCGAGGAGTCTGGCGGCGGTGCTGGTTGTGTCGGTGGTGCAGGCGACGGGGGCGTCAGGGGCGTCAGGGGCGTCAGGGGCGATGGACATTGCCACATAATCTTCTAAAAATGGACAAACAAAATATGTTAGAAGGCATGCATATCTATTATAATAAAGCTTAATTAATCAACGTCTGTTTCCCTAAGTCTTTTTTCTACATATTTTAATCGCACAAAATACATACTAAAATATTCGTTAGTTTTGTGAATTGAGTTATAATAATAACATAATAATAGCATCCAATTTAATTATTCTAATTCAAAGTAATTTGCAAATAACATATCAAGTGACGAATCTCTACGCTATCTATAACGTTTACCCTATCTCACTATATATTATTTAATCCCATTAATATTCTATACATTGTCTATCTCTCACGATTCCGTTACTCTTTCTTTATCAGTCGAAGGTAATATAGAACGGAGAGAATGACAAGATTGGAATTATAAACAAAAGCGAATTTTTTTTACCAATAGTTGGAGAGAAAAGAGAGAGAAAAAAAGAGAGATAGATAGAAAGAGAGAGCGAGATAACGAGCAGGCTACTTTTTATTTGTCTTTTTATGTTTTTATATTTAACTGACTTTGCAAACTTGCTTTCTCCTGATTCAAACAAGTTAACCTGAGCTAAGTGGGTGACGCAACGGGTCACATTTTTTTAGTTCTGAATAAAACTGAAAAAATAGCAATCTAAATGTACTTTTTAAAAGCGAGACGACCCTCCTTGACAAGGTCCAAAAAATAGTCGCCAACCTAATAGATCCCTCACTGTCAACCAAGCTCCAGCCCCTGTCCCATCGCCGCAATGTAGCATCCTTGTGCTTTTTCTTTTACAAATACTTCAATGGATTATGCTCCGATGAATTGGCTACTCTGGTGTCCCCTCGTCGTAAATTCACGAGACCAACTCGACAATCAACTAAATCCCATCCATTCACTGTGGAGGTCCCCAGATGCCGGAGAGCCTTCTACTCAAATAGCTTCTTTTCTCGTGCTGCTGGCCTCTGGAACTCCATCCCTACCCACTGTTTCCCCGACGGTACTGACATGCAGAAATTTAAAACTAATGTAAACAGACATCTTGTTGAGCAGATCCCAATTTAGGTTGACCCTCCCCCCAAACCTTCTCCCTTTTTTTCTCAGTAGCCCCTTACGTCAACAGTGGTGGCCTGCCTTATTTGGGGTGAACTATGTTTTTCAAAAACGTATTTTTCAAACAACCTAATACTAATTAACTGATGTAATTTAATCGCACCCTTATCTCTATCTTCGTTTGTCTGTGGCAAATTTATGCAATGCTGAGGCACAATAAATATAGTAAACGATTGATACATGCAATTAGTCAAACACAAGTTTACATTTCACCCAGAAGCGAGACTGTTAGGCATTAGTTATGTGTGGTCCTCAAACAGAAAAGAGACTGATTTTTATTTTCTCCTTTTTTCCACGGATGCTCGGATCATCATCATCCAATATAAGATACCCGTTTCCTCATAAAACTTGCCCTCTTTCCATCCACTCAAAGCTCACGACGTCAAGTGTTTCGTGGTCTAATTTTCTTTCGTTTTCCTCATGGACCCCCTCCCCCCCCCCAAAAAAAAGGGCACAGATTTCGTACTAGATGGAGGCGTCTTTTTACGGCGTAATTATGTTGACATGTCGGTTCTTGTTAACTCACCAAAGTTAGAACTAGATTGGGTACTATTCTTTTGTGGCATCTGTCTTCCTTCTCCTTTTGATCATTTTTTTGTACACTGAGTGTTTACTGTTTTCTATTTTTTACATCTGGTTCCATTCCAAACTTAGATTAAGCAACTGGTCTTCTCATTCCAAATCGATGGTCTCGAGCTTGCTCTGGTCCAATGTCCCATCCGGAGGTGCTACACCGGTAGCACCCATGTTTTAGAGGTGGCCACGCCAAAGGCACTTCGATGTAGGGGCGATTCGAGAGGTGACACCGCCATAAGCACCTCACGTTGGAAGGTACTGTCGCTTAAGTCGGGGCTGCTAGTTGATCGGATAGTAGTGAAAGCAGTCTCTATAACCTGCGGGCTCGATGCGTTGTGAGTGTTGCAAATTACTATATACACTGTATTTCACAATATTACCTTGTATAACAGAGGTTAAGTAGTATTATGATCCTCAATACAACATATCTACATACAATATGAAAGATTTAATATTTATACAAATCTGAGTAGTTTTCAGATATAAAAATATGGGTGATATTTAAGCAAACCGTTTTCGGCTCAGAATATTTAGAGTTAGTTCCCTTGCTTCGGTCGGATTTCCCAACAAGCCAGTGGGGTTTTGATTGAGGAAATGAAAAGCGCCCAGATGGTATTTTGCTAGTTTTTTCTTTCAAAGGGGGGGGGGGGAATGTCTTCCTTTTGGGATGCTAATTGCTGTGATACCCCGGCAAGTGGTAATCTCTTCTCTTCGGTTATAGATCTTGGATCCGTTTCACTCACCCTTAAGTTTCTTACAATGCAAAAGTACTGGTCATGCAACGAGAGATTTCTTTTTCAACAGATGATAGTGTTGCGGGTGTGTAAAAGTAGGTTAAAATTAGAATGTTCTATGTCAGTTTATAATTACGTAAAATAGTGGAAAATTCAGTTGAGAAGTTAAGTTAGGGGTTAAGAGTACGTGTTAGGATATGATGTCACGTACAGGAAATCTAGAAATTAAAACATGGAAAAGAAAGGGAGCAAGATATGTTTATTTGTGAAAAGCCCTATATTAATTCGGGAGCGATGTGAAAGAGAAGCTCTCATAACGTGTAACAGAATAAACATAAAAAAGAATGACGTCATTGAGCAAACGTGTGTTGCCGTTTTTATTTTATTTTGTTACATTATTGAAGGACAACGACAACCACTAACGACTTCGGGGAGACGAACAGCTGTTTCTGTAAAGGAAGCGGACGACGAACAATCCGTGGCAAGCGAAGATTCCTTCCTCCTTTATCTACAATGTTACAATAGTCACTCTAATGAAATCCTTCTCCTATGTGAGCAGGCATGGATTATACTCGAACATAATAGCAAAATGTGCAATTTACAAGACCTAATGACAACAACGTTTATAAAGAGATTTTCAATCTGCCAGATGATTTTCTGAGTATTATTAAATGGTTGCAGTTTGTATTTCCTTAAACTTTCTTTAAATCTTTGAAACTTTCCATATCAATTTCCAACTTTTACTTATAAAATAGTTTTTTTCATAAACAGCATAGGATAATTATGCATTGTATTTACTTGTATATTTGATTTTGTTTACTAGAAGCACATTTTAAAAATGTACACTAAAATAAAAAAAAATATAGGAATTATCCTCTGAAGGAGTACAGCTGTAACATACCATGTGATTAAAAATAAAATAATAAAATAGACAATTATGTTTTTGTGGTTTGTATTTAAGGAAAAAGAGTTAAAAAATGTTATTTAAT
Organism: Sepiola atlantica; assembly: GCA_963556195.1. NCBI lineage: Eukaryota > Metazoa > Mollusca > Cephalopoda > Sepiida > Sepiolidae > Sepiola > Sepiola atlantica. Next base: position 173,468,775 of record OY744524.1, on the reverse strand, counting down.
GTACATGGTTTCATTCGTCTTGGGAAACCATGTATAAAAAATCCCCCACCTGTACATAGAACAAGTTATACTAATCTTACTATTGAGCTATGATATTGTAATCTACTTTTTCATGTGTGCCCTACCTCCACTATTGCAAATATTAGGTGATAAGAGTTTTTAAGAGTATAAAAGCAAGTGATGTGAGAACAGTGATCAAAGTGATAACTTAATCTGCCAACCAATTGAGTATACAAACATTGATTTTTTATCTTTCATCCGGGCATCACCGGCTAGTCCTGCTAGTGTATATATATATATATATATATATATATATATATATATATATATATCGTAATAATAAGACACAGCCTCCTGAAGACGGTCGAGAGACCGAAAGCGCTAGGGGAATTACCCACGACACAACGTTAGGTGCCATACACCACCAATTAACACCCGAAAACCGACGAATCGCTCGCCGCGTCGAGAAATTGACAAGAAAAATAGTGAAGAGAGAAACCCAGTGGTCTTTAATAACGCTTGCATAAGAAATGACTTGCTGCCGAAATATACACACACCCACACACACACACATACACACACACACATATATATATATATATATATATATATATATATATATATAAGTAGTGAGCGATAGTGATAAGTAGTAAGAGTGCACATCTAAAAAGAAGAATATGTTTAAGGCTCCCAAATTGCATACTAGAATTATCCGCAAGGACCCATTGCGTAACGGATAAAGTACTAAGTCGCGATCTTCTGAAGTTTCAAGCTTCAAGGTTGAAGGTTTAATCGTCACTGCGGGCGATACTAAGAATACAGTTGTGTATTACGTAATACTTCTACCCTGTCATGGCTAGCGGTACGAATGCATGCTACCCCTGTGGGTTAAATAAACGGTTCCGTTCGAAGTTCCGTACAGATTCTCGAGTTTGTCAGAAAGATTCCCGAGTTCGACAAGATATACCTGAAGATGGTCGGAAGTTACATCGGCCGAAACTTTGTGAGAATAACACTCAAGGTGAGAGCACTAGTCCTACTAATACAAATAATACAACCCTTTTTTCATGTAGTGGGTGTAAATATAGGTGTTTTTCTTATTCTTTTAAAGATCAAATTTACTAAGTTTGCGCCAAAGAACGTTGTCTTCTTTAACACGGCTAGAAAACTTATCTTACCTGCCAGTCTCCTATATCGTTATAAAGCCACCATTTTCCCATGGATGGAGTATTGTCACCATATATGGGTTGGTGCACCAACCACTAGTCACTCCCTCTTAGACAGAGTCCAAAAAAGAGCCTCTAATCTAATAAGTCCCACACTTTCAGCCAAGCTCCAGCTCCGGTCCAATCGCAACAATGTTTTGTCACTGTGCTTGTTTCATAATGACGTTAACAGAATGTTCTCCGACTAACTTGCTGACTTTGTGACCCCTCGACGTGAATACCCAGATTAACCGGAAAATAAGCACCCCTTCACTGTTGCGGTCCCCAGATGCCGGAACGATTCTTACCTTTAAAACTTCTTTCCTCGAATTGATAGCCTGTGAGTTTCCTTCCCCGCTCCTTGTTTTCCTGACTTAACAAACATTCAGAAAATATAATGTAATGTGAACAATCATCTCGCTGTAAACTCCCCGTTAAGGATGCCTCTTTTAATATGGCCCCTAATTCACAGTTACTCCTAACGTGTCAGTGGCAATATGCCTTGTTTAGGGTCAATAAAAGTTTTTTAAATAAAATAAAATAAAACGAATAGAGAAAACGATATTCAATGCATTTCCTTTCCTTTGGTTAATTCTGATAATTAAAATTTGAATTCGTAACTTTCTTACCTGGGGGCGAAGAGTGCGGCGGCAGTACCGGTGGTGCTGGTGTTGTCGTTGGTGCAAGCGACGATGGCGTCAGTGCGCCAGGGGCGGAAAGGCCGTGAAGGGCGAGTAACCTTGCCCCGTACTCTTCTAAAAATAGACAAACAAAATATATTAGAAGGCATGCATATCTATTATCATAATGAAGCTTAATTAATTTACGTCTGTTTCCCTAAGTCTTTTGTCTACATATTTTAATCGCACAAAATACATACTAAAATATTCGTTAGTTTGGTGAATTGAGTTATGCTTCAAATAGCATCCAATTTAATTATTCTAATTCAAAGTAATTTGCAAATAACATATCAAGTGACGAATCTCCACGCTATCTATAACTTTCACCCTATCTCACTATATATTATTTAATTCCATTAATATTCTATACATCGTCTATCTCTCACGCTTCCGTTACTCTTTCTTTATCGGTCGAAGGTAATATAAAACGGAGAGAATGAGAAGATTGGAATTATAGACAAAAGGGAATTATTTTATCAATAGTTGGAGAGAAAAGAGAGAGAAAATAAGAGAGATAGAAAGAGAGAGAGAGAGAGAGCGAGATAACGAGCAGGCTACTTTTTATTTGTCTTTTTATGTTTTTATATTTAACTGACTTTGCAAACTCGCTTTCTCGTGATTCAAACAATTTAACCTGAGCTAAGTGTGTGACGCAACGGCTCACATTTTTTTAGTTTTGACTAAAACTGAAAAAATAGCAATCTTAATGTACTTTTTAAAAGCGAGACGATCCTCCTTTACAAGATCCGAAAAAGAGTCGCCAACATAATAGGTCCTTCACTGTCAACCAAGCTCTAGTCCCTGTCTCATCGCCGCAATGTAGCATCCTTGTGCTTTTTTTACAAATACTTTAATGGATTATGCTCCGACGAATTGGCTACTCTGGTGTCCCCTCGTCGTAAATTCACTAGACCAACTCGACAATCAACTAAATCCCATCCATTCACTGTGGAGGTCCCCAGATGCTGGAGAGCATTCTACTCAAATAGCTTCTTTTCTCGTGCTGCTGGCCTCTGGATCTCCCTCCCTACCAACTGTTTCCCCGACGGTACTGACAGACAGAAATTTAAAACTAATGTAAACAGACATCTCGTTGAGAAGATCCCAATTTAGGTTGACCCTCCCCCCAAATCTTCTCACTTTTTTTCTCAGTAGCCCATTACGTCAACAGTGGTGGCCTGCCTTGTTTGAAGTGAACTATATTTTTTAAAAAGTATTATTCAAACAACCTAATACTAAAATAAACTGATGTAATTTTATCGCACCCTTATCTCTATCTTCGTTCGTCTGTGGCAAGTTTATGCAATGCTGGGGCACAATAAATTTAGTAAACGATTGATTGCATGCAATTAGTCAAACACAAGTTGACATTTCACCCAGAAGCGAGACTGTTAGGCATTAGTTATGTGTGGTCCTCAAACAGAAAAGAGACCGATTTTTATTTTCTCCTTTTTTCCACGGATGCGCGCGTACTGTGATGGCACATCATCATCATCATCATCATCATCATCATCATCGTCATCGTCGTCATCCTCATCATCATCATCATCATCTCTATCACCCAATATAAGATACTCGTTTCCACATAAAACTTGCTCTCTTTCCATCCGCTCAAAGCTCACGACGTAAAGTGTTTCGTGGTCTAATTTTCTTTCATTTTCTTCATGGACCCCCTCCCCCCCCCCTAAAAAAAGGGCACAGATTTTGTACTAGATGGAGGCGTCTTTTTACGGCGTAATTATGTTGACATGTCGGTTCTTGTTAACTCACCAACGTTAGAACTAGATGGGTTACTATTCATTTAGGGAATCTGTCTTCCTTCCCCTTTTGGTCATTTTTTTGTACACTGACTGTTTACTGTTTTCTATTTTTTACATCTGGTTCCATTCCAAACTTAGATTAAGCAGCTGGTCTTCTCATTCCAAATCGATGGTCTCGAGCTTGCTCTGGTCCAATGTCCCATCCGGAGGTGCTACACCGGTAGCACCCATGTTTTAGAGGTGGCCACGCCAAAGGCACTTCGATGTCGGTTCGATTCGAGAGGTGACCGCGCCATAAGCACCTCACGTTGGAAGGTACTGTCGCTTAAGTCGGGGCTGCTAGTTGATCGGATAGTAGTGAAAGCAGTCTCTATAACCTGCGGGCTTGATGCATTGTGGGTGTTGCCAATTACTATATACACTGTATTTCACTATATTACTTTGTATAACAGAGGTTAAGTAGTATTATGATCCTTAATACAACATATCTACATACAATATGAAAGATTTAATATTTATACAAATTTGGGTAGTTTTCAGATATAAAAATATGGGTGATATTTAAGCAAACTAAAATACACTCTTTTCGGCTCAGTATATTTAGAGTTAGTTCCCTTGCTTCGGTCGGATTTCCCTACAAGCTGAAGCCAGTGGGGTTTTGATCGAGGAAATAAAAAGCGCCCAGATGCTATTTTGCTCGTTTTTCCTTTCAAAAAGAGGGGGGGGTCTTCCTTTTGGGATGCTAATTGCTGTGATACCCCGGTAAGTGGTAATCTCTTCTCTTCGGTTATAGATCTTTTATCCGTTTCACTCACCCTTAAGTTTCTTACAATGCAAAAGTACTGGTCATGCAACGAGAGATTTCTTTTTCAACAGATGATAGTGTTGGGGGGGGGGTGTAAAAGTAGGTTACAATTAGAATGTTCTATGTAAGTTTATAATTACGTAAAATAGTGGAAAATTCAGTTGAGAAGTCAAGTTAGGGGTTAAGAGTACGTGTTAGGATATCATGTCACGTACAGGAAATCTAGAAATTAAAACATGGAAAAGCAGGGAGAAAGATATGTTTATTTGTGAAAAGCTTTATATTAATTCGGTACGTCAGGGGCGTCAAGGGCGATTAACATTGCGTTGTAATCTTCTAAAAAGTGACAAACAAAATATATTAGAAGGCATGCATATCTATTATCCTAATGAAGCTTAATTAATCAACGTCTGTTTCCCTAAGTCTTTTTTCTACATATTTTAATCGCACAAAATACATACTAAAATATTCTTTAATTTTGTGAATTGAGTTATGCTTGAAATAGACCCCAATTTAATTATTCTAATTCAAAGTAATTTGCAAATAGCATATCAAGTGACGAATCTCTACGCTATCTATAACTTTCACCCTATCTTACTATATATTAGTTAATCTAGCTCATACATCGTCTATCTCTCACGCTTCCGTTACTCTTTCTCTATCAGTCGAAGGTAATATAGAACGGAGAGTATGACAAGATTGGAATAGTCCATTATAAACAAAAGCGAATTATTTTACCAATAGTTGGAGAGAAAAGAGAGAGAAAATAAGAGAGATAGAAAGAGAGAGCGAGATAACGTACAGACTACTTTTTATTTGTCTTTTTATGTTTTTATATTTACGTGACTTTGCAAACTCGCTTTCTCCTGATTCAAACAATTTAACCTGAGCTAAGTGTGTGACGCAACGGCTCACATTTTTTTAGTTCTGAATAAAACTGAAAAAATAGCAATCTAAATGTACTTTTTAAAAGCGAGACGACCCTCCTTTACAAGGTCCAAAAAAGAGTCGCCAACTTAATAGGTCCCTCACTGTCAACCAAGCTCCAGTGCCTGTCCCATCGCCGCAATGTAGCATCCTTGTGTTTTTTTTTTACAAATACTTCAATGGATTATGCTCCGATGAATTGGCTATTCTGGTGTCCCCTCGTCGTAAATTCACTAGACCAACTCGACAATCTACTAAATACCATCCATTCACTGTGGAGGTCCCCAGATGCCGGAGAGCTTTCTACTCAAAAAGCTTCTTTTCTCGTGTTGCTGGCCTATGGAACTCCCTTCCTGACCCCGTGTTTACCCGACGGTACTGACATGCAGACATTTTAAACTAATGTAAACAGACATCTCGTTGAGCAGATCCCAATTCAGGTAGACCCTCCCCCCAAACCTTCTCCCTTTTTTTCTCAGTAGCCCTTACGTCAACAGTGGTGGCCTGCCTTGTTTGGGGTGAACTATGTTTTAAAAAAACGTATTTTTCAAACAACCTAATACAAAAATAAACTGATGTAATTTAATCGCACCCTTATCTCTATCTTCGTTTGTCTGTGGCAAATTTATGCAATGCTGAGGCACAATAAATATAGTAAACGATTGATTGCATGCAATTAGTCAAACACAAGTTGACATTTCACCCAGAAGGGAGACTGTTAGGCATTAGTTATGTGTTGTTCTCAAACAGAAAAGAGACTGATTTTTATTTTCTCCTTTTTTCCACGGATGCGCGTGTACTGTGATGGCATATCATCATCATCATCATCATCATCATCATCGTCATCGTCATCATCATCATCATCATCTCTATCACCCAATATAAGATACTCGTTTCCACATAAAACTTGCTCTCTTTCCATCCACTCAAAGCTCACGACGTCAAGTGTTTCGTGGTCTAATTTTATTTCGTTTTCCTCATGGACCCCTTTCTCCCAAAAAAGACACAGTTTTCGTACTAGATGGAGGCGTCTTTTTACGGCGAATATATGTTGACATGTCGGTTCTTGTTTACTCACCAAACTTAGAACTAAATGGGTTACTATTCTTTTAGGGAATCTGTCTTCCTTCCCCTTTTGGTCATTTTTTTGTACACTGACTGTTTACTGTTTTCTATTTTTTACATCTGGTTCCATTCCAAACTTAGATTAAGCAGCTGGTCTTCTCATTCCAAATCGATGGTCTCGAGCTTGCTCTGGTCCAATGTCCCATCCGGAGGTGGTACACCGGAAGCACCCATGTTTTAGAGGTGACACCGCCATAAGCACCTACGTTAGAAGGTACTGTCGCTTAAGTCGCGGCTGCTAGTTGATCGGATAGAAGTGAAAGCAGTCTCTAAAAACTGCGGGCTCGATGCGTTGTGGGTTTTGCAAATGACTATATACACTGTATTTCACAATATTGCCTTGCATAACAGAGCTTAAGTAGTATTATGATCCTTAATACAACATATCTACATACAATATGAAAGATTTAATATTTATACAAATTTGATTAGATATCAGATATAAAAATATGGGTGATATTTAAGCAAACTAAAATACACTCTTTTCGGCTCAGAATATTTAAAGTTAGTTCCCTTGCTTTCGGTCGGATTTCCCAACAAGCTGAAGCCAGTGGGGTTTTGATTGAGGAAATGAAAAGCGCCCAGATGGTATTTTGCTCGTTTTTTCTTTCAAAGGGAGGGGGATGTCTTCCTTTGTAGATGCTAATTGCTGTGATACCCCGGCAAG
>OY744524.1:173401606-173454106 GCA_963556195.1 Sepiola atlantica | reverse complement strand
TAAATATAGGTGTTTTTCTTATTCTTTTAAAGATCAAATTTACTAAGTTTGCGCCAAAGAACGTTGTCTTCTTTAACACGGCTAGAAAACTTATCTTACCTGCCAGTCTCCTATATCGTTATAAAGCCACCATTTTCCCATGGATGGAGTATTGTTACCATATATGGGTTGGTGCACCAACCACTAGTCACTCCCTCTTAGACAGAGTCCAAAAAAGAGCCTCTAATCTAATAAGTCCCACACTTTCAGCCAAGCTCCAGCTCCGGTCCAATCGCAACAATGTTTTGTCACTGTGCTTGTTTCATAATGACGTTAACAGAATGTTCTCCGACTGACTTTGTGACACCTCGACGTGAATACCCAGATTAACCGGAAAATAAGCACCCCTTCACTGTTGCGGTCCCCAGATGCCGGAAAGATTCTTACCTTTAAAGCTTCTTTCCTCGAATTGATAGCCTGTGAGTTTCCTTCCCCGTTCCTTGTTTTCCTGACTTAACAAACCTTCAGAAAATATAATGTAATGTGAACAATCATCTCGCTGCAAACTCCCTGTTTAGGATGACCCTTTTAATATGGCCCCTAATTAACAGTAACCCCTTACGTGTCAGTGGCAATATGCCTTGTTTAGGGTCAATAAATGTTTAAAAAATAAAATAAAATAAAACGAATAGAGAAACCGATATTCAATGCATTTCTTTTATTTTGGTTAATTCTGATAATTAAAATCAGAATTGGTAATTTTCTTACCTGGTGCCTGTGGTGCATATTGTGTCGGTGGTGCAAGCGACGGGGGCATCAGGGCGCCAGGGACGTCAGGGGCGTCAAGGGCAATTAACATTGCGTTGTAATCTTCTAAAAAGTGACAAACAAAATATATTAGAAGGCATGCATATCTATTATCATTATGAAGCTTAATTAATCAACGTCTGTTTCCCTAAGTCTTTTTTCTACATATTTTAATCGCACAAAATACATACTAAAATATTCTTTAATTTTGTGAATTGAGTTATGCTTGAAATAGACCCCAATTTAATTATTCTAATTCAAAGTAATTTGCAAATAACATATCAAGTGACGAATCTCTACGCTATCTATAACTTTCACCCTATCTTACTATATATTAGATAATCTAGCTCATACATCGTCTATCTCTCACGCTTCCGTTACTCTTTCTCTATCAGTCGAAGGTAATATAGAACGGAGAGTATGACAAGATTGGAATAGTCCATTATAAACAAAAGCGAATTATTTTACCAATAGTTGGAGAGAAAAGAGAGAGAAAATAAGAGAGATAGAAAGAGAGAGCGAGATAACGTACAGACTACTTTTTATTTGTCTTTTTATGTTTTTATATTTACGTGACTTTGCAAACTCGCTTTCTCCTCAGTCAAACAATTTAACCTGAGCTAAGTGTGTGACGCAACGGCTCACATTTTTTTAGTTCTGAATAAAACTGAAAAAATAGCAATCTAAATGTACTTTTTAAAAGCGAGACGACCCTCCTTTACAAGGTCTAAAAAAGAGTCGCCAACTTAATAGGTCCCTCACTGTCAACCAAGCTCCAGTGCCTGTCCCATCGCCGCAATGTAGCATCCTTGTGGGTTTTTTTACAAATACTTCAATGGATTATGCTCCGATGAATTGGCTATTCTGGTGTCCCCTCGTCGTAAATTCACTAGACCAACTCGACAATCTACTAAATACCATCCATTCACTGTGGAGGTCCCCAGATGCCGGAGAGCTTTCTACTCAAAAAGCTTCTTTTCTCGTGTTGCTGGCCTATGGAACTCCCTTCCTGACCCCGTGTTTACCCAACGGTACTGACATGCAGACATTTAAAACTAATGTACACAGACATCTCGTTGAGCAGATCCCAATTCAGGTAGACCCTCCCCCCAAACCTTCTCCCTTTTTTTCTCAGTAGCCCTTACGTCAACAGTGGTGGCCTGCCTTGTTTGGGGTGAACTATGTTTTTAAAAAAAGTATTTTTCAAACAACCTAATACAAAAATAAACTGATGTAATTTAATCGCACCCTTATCTCTATCTTCGTTTGTCTGTGGCAAATTTATGCAATGCTGAGGCACAATAAATATAGTAAACGATTGATTGCATGCAATTAGTCAAACACAAGTTGACATTTCACCCAGAAGCGAGACTGTTAGGCATTAGTTATGTGTTGTTCTCAAACAGAAAAGAGACTGATTTTTATTTTCTTCTTTTTTTCTACGGATGCGCGTGTACTGTGATGGCATATCATCATCATCATCATCATCATCATCATCATCATCATCGTCATCGTCATCATCATCATCATCATCTCTATCACCCAATATAAGATACTCGTTTCCACATAAAACTTGCTCTCTTTCCATCCACTCAAAGCTCACGACGTCAAGTGTTTCGTGGTCTAATTTTATTTCGTTTTCCTCATGGACCCCTTTCCCCCCAAAAAGACACAGTTTTCGTACTAGATGGAGGCGTCTTTTTACGGCGAATGTATGTTGACATGTCGGTTCTTGTTTACTCACCAAACTTAGAACTAAATGGGTTACTATTCTTTTAGGGAATCTGTCTTCCTTCCCCTTTTGGTCATTTTTTTGTACACTGACTGTTTACTGTTTTCTATTTTTTACATCTGGTTCCATTCCAAACTTAGATTAAGCAGCTGGTCTTCTCATTCCAAATCGATGGTCTCGAGCTTGCTCTGGTCCAATGTCCCATCCGGAGGTGCTACACCGGAAGCACCCATGTTTTAGAGGTGACACCGCCATAAGCACCTCACGTTAGAAGGTACTGTCGCTTAAGTCGCGGCTGCTAGTTGATCGGATAGTAGTGAAAGCAGTCTCTATAACCTGCGGGCTCGATGCGTTGTGGGTTTTGCAAATGACTATATACACTGTATTTCACAATATTGCCTTGCATAACAGAGCTTAAGTAGTATTATGATCCTTAATACAACATATCTACATACAATATGAAAGATTTAATATTTATACAAATTTGATTAGATATCAGATATAAAAATATGGGTGATATTTAAGCAAACTAAAATACACTCTTTTCGGCTCAGAATATTTAAAGTTAGTTCCCTTGCTTCGGTCGGATTTCCCAACAAGCTGAAGCCAGTGGGGTTTTGATTGAGGAAATGAAAAGCGCCCAGATGGTATTTTGCTCGTTTTTTCTTTCAAAGGGAGGGGGATGTCTTCCTTTGTAGATGCTAATTGCTGTGATACCCCGGCAAGTGGTAATCTCTTCTCTTCGGTTATAGATCTTGGATCCGTTTCACTCCCTCTTAAGTTTCTTACAATGCAAAAGTACTGGTCATGCAGCGAGAGATTTCTTTTTCAACAGCTGATAGTGTTGCGGGTGTGTAAAAGTAGGTTACAATTAGAATGTTCTATGTCAGTTTATAATTACGTAAAATAGTGGAAGATTCAGTTGAGAAGTCAAGTTAGGGGTTAAGAGTACGTGTTAAAATATCATGTCACGTACAGGAAATCTAGAAATTAAAACATGGAAAAGCAGGGAGAAAGATATGTTTATTTGTGAAAAGCTTTATATTAATTCGGTAGCGATGTGAAAGAGAAGCTCTCAACGTGTAATAGAATAAACATAAAAAAGAATGACGTCATTGAGCAAACGTGTGTTGTCGTTTTTATTTTATTTTGTTACATTTAACGAAAAAGAGCTAAAAAAAAGTTATTTAATGTACCTGGTTTCATTCGTCTGGTGAAACCATGAATAAAAAAAACCCACCTGTACATAGAACAAGCTATACTAATCTTACTATTAAGCTATGAGATTGTAATCTACTTTTTCATGTGTGCACTACCTCCACTATTGCAAATATTAGGTGATAGGAGTTTTTAAGAGTATAAAAGCAAGTGATGTGAGAACAGTGATCAAAGTGATAACTTAATCTGCCAACCAATTGAGTATACAAACATTGCTTTTTGATTCTGCCACCGGCATCACCGAGTAGCGCTGCTAGTATATATAACACACATATATATATATATATATATATATAGTAATAATGAGACACAGCCTCCTGAAGACGGTCGAGAGACCGAAAGCGCTAGGGGAATGACCCACGACACCACGTTAGGTGCTATACTCCACCAATTAACACCCGAAAACCGACGAATCGCTCGCCGCGTCAGGAAATTTACAAGAAAGATAGTGAGAAGAGAAAACTTCGTGTTCTTTAATGACGCTTGCATAAGAAATGACTTGCTGGCGAAATATACACACACACACACACACACATATATATATATATATATATATATATATATATATATATAAGTAGTGAGCGATAGTGATAAGTAGTAAGACTGCACATCTAAAAAGAAGAATATGTTTAAGGCTCCCAAATTCCATACTAGAATTATCCGCAAGGACCCATTGCGTAACGGATAAAGTACTAAGTCGCGATCTTCTGAAGTTTCAAGCTTCAAGGTTGAAGGTTTAATCGTCAGTGCGGGCGATACTAAGAATACAATTGTGTATTACTTAATACTTCTACCCTGTCATGGCTAGCGGAACGAATGCATGCTACCCCCATGGGTTAAATAAACGGTTCCGTTCGAAGTTCCGTACAGATTCTCGAATTTGTCAGAAAGATTCCCGAGTTCGACAAGATATACCTGAAGGAAGTCGGAAGTTACATCGGCCGAAACTTTGTGAGAATAACACTCAAGGTGAGAGCACTAGTCCTACTAATACAAATAATACAACCCTTTTATCATGTAGTGGGTGTAAATAGAGGTGTTTTCTTATTCTCTTAAAGATCAAATTTAAATTATTTATATTAAAGAAAAATATAAAATAAAAATATATAAATGGAGGCAATACGTCATCTTTTTTATTTTCTTACTTTTTTCACGTAAAATAAAGCATTTTGGCTTGGAACAAAGTGTAGTATCTCTTCTTATACTACACTTCATCTTTCTCTCCTCCGTCAATGAAAGATAAATCCTTCTAGACTGAGACAATTTTTATTTTTGTTTCAATCCAGAGTACCACTTTTGGGGAGTTAGATTATCCCACATTAAAAAAAGACATTGTGGCTAACTCTGCCTTCGTAGGGAGGCAAGTACGAGCCAGATTCATAGGAGGAAACCTAAGGTATTGGTCACCAATATGTTTGTTCACATCTGGCTTACTTTTAGAGTTTAATGTATTTTTTCATGAGGAGTGGTTTTTTAAGAAGCACGAAAATAAAGAAGAAAATTAAAAAATAAAAAATAAAAAATAATTGTTTTTCAATATTTGTACTTGTTGGTTATTTGTCGCCAGATTTTAATTGAAAGTATCGACCTCAGCTGGATTATGAGGCGTAATTGAATTCTTGGTCTCGACCGCCGCATCAAAGTTAGGCTTAATGTTAGGATTAAAGAAGGGAGTATTTTCCTCCTTCTCACTTGAAATCTTAATAAGAACAAACGACTTGTTTGTATTCATTAAATCTTGACACGATAATTGATCTTCATAACATCAAATACGAATCCTTTTTTATTTAAGTTGAGATTTACGAACTCTTTACTTTAAAAGAAGAAAATGGGAAACTTTTAAATAAAAAGAAAGGAATTATTTGATTTCACTAAATCGTTAAATATTGGCTTTCTATACAATAACTTGTCTGCATCACCTAAAATCCAAATGTACGAATTATATTGCCCTAAATAAGAACATTTTAAAATCTTGAATAAAAACAAAGTACGTGCTTGTTTTCATTGTTTCGCGTTTTTCCTGAAATTGTATTTACTATATAGATACTGAGGATTATTGTCACAAAACGTTCTAACTTAATTACATATAAAATAAAGAAAGCAACAGAAGCAATAACAACTTACCTTTGAGATGCGCGTCGAAACGGTCTGCCCTGTCGTGTTGTCTGTCCATACTATGCAGATGATATCAAAAGATATGGTTACAAAGTAGAGAGAGGAAAAGACTTTCTAAGAAAACATACAACGGCTGAATTTATAGTGATGATCACGGATGTACCCCAAAACGAGATCAGATTTCCGCCGCTCTCGATATTCCTCCGCGGAACCAATGACAGCTTAAATAAAAACGGATTTCTTCCGTTTCAGATCTGTCGACACCCACTTTTGAACACCTACTTTTGACTAACAATGATTGTAAAACAGCAATCAGAAATTTAAATGTGAATTGCGAGGTTTTCTTCGTACCATGGGGATAGGGGTGAATCGAGCGGTTGCATAGGTACGTTGAAAGTAGATATTTGAACGGGAAGCTAATTAACTTCATAGGCGTGGCATTGAAGCAAAACGTCGAATCTTAAGAAGCGTTTATTGACAAGCAAGAACATCCCACAGTTTAAAAATTGATCAACACAACCCCATCCTGATTGGTTAAAAGAGCTACAGGTTTAACATATTGCCACTGATTCTCTTTCCTAAGAAAAATCAGGGGTTTTACTACATTGATTTACATATAATAAAGATGAAACTAAAAGAAATCCAAGATAAAAATATAAAAAAGTGTAAGGAAATTGTATTAAAATATACCATGAAAAAATAATATTAATCAATATTATTTTTTCCTTTTTTAAAAACTTTTACTTAGAAAATAAAAAACTGATGGATCAACTATTTACGACTTTGTCCAACATGTTGAATCATTATTTAATGACATATTTAGTTAAAAGTAATGTAAATAATATTTTAAGGTTATAAACCTGGAAAATTATTACACTTGCAAATTATAGGACAAGTTATTACTTTTACTAAGGTAAAATTATAGGAAACTTTTGATTGAAAATAATGAAGCAAAAATAATCAAAATATCAAATAATAGGAAATAATAAATTCTTAACAAATAAAGCAGATGCCATGATTGGAAATCGAAACGGAAATGTTGAGATTTTCAGTCTGAGGTTCTACCAAGTAAGTTATTTGGACTTTCTTATAAATAAAGCTTACAAAATTACCTTAAAAATAATTATAGTTTTGGCGTGACGTCATAGATCTATTATGTGTGTCATGTTTCAAAACATATGCGATAATAACATAAATTAATGAATGGGTAAACATTATCAATAGCGTTGGAAATTTTTGTAGTAATCAAAAACAATTTATTTTGCGTTAACAACATATTCGCGTTAAAAACAATTTACTACTAGAATTTGAGCGCGTAGGCCCCATAATTCTAGTTAACTAAAAATATGAAAAAACCTTGTTTTAATAATACTGTACAATTCCACCAGATGGACACGTGACTTCCCCAACTTTTAAATATGGCGATGAGAGCCGATGACGGTTTGTTTACGTTGCATTATGTTTCGTTTTTCGAGACCGCGCCTGGCTTGAAACTAATTGTATCATGTTGATTTTATCTGATCTTCTGTAACACAATTAATAAATAAATAGTATGCTCGCATCATTAAATAATTGAGCACTCTGTTGGATTTCTTTTTACTAAACTAAACAAAAGATTTGGAAGCTCTTACTGGGAGTGACAGATATACATTGATAGCCGTACAGTTGAGCACCCTAAAAAGGATACCCAGAACACAGAGGAACGAAGGCAGGGAAGACTTCGTGTGTGTGTGTGTGTGTGTATATATATATATATATATATATATATATATATATATATATATATATATATATTATTACTTCATGTATCCACATAAAATATTATAAGGAAATATAATTTTTTTATGCATTTAGCCTGACGATTCCCCCCGGGGATGAAACACGGGTGCCTCTGTGTAGCTTGATTGCCATATATATTTTCATTGCTTACTATATATATATATATATATATATATATATATATATATATATATATATATATATATATATTTATATATATATATATATTTAGATAAACGTACATGTAAGTTTTATTTCGAAGATATACCTGAGGACAGATAGAGAGGCATACACTGGAATATGCTACAAAAAATATCCCCACTCCAGAAACTAATTATACACAAGAGTCCTAAGAAATAAACTGGAGGAAGTACTTAAACGGATGAAGTGGATAACTGCGAACCAAAGTTAGATGTGCTCAGAGAGTTCAAAACCTATGCTTGTGTTCAATATAATTTTGAAAGCTTGAAGTACAGACCTATCATATGAAATATTACAGATGTGTATATTTAAATCATTTCAAGGGTTATCATCTAACGAGATTTCGTATATTTCAAGTTAATAAATAAAAATTATCAACTAACTTTTGGGGAGAATAGTGATTGTACCAACAACAAAGTGTTGAAAAAAAAAGATGAACAAAACGGATTGACCTGATAAAGGATGTTGCTATACAAAGACAACTGGGTATAACATTGCACTTACATTGTATCTTTTAAGCTTCCTTGATAATATTATCAAACCTGTTTGTTTGTTTTGTGTGTTTATTTAACATAGTTCACCCCTAACAAGGAAGGCCGCCACTGTAGACGTAAGAGGTTACTGAGAAAAAAGAAAAGGGGAGAAGGTGCGGAGGGGTCAACCTAAATTTGGATCTTTTCTAGCGCCTTACGTCTACAGTGGCGGCCTGCCTTGTTTGGGGTGAACTATTTTTTAAAAAAGTATTCAAAAACACAATAAAAAACAAATGAACAAAACTAAATGACGTGATAGAAAATGTTGCCTATACAAAGTCAATCGAGTGAAAAGACGTACGTTAATTTTTAAGCTTCCTTGGTGAACGTAGAAAAATTGTTTTGTTTAAATATTTTTTGAGGAGGTAGGGGGGTCATGTTATTTTAGTGTTTCATATTTTCATCATTTTTTTTTTCATAATTCGTTCTTTCTTTTATATTTTATATTTTCTTTGTCGGGTTATTTATGACGTTTCATACAATTTAATATGGTGGACTAACAATCGTGACTCAAACAAGGAAAGATGACTTTGAGAGAAGGAGGGATAAAGACCATGCCAGAGATAGGTTAGTTTGGAAATACATTTCTAAAAGTCATCCAACACATGCCAGCAAGTCAAATGGATGTTAAGCCGAATATTATGATGATGATGATGATGGCGATGATGATGATGATGATGATTACTATTCACATTAAATTATTACACCAGTCATTACCAGTGATTTCTCATCAATAAAAATCGATAATAGCAGAATCATCTTATTATTGTATATTTAGAAATAAGTTATAAACAAATAACGAAAGAAAATAAATATTTATATTCACACAGAATATATTAGTATGTACGTGATTATTCTTATTTTTTCTTCATAAGATGTGCGAAGAAAATAGAAAATATGCATATGGAAAATTGTAGCCCTTGCAAATTCAAAACATCACGTGAATACCTTTCTTTTAAAGCTTAGTTCACCCCAAACAAGACAAGTTGCCACTGTAGGTGTAATTGGTTACTGAGAATAAGGATGAAAGTTTAGAGGGTCATCCTAAATTGATGAGCTGTGCAGTGAGATGCTTGTCGACATTAGTTTTAAATGTCTGCATGTCGGTACAGTTGGGGAAACAGAGAGCAGCGAGGACATTCCAAAGGTCGACAGCTTGAGGAAAGAAGCTATTTGAGTAGAAATCTCTCCGGCATCTGGGGACCTCCACAGTGAATAGATGAGGTTTAGCTAATTGTCGAGTGTATTTACGTCGAAAGGGCACCAGGGCATCAAGTTAATCGGAGCACATTCCATTGAAGTGGTTGTAAAACGAGCACAAGGATGCAACATTGCTGCGATGGGCTGAAGCTTGGTGGATAGTGAGACACCAAGGCGATCCATAATACAAGCCTAGCAAATATGCAACTGGGGGTCCAGGACTGGGGACAGACATGTGAAGACCAAAATGACTACTAAATTATAATTACCGAGAAAATTTTTAGCAAAAAAGTAATGTCCGGTAATTAGCAATGATACATATTATTAGAAAGTAGATTACAATAATTGATTTATTTCCAGCAAATCAAATGTAAAAAGTACAAAAATATAAAAACTAAATTCACAAAACATCACTTTTTTTCACCATCAATTTAGATATTTCAAAAATCATGAGTCAATTTGTTTATATTGACTAATTGATTACAGAAATATTATGATATAATACAAGGGAGAGGGGCGGAAGATATGAACACCAGTAATGAAGATAGTATGAGTATATTTCTCTAGTAATTAATTCTCTCTCTATCGTGTGCAAACGACAATTTATCTGTCTGTCTGTTTAATTTATAAATATTCTAAAATCCATACACGGCCTTTTAGATATTTCAAAAATCACAAGTCAATTTGTTTATATTGACTACTTGATTAGCGAAATATTATGATATAATGCAATCAAAAAGCAAATTCAAAATTTTAAAAACTCAAATATTTTATGAACAAAATAATGTTCTGAGAAACAGTTTTTATAATTGTTACAAACTTTGTTATGTTTGTTACATATACAATTTGTTTTTACAGATAAAGAAAATCCTTTTTTCTTCTATATAAAGTCTTAATAATAAAATCAACTTGCATTAACCAAAGCATAACACCAATAATATACATGTAAAAAGGGGGAAAATGTAAAACATATCTGATAACTGCTTGGAAAATTATGTATGAGACAAAAATGATGAGATTTTACTTTTTCAGGTGATTATGTGTGAACACTCTGAAAAACTTAACAGAAAGAAGAAAAACAATTGTTCTAGAACATAGAGTGAGTGATCAGTTTCGCATATAAATTAAACGTAAAAGATATACCCCATTTCCGGGCCATTCTAGCGTTTTAAGGCATAAACCAATTCTTTTTTCTATAAGAGATAAATCTTGTGCGGTTTTTTAGCGGGGTAAGATCCTATAGTGGTTCTACTTTTTGTGGGAGATTGTGTGGTTTTCCAACCTTGCGACTTTGACTTAGGGTTATTGGTAAAAAATATTTTAGTTAACTGCTCTAAACAAAATAGAATGGCCCAGAAATAGGGGATCATTTAACGTTAATATATTTTTTGATAATATATGTAATTACTGAATACCGTACATTACATAGACATTTTTACTAAAATTTTTCTCGGTATATATTATTTAGTAGTATTTTTGGTCTTCACATGTTTTCCAACAGTCGTGGAGCCCAGTCGCATGTTTGCCAGGCCTGTATTAAGGATTGCCTTGTGAGGGACCCATTAGATTAGAGACCTTTTTGGGGCCCTGTCTAAGAGGGATAGACGAGTGGATGGTGCACCAGCCCAGATATGACAACAATTCGCCATGCATGAGCGGATTGTGGCTTTTTATATATATAAGATACTGTCAGTAGATGGAGCCCACTTTCTTTGTAGCAACCTGGTCAATGTCTTCTATGTATTTGTTCCAATTCGTGTACTGGTGAATGTTAGACCGAGGAGTTTGAACGTTGGACTCTCAAGTAGGGTTCTATTTGCAATGGAAATCGGTGGTTGAAGTGGTGTTTTAAAGTTATTAAAGGAAAAAAGCTTTGTCTTGGCAGCATTAAATGTTACTATCCATGTGTGACACCATCCCACTACAGACTGGAGGTCATTTTCTAAAGATTCAACCATTACTTCAGATATGTGCGTGTCCGTTTTACCTACATGCCGAAAGTAGAGTGTTGTGTCGTCAACAAATATACCCATCTCAGACACAATCTCATCAAGGAGGTCGTTTCAGAAAATTCGGATGTATAAAGGTCCAAGGATCGATCTCTGAGGTACACCTGCATTTATATCATGTAGTTTGGATGAACGGCCATCGATGGTAACTTTTCTTTGGTTAGGAAGGATCTAATTATATTAAATATCTGTCCAGTAATACAATCTGATTTATTTTTTATTAGAAGATCTTTATGCCAGACCTTGTAAAAAGGCTTGGATATATCAAGTGCTACCTCCCTAATTTCACCTGCTTTGTTCAGTGTATGGTATATACGTTCCGAGATGACCGTTATTGTATTTGTAGTCTACTGCGGATATCATTGCTTGCCTAAATTCATACTGATGGTCAGAAAGAAGTTTAGCATCACCCAGGTGTCGGACAATCTCTAGATTGATTAAAGATTCAAAGATTTTTGCGTAAAGTGGGAGTAGACTGATGGGATGATAATTATGAAAGTTAGTTCTATCTTAACAATTCTTGAAGACGGGCACCACAGAGAAAATTTTGCAGTTATCAGAAAAGCAAGATTCGGAAGGCATTGGTTGTAGATTTGGGAGAGAACAGGGGTCAGTTCAGAAAAGTATTTCAACTACTGCTATAAGATCAGGCCCACATGCTTTCGAGTTGTCAAGGTTTTGTATGATATTCCGGACAAGAGATGTGGTGATGGTCAGGTCATCATGTGTAGCTTCAATTTGGGAGAGAGAGTTTAAAGCGAAGTAATCCAGCCTTATCAGTTGCCGTGCAGACGACATCATTGTGGTTGGATAGTGGGAGAATTGCTGATTGCCCATTATTCACCACACTATTGAAGATTTTGTCAGAAATCGCCAGTACCTAGTTTCTGTGACTGAATTCGTTTTCTGGTCATCTATGTATACTTTCTTTTTTCTTCATCTATTACAGTCTTACAATGATTTCTTGACGTTATAATTTTATGTTTATTTATAGTTGACTTGTGGCGGTTGAATTCTCGAAATGCTTGCTGTCTCTGTGCAATAGCAGCTGCACCGTTCGAGGCGAACCATTGTGTATAGCGGGGCTGGTTATAGAATTTTCGCATGGGGACATATGCTTCAATGTCTGCTTTGACCCATTCGGTAACTTTATTTGCGCGCTAATCAGCAGCAAGAGAAAAAGTTTCACTCCACGGGCCGTCTCTGATAATCTCTGATGAATTCACAATCAGCCCGCTTGTAGTATCTTGTCGTTTTGAGCAACGGCTTTTTATGGTGATATCAATCATTGCCACAAGGTGATACACGTTCGCAGGCGGGCTATAGGCGTTCGTCGCACAAGCATCGGGCAGTGACGTAAAGAACAGGTCAAAAAGTGAGGCTTGCTGGTCCACACGATTAGAAAGGCGGCTCAGAAAAATGGCTGTCTGTGAGAGGGAGTGCGCTATGGAGAAACTATACGTGAAGTTACCAGCTACGTCTGTATAGCTAGAGAATCCAAGTCAGTCACGGTTATGTACATTAAAATCCCGAAATACATGTATTTGGGCACTCGAGTCAAGTGAGAGTGCTGTATCTATGCTATCAGAGACAAGGTTAAGTAAGGGACAGTTCTGGGTCGAAAGAGAACGGTATAAAAATATAAGTTACTAACGCTGTGCTGTAAGATTAATCTAAAGCACATGTAGGCTTGATCATCTGAGTCTAGCCTATGTTCCCTAGTTAAGAGTAGAGTGTTACGAACATGAACTCCAAGACCGTGCATGCGTTTGTCAGAGTCTTTACGCTAAAGTGGGAGGTATTCAGTCATGTCAAAATGGTGTGAAGAGATTGAATATTGTCGGTGTGTTTACTGAGTGCTAAGATATCTGAGGAGTTTACTAGGAAAAAGGTTACTACTTCATTGACGTTGCTTCTAAGCTCTCGGGTATTTGTGAATTCTAGCATCAAGGGATGAGGCGAGGACGATTTTTTGTGTGTGTCTGGTTTGAGTGTGTTTATTTTCTTTATACGGTCATTTTGGTTTTATATAAAGTAGGAAGGGCAAAGTGGCTGCTTGTTTGGTACCAATACACTTACACATCCAGACCATTAGTTGAGACTTGACCATCAGAGGATGTGGCCTCGGGAAACCCCATCGGAGATAAATGTATGGTCACTTTCTATGCGCGACATGACACGTACAGTTACCCACGATATTATAAACTGTTGATGAAGCAGCCGTTCTTAGTGCTACCAAAGAGTTACGCCTCCTATACTATTAGTCGGAAAAAGCAGCCAATCAAGCTGTCTAACCTGTACCCTCAACATGTCGGAACAAGATGCGGTCCAGACTAGTCATGTGAGACGTAGTGACAAAAATGTTTCCCCAAGTTTCCGAGATAGAGAGAAAGAGATACGGCGTTCATTGTCCTAGTCATGAAACAAGGTCAAGCACTGGGTGTCTTTAAGGAGTCTGTGCGTAAGTACCTCTGCGCCAGGATAATAGACAAAGAAGGGGTGAAAATGCCGGGTGATAGGCATAGCCCATCTACTCCTGAAGCAATTTAAGGTTTTAAAACCGGATATTTTGTTCGAGACTTCAGCTCAAAGAAGGTTTACTGCAAGACGTAAGTAGTCAGTAGCACAGTTTTTTTATCAGAGTTTTCCTTCTCATTAATGGAATACCTGATGAGGTCAACGGGTCCATCACACCAATACGGTATCCTGCGCCAGTGTACTAGTCAGGTGTTTAAAATCTCTCTCGATATATATATATATATATATATATATATATATATATATATAAATATATTACTATATGTAGATAGAATAACTTTACATATCAGATGGCTTCCTTTCTCATGAGTAAAAATAAGACCTTTTTTCGTATTTATTTTACTTATTTTCAATTATTTTTTCATTTAACATCAGAAACAACCGAAGAAAGCATTTCTCCGATCAGTAGGGTTAAAGAAACTCCCGCGAAATAAACAAAAAATAATAAAATAAATACAATTTAAATTTAGTTTTTCATCATTCATTTTTACTTCTATTCTCCTGTTTTCAGTTCTTATTTTTTTCATTTAAAGTTTAAATATTTGATTTTATGTCTTGTTTTTATTTTATCATTTAATTATTATCTGTGAAACATAATTATTGATTGATTTTAAAATTTCATCAATTTATTGATAGCAGAATTATCTTGTTGTTGCATTTTTGGTACAAAAAGTGTAATCAAATAAATAAATAAAATAAATATTTATATTTACATGGCATAGATAAATCTATTTATAGGATATTTACTTTGTAAAATGTGCTAAATTGAATACCAGACTTTGGAGTAACACATTGAGTATTCAATATAAATGAAAATCTTAAATATAGACCTATCACATGAAAGATTACGGATTTCTACAATTTAAAGATATATTAAGCACTCTTAAAGTTCCTATCCAATGGGATTATGTATATGAGTTAAAGTTCATCAAGCTAATTAATAGAATTCATCAACTAAATTTTGGACAGAAAAGTGATTGTACTAAGATCAAAGTGTTGAAAAACATCAACAAAATAACGAACAGAAGCGAATGACGTTATAGAAAATGAGTGAGACTTTACACTTGTATCTTTTAAACTTCCTAGTATCAAATAGAAAACAGATATCCATTTTTTTTCTTTTTTTATTTATTTCCAAAATATAGAATAACATGGTAAACAATGAGAAAAGAAGCAATAAATGATCTAATAAAAAATGTGGACTATACAAAGTCGACCGAGTTCAAGAAAATGCGTGCATTTTATTTTTATGCTACCTTGATAAACGTAGAAAACATTATTTTATTTAAATTATATTTTTTCTTTTCGGTTAATGTTGATTTAATGTTTCATATTTTATCATTTTTTATAAGTTGTTCTTTCTTTCATATTTTTATATTTTTTTACTTTCATGTTGGGTTACTTATTACGCATGATATAATTTATAATGGCGGACTAACAATCGTGACTCAAACACTTGATTTGAAATGTGTTTCAATCGTAATCGTAGTAATGCTTGTAGCATATGGAGACAAAATAATATTTTCACTGATCAGCTTCGAACTGTTTATAAACAAACATTATAACTAAAACGTGCAGAATACTCGCACTAGGACGGGTACCTGTTATGTAGAAGTGAATGTTTACTTACTCCATTTATTTCTCTACATCTTTGTGAAACAGATAATTATTTGATTTGTATATAGATGAAATGTTAAGGTAATTTCAGAATAAATATTAGGAACCCCCCATTAATCCTTACAAACCTTGAACAATAGGCATTGCTGGAAAACAAGATCCGCTCCAATCTTTAAAAAAATGGGCGAAAAGTGTGGAATGTCGGGAAATTTCAAAGAAAAGTTAAAACAAATATTGGTGTCTCAAACGAACCGGAATAAATCCTTTTTCTTCTTGTAAAATAATTTTAGACTTGACTAAGTTAACACAAACCAAGTGACAGCGAGTTTAAGATGCTCACGCAGAAAGATAATGCAAAAAATACGCGACCTAAAAATCACCAAATCGAAATGTCAGCTTAATACTAATCAGCTACAACGCACATAGTGAAACACATGAGGTGCAATGCTAGGAGGCCCACCACAGTGTCAAGTTCGCTGACTTTTACACCGAATACAACATTTCGGAAAAGACTCAAATCGTCGCTGTCCTTAATAAAAACTTTGGGCACAGTGACATCCTGGAAATAACATCAAACGGTTCCTCGAATAGACGCCTAGTTACAATATCTAAAATCATTGTCAGCTATGCAACGTAACATTATAAGCAAGAGTACAAAAGGCGATCAGCAAATAAAAACAAAGGATAAAAAGAGGACAATACAGACTAAATTATAACTTTCCGAAAACAGTATAAGACGGATATACAAACAGGAAAAATATTTACAAGAACTCCAAAGTGGCATTAGTTCAAAAATAGGATCTTACACAAGACTGAATGGCAGATAACAAGAAAGGAAAAAGAAAACGCCTTTTACCTGTAATACGTACGGGTTTACAAAGAGATTATTATGTGAAAATACAAGTGGAAAACTGAAATGTAATACGCGAACAATATATATATATATATATATATATATATATATATATATATATATATATATATATATATATCACCATCATCATGGTTTTGATCACTCCTGGAGGATGGGCACCTCCCTGGTTTCCGACCACCTTATTGGTGATTGTCATTCAGGTTTTTTTTACCATAGTCGTCACGCTAGACACTGCGTATTGGCGACGATATTTGCCCATGGCTAGGTGTCCACAAACATCGCCTGGTATTACCAAATGGTCAACCATCTGGTACTGGCCAGGCTCAACTTCGCTTAACTTTTGTAATCTAACGGAGATCAGTGTGTCAACGTTATTTTCCGTATTAATATATACATATATATATATATATATATATATATATATATATATATATATATATATATGCAAAGTTCCGAATACGTTCGTTAAACACTCTCGACTAGTCTTCTATCTGTGCCCGCTTCTAGGTACATATAGATCTTAATTTCCCTAAATTACGTGACAGTTTCCGAGTGGATATGGCTGACTCTGTGTACCGGGTTCGCGCCTCTTGACCGTCTGAAATTGTTACTTCCCTGCACTGATGAGAGCAATAAGCTTGAAACGCTAGCGTCTGTAGGTATAAATAATTTAATATTTATTTATAAATATTATACTAAGCCCCTTTAAGAAATTAAAGTTAAGCACTCTCGGGGAAGTTAAAAATAGACTGTCAAAAAGCTCTGATGCAAAGTTCCGAATACGTTCGTTGAACACTCTCGACTAGTCTTCTATCTGTGCCCGCTTCTAGGTACATATAGATTTTAATTTCCCTAAATTACGTGACAGTTTCCGTGGGCCGAGTGGATATGGCTGACTCTGTGTACCGGGTTCGCGCCTCTTGACCGTCTGAAATTGTTACTTCCCTGCACTGATGAGAGCAATAAGCTTGAAACGCTAGCGTCTGTAGGTATAAATAATTTAATATTTATTTATAAATATTATATATATATATATATATATATATATATATATATATATATATATATATATATATATATATATATATATATAATCAATTGTGGAGTGTGTTTGTTTATAAAGCATTGTAGATATTATAAATTTGAATTATTGAACACCGAAAATTCTTTGATCGAAATACAAAAATTTTCCTTATATGACTTTCTAACGATTTTATTATTTTTCACAAATGCAAATTTATATATATACTAGCAAATATATGCTTTCTCCGATTGCATATTTTATTCTAGCCTTAAATGATTGTACTATAGTAAACGACCATATACTACACTGACCCCTAAATGACTGAGAGAATAGTATCAACCCAACGAACAAAGGAGGATTTAATGCCTTGTAGGATTGTATCTTGACAACAGAACAGATACTACACCTCCCCAAAAAAGAAGGTATTCATTGGAGGATGGTATCCTGAGGAGCAACCATATACTATACTACCCTCACCCTAAAAATAGGAAGTAATACCTGCGAGAAATATATCATGACAGATAGAAATATATTACACTAGCCGGAAAGGAGGAGGTAAAGTCTGAGGCACACCCGGGGTGGTAATGCTTCGGTGGATGGTACTATGATGAACGAACGAACATTCACTACACTGCACCGCAAAGAATAAGGTAATACCTGATAGTATGTATCTTGACAACAGAACAGATATGTCACTAATCCCTACCTTCAAAAAAAGAAAGTCATACCTGGGAGGATCCTCTTATAAAAAGACAAATGATAATGCTTGCGAGTATGGTTTTATGACATCAGAACTAATATTACACAGACACCCAAAAAAGAGAAGGTAGTTTCTGAAAAAATGTCTCATGACAATAGCACAGATGCTACATTACCACCTCTCTTGCAGGAGGGAAAGAACAATAATGGCAAATAACTTTGGCTAACAAAGAAATATTTAATTATATATGTGTGTATACCCAACTCACACCAGCTGGTGGTGAAGAATAAGAAACAGAGTTTCTCGAGCACGTCCTTGTCTCTATCGTTGTCTTTTGTTTGGTGCTACCGGGTCCCCTGAAAGAACGGGTATAACCAAACTGGTGTCGTGACCAGGATTTATTTGTAATCGATGACAGAGATTTGGGTAGAACCAACACAAGTTAAGATGAGCATAGATACAGGGACGAATTAACACATTAAGAAGCGGCCTTATCGCACACCACTTAAACAGCTAAAGGCTATGGAGGACGCTATCGATCAGATAATCGAAGCGAGAATCGTTGAACGATCAAGAAGTCCATGGGGCTTTCCGGTAGTACTAGTTGAAAATGTGAGTAAGCGATTCTGCGTGGACTTTAGGGCCCTCAATAGGATCACGAAGAGTAATGCCTACCCACTCCTGGTCATTGACGATATCTTATCCATGCTGGTGTCGGCGAAATATTTTTCCAAACTCGACCTGAAAAGTGGATATTGGCAGATCCAACTGCGAGAGGCGGACAAAGAGAAAGCGGCCTTTACGCGTCATCGTGGCCTGTTTCATTTGGCCTTTCTGGCAGCACAGGCGTATTCCAATAATTGATGTATGTTGTATTGCAGGGGCAAGAGTCATTCGCCTTAGCATATTTAGATGATATCCTAATATTTTCTGACTCGGTTGTACAGCAATTGGAACATATACGTAGGGTCTTAGGTAGGTTGAAAGAACATAACCTAAAGTTGAAACCCACGATGTGCGACTTCTTTCGAACAGAAACTCAGCATATGGGGTTAAAGATAAGCAAAAAAGGAGTACAATCGAATTACGATAAGGTTAGGGCGATAAACTTAGTGGCAACTCCAAACACGGTTAAAGAAGTAAAGGACTTCATTGGCATGACTTCATATTACAGTCGATTCGTTAAAGATTTTTCGGATGTAGCAGAACCATTGATTAACTTAACGAGAAAGTATGCTCGCTTCGTGTGGAGCGAGGCATGTCAATCAGCATCCGATACTTTGAAGAGGAGACTGTCAGAGTTAGTTGTGCTAGCATACCCGGACCCAAACCAGGAATATAGGTTATACACGGATGCGTCGGAACCGTCCATAGGTGTTTGTCTGACGCAGCAAGTATACAACAGGACCTATGAGAAGGAAGTAGAGAAGCCAATCTACTTTCTGTCTCACAAGCTGAGTGACACCCAGAGAAGGTGGCCCACGATAGATAGAGAGGCCTATGCAATTCATTATTCGTTAGGAAAATTAAACTATTACTTACATGGAGAAACCTTTATGATACTTACGGATCATAAACATTTAGAGTACTTATTGAAATCCCCCTACAGAACAAACAATACAGATGTGGGCCATGGGAATAGTTGGTTATAACTGCACGATAGAACACCTGAAGGGTAAGGATAACGTATGTGGGGATCTTTTATCACGGGCGTTGGGAACACCTGTAAGCGACGAGGAGAAACAGGTGGATATCGACCACGGAAATTATGAGGTCGCCGCGGTAAACTCTAACAGGTTTGAACCAAGGTCGTTTGCATCATATTCGAATGATGACAGTCCTTCGGGGACGCAGGAACGGCCGGGAATAGAAGGAGTAGATTTAATTAGAGAACAGGAGTTAGACGTCGACATAAAGGAATTAAAAGGAACAATTAAGGACGGCCGGACCACCAAGTTAGAAAAAAGAAGTTTATAATAATGGACGAGGTAGTATACTACTTACGTCAGCCAGAGGACGAGCCCCTCATTAGATTCTATGTTCTCTCCCACTTACCAAAGAAAGTTCTCGTGCAGTACCACGACGACAATGGCCATATGAGGGTGGAAAGGACATTTAAGTCAATTAGTCAGAAGTATTTTGGGACGGAATTGGTTAAGGAGATAGCTATGTTTGTAGGTAAGTGTATTCCGTGCTAGACAAGAAATCTAAGGAAAGAGCAACCACAGATGTAGGAATACGATACACCACCCTTTCCTTTTGCGAAGTGGGCCCTGGACCGTATCCTACGTCACATTCTAATAACAAATATATCGTCATGTTTATCGATATATACTGTGGTTGTCCGAAGCGTTTGCAGTACCTAATAAGAAGGCAGTGATGGTGCCACATCTGTTAATTGAGATTTTCCTCAGGTTCAGGGCACCTCTTCAATTGGTGACACAACGTAACAATTTTTTACAAAAGTTTTGTTTATTGTATTTTTTACTGTTTTTTAATCAATTTTCCTTGCTGATTCGGAATATGTTATTATTTTTTCTGTATCATCGACCGTTATAAAAATACATCGCTTTTCAATGTCATCATATATTTGAAAATACTATATGTTCCGCTAGTAAATGTATATCTAATTTTCTATTTCAGATCAATTGCTAAGTGTTGTTCTTATTAAGATGGCTACTAGAGGATGTAAACATTTTCCAAGTACATTTTGCTATGTGTGTGGTTATTATATTGGAAAAGGGCAGGTATTACATAAGATCGTAAAAGGGGACAAATTGTGGTAAACATACAGACTCTATTTCGGAATTCCCATGGGTGACTAGGACAAATCATGGGCTCCTCATGTGATATGTGGAAGCTGTCGATCTACTCTAGAAGGATGGCTAAGAGATACAGAAAGTGCAATGCCTTCTGCCATTCCCAGAGTATGGAGAGAGTCGAAGAACAATCACGATGACTGTTACTTTTGTATGATTGATGTGACAAAGTACAGAAAAGTTAAAGGAAGACGAACTCTTCAGTATCCAGACATACTATGGTGTAAAGCACCTGTATCACATGATGACAGCATGCCAGTACCACAACCACCAGAAAATGTAAGTTTACTTCTCATCGTACTCTCCAAAAATGTTACTTTTAATTAACTTGAATATTAAGTATTTACAATGCATCCATTTTCCTACAGATTTATGGAATACTAATGTTATTCAAGTTTTTGTTTAAGTTGCTATATGTAGTTATTTTTCTTTAAAGACGGAAGATGCAATGGATATTTCATCTGAAGAGTCAGCAAGTAGCAGCAGCCAAGAAATGGCGGAGGCTTTTGTACCAAGAACGACTACGAAGCCTCACTTTACAAATCAGATTATTTAATCAGGGATTTAGGTCTCACTAAGTCAGGAGCTGAACTTCTTACATCAAGGCTGAAAGAATGGAATCTAGTATGGGAAGACTGCAGGACATCTGTGTACCGAAAACGACATGAAGAATTTGTGTTATTGTAATGATGTTACTGGTTTGTTTACTGCTCTTGGACTCATGCATGATCCTGCAGAATGGCGACTGTTCATAGATAGCTCAATACGAAGTCTCAAAGCAGTATTGATCCACAATGGAAATCAGTACCCATCTTTGCCTGTTGCACACTCCGTACAGAAGAAATAAAACTATGATAATGTCAAACAATTTCTTAACAAAATAAATTATGATGAATTAAAGTGGAATGTTTGTGGTGATTTCAAGATGCTTGCCTTCTTGCTTGGCTTGCAAGGGGGATACACAAAGTACTCATGTTTCCTTTGCTTATTGGACAGCAGAGCTTATGATGATCATTACAAGAAAGTTCATTGGCCCCCACGAGTGGAACTGCAGCCAGGAATTAAAAGTGTTCTCAAACAGCCGCTAGTATATTTCAACAAAGTCTTATTACTTATTACTTCATATTAAACTAGGATTGGTGAAGGCCTTATATTTTGGAGGAGAAACTTTTCAAGAAATTCGTCTGATGTTTCCAAATCCATCAGAGGCTAAGATCAAAGGTGGTATATTTGTTGGATCCCAAGTAAATGCAATATTGAAGTCGAGAAACTGGAAAGATCGATGACAAAAGTTGAAAAAGAAGCTTGGTGCGCATTTCAGGATGTTGTTCGTCAATTCTTAGAAAATCACCAGGATCCTAATTACAAACAACTGGAATCAAAGGTTATTCAGAACTTCAGGAAACTGGGTTGTTGTATGTCCTTAAAGGTTAATTTTTTGCATTCTCATCTAGATTTATTCCCCGAAAACTTGGGTGATGTCAGTGAAGAACATAGCAATAGATTTCATCATGACATCGCAACAATGGAACGAAGATATCAAGGACGATGGGATACTACTATGATGGGAGATTATATATGGTCTCTTTTCAGAAAAGATGAGTGTGCACCTTAAAAAATCTCGATCGTCAAAGCACTTCTAATCTTAAGAAAAGAGTTATCAAAGCATTTACATTGCAAGGTTGTATGGTTTGTTCAGTTCTAACTAACATTGTATTTACTAAATACCATTCAATATATGAAAAAGGTACTAAATTCTGTGTGATTGTCTTTACAACATGCTGCTGTAGAGAAAGATTGTGTATAAAACGCGAACATATTAAATTAAGAAAAACTAAAAAAACTAACGATGTTATGCCAAAACAAATGTGAATTTTGAATTAAGTAGCAAAAAATACATATAAAAACATAAAGAAATACAAATAAACAAAACACGTGTTACATTGTGTAGTGGTTCAGAGAATGTAAACCAGACAATGAAAGATACGTTGAAAGAATTGAACGTACATCACGTGACCACCTCTTATTATCACCCTCAAAGTAACGAAAAAATTGAACGCCTACATCGAACCATGAATGACATACTGACTAAGAAAATAGGCAACAACGAACAGTCCTGGGACCTTTACATTTACCAGATGTTAACAGCTATTAGATTTCATAATTATGAAGAAAATCCAAAAATTAAATAAATTGACGGAAATGAATCGGTGACGTTTAGAAGAGCCCAAGTGTGTGAGGTCGACGAGTTCATTTCGGAGTAACCTTTAAAAGAGTCAGTTGCACGAGGCCAGAAGAAGGCACCCGGAGTGCAAAGTCAGAAATTAAAACGGCGGTTTTTAACGAAGGAAGAAGGAGGGCTTACGTAGCAGAGATCGAATTGGCAGGATATAGAGAAAAACTGAACTGCCGTAAACAAATGGCATTGGGAATCACAAGCCTTCCCTAGATTCCGGGAACAGACTGCTACTAAACCTATTGTCGTGTTGACCTCTAGGTTGCAAGGTAAATTACTCTGCCTGGTTTTCGTGAAAATAACCTACGTTGGGTAGAGTCGAAAATCAACCGCCGTCAAGGTAAAGAAAGAGGTTTCTTCGTAAGACAAGGGAAAGAACAATAATGGCAAATAACTTTGGCTAACAAAGAAATATTTAATTATATATGTGTGTATACCCAACTTACACCAGCTGGTGGTGAAGAGTTTCTCGAGCACGTCCTTGTTTTATCGTTGTATTTTGTTTGGTGCTACCGGGTCCCCCGAAGGAACGTGTATTGCAACATATATACGGGAATTATTCGTGTTTTCTTTTGTAATCCGATGCGAAAAGAGTTTAAACCTTAAAGCAATTTTTTTTTAATCTCTTAAATATTTCAAATGTAAAGTACGGACGTCTAATTTGAAAGATTACAGATTTCTCGGATGTAAAGATATTTCAACTATTTTAAGTGTTATTGTCTAACGAGACTTATTCAATTTATAGAAAGCATCCACTAACTTTTGGGGAGAATAATGATTGTACCAACAAAGAGTTGAAAAAACATTGAAAAAACAAACAAACAAAATCGATTGACCTGATAAAAATGTTGCTATACAAATTGAATGAGTTATAAAAGATGCGTAGGTTGTATTTTTAAGCTTCTTTGATAAAAGTTGAAAAACATATTTCGCTTCATGCCACTTTAGTTTGTAATCTTTTTATACTTTTTTCACCATTATTTCGTTCTTGTATACTTTTTGTTTTCTTATTGTAATATCAAGTTAATTATTACTTCTTATGCTATTCAACATATAGGTAGATATTCTTTCTGAGGCACTTTGAAAAAGATGTCTTCAACATTGTCCCTAACCTGATAGTCATAAATAATCCTTTAAACGTCCAGAGGAACCTAACCACAGACATAAAGAAGTTTAAAGAAAAAAATTTCGAACTAGTATTCTCCGACAAAACTAAAAAAAAACTATGCAAAATAACAGATTAGAGAGAAAACAATTAACCCCAAATTCCATCCCCGATAAATACCAGAAAGCAAGAAAATACACTCATCAAATTGCTAATATGGACGCTACTGAAATAGCAACTGAATTGGGTGTAGAATATCAATCTATGTACGGGACTTATTCTTGTTTTTCTTAGTCGAATGTTTTCATACACAAATTAAGCTAGATTCTCTGAATTTCAATTGCTTCGTAAAAGCCCTAACGTTTTAGCCTTGAATTTTAGATATTTTTTAGAATCAAAATCATGTAATAGACTTTGATTAAAATTAGAATAAGGATTCGAGAAATCAGGTTTAGTGTCATTATTTCTTGATATAATAATTGTAAGGTTTCAAAAAAGTTGTGTAAAACTGTTTTGTGAGTGGAAATTATTTTACCCGTCTTGGACGGATATTCGTCTAGTATTTATATGAAGTTAGGTATGTGTATATGTTTATACATTTGGATGTACATGATTCTCTTTTAACTTAATTAAGCGATCATTGTAAATTCTGGAACACAGCTTCGAGTCATAAGAGGTCGTAATGTGGGCAATATTTACTTTCATTTAGTTTTATGCAAAGAGTAAATAGTGGGTGGGCCCCTTTGTGAAAATTGATATACTTCTTATTTTTGTGATTTTTTTTCAATAAGTATTGAACGCCAATTAATTACGCAATGTTCAGCGCGGGAAGTTAATTTTCGACGGTCGGCGGGCGCGAACCCCGATTACCAATCGCCACTGATTCGCAGTCAAGAGTTTAACCCGTTGGCCATCATCAATTAGCTGGGAAGTAAGGAAAAATTTAACTTTGTAAATGCCAAGTTGGTGGGTATTTACAACGAGCAGCGGAGAGTGATCAACAACAACAAAGTGTTGGATCTCGCAATGAAGCTAGTAGTACTTCTTGTTATTAAACTCTCTCAGAGTGGCCAGCTTTAGTAAAGGGGCTTTTAATAATATTTTTATAAATAAATCTTAATTATTTATTACCTAAAGACATTGATGTTTCATGCTTACGCAATCTTCAGTGCAGGAAGTTAATTTCCGGCGGTCGGCGATCGTGAACTCCGATTACAAATCGCCACTGTGTTCCTACTGATATTCATCGCATTCTTATTTTCTACGCAATGTAAATTTCATTATATATACCACAAATTATATGCCCCCTCCTGTCGCATTCTTTGATCGTATATATAATGTAAGTGTTTAGTTTGCTAATTAACAGCCAACAAAAGAGGAAGTGATCATTATTTCTTAATATAATCATGGTAAGACTGTTTGTTTGTGGAATTAATTTTGAAGTTATGCCAAGCAGAATAATCTCATAGAAAAAGGACAGATAGTACACTAGGCTTTACTGCTTGTGGGGAAGACCTTGTGACGAACGAACATATACTAAACTAC
The DNA here is from genome assembly GCA_963556195.1 of Sepiola atlantica. Classification (NCBI taxonomy): domain Eukaryota; kingdom Metazoa; phylum Mollusca; class Cephalopoda; order Sepiida; family Sepiolidae; genus Sepiola; species Sepiola atlantica. The sequence continues at coordinate 173,428,075 of OY744524.1, read as the reverse complement.
CAGTTCTCCAAGAATATCATACCTGACAGGATGATCTCCTGACACTATCTCTCCAAAATAGGGCAGACTATCCTAACTTGGAGGCTATCTTGTCTTTTGCCAGATTTGGTTCGCAGTTTCGCTCTTGTATTCATCTCTTGTCTAATGAAAAGTCTGATGAGCTGGTGAAGTTTATTGGTTTCAAGTTCTATTTACTACTCGTATGCCTCATCAGTATATCTTTCTTTCGAGCTCGTTAAGATATATTTTCATTTAAATTACCTCGCTTGAAAATGAATGAAAATGATAATTTAAGAAAGGTTTTGGTAATGTATCCCCTTTTTTGTGCTTCTGCTGTTTAGCCCCGATATGTTAAGCCTCTAATAAAAAAATAGCTAAATAAATGTATAAACTTGTTATGTACTTATAGCTTAAAAGAAGAATGTACACCAAAAAGTACGCAAATTCTTCTAGTATTTATTAAATTAAAAAGTTCAAACGATTTTATCTGTTGGTAGCCATTTTTGTTAACCAGTAAACAAAATGTGAGTTATCTTCCTTACCTAGATCCATGCGTGAGAGATGTCCGCTTTCATCGATGCTTTATATGCATATATATCAGGCTTTATTCACAGGTTAAAGTACTCTGCCTATGATAACGACGTGGCAGTGCTTGTTTTGAGCAGTGCCGTAGTAAAGGTCGTCGACAGAGAAATCAGTACGTATGAGATAATAACAGAAAGCAAAATTGATTGTGATAAGTCTATGGGCTTTCGCATTGGTGCTTGGTTTCCTACAGTGACCTGTTAACTGGAAGGGCGTGCCTTGTCAGATATTCGGCTGCTTTCGCACTAGTCTTCATCTAGAAGAAGGTTGGTCGGAAGTATTGAAAGCGATGAGGACTGGTATGGGGACCCATTGAAATCTTACATTAAAGGGAAAGGCGGAATTGTGTGGTTCACACATATATCCAATCATTCTATATCGTCTTTCAATACTTCCAACCCCGTCAAATAAACTCTACCAGCTTGATAAGGCCCAATCGTTCATCGCTAGATTTGTTAAAGTTATCCGTCTAAATGTGGTCTAGGTATGCCCAGCTTCAGATTCGTCAACATACGCTTCGTCTAAACTATATTTTTTGTTATTAACCCCCAAATACACACGCGTTTATTTATTAGCATAACTTCTGTTTTTGATAATTCCCCTACCCCTCCCCAATTTGGTGACATTTAGCTTGATGTGTAATTTCGACGATATGGATAATAAAGCTTTCGAGGTCAGCATAAAGTTTTCGGCTCGAAAATCTGAAAGTGGAGCGACTTATACCAACCTGGGTCTATTTGATTGTAAATATTTTCATTTATTTAAAAAAATAAAACCTGTAGTACCCCAACTTCCCATTTCGTATATGGGTTTAAGTACAGTAATAATTGTGCGAGTGTGTTTTGGTGAATGGAGTATGAATGTTTAATATGTCGGTAATGTTATTATAAATGATGCTAATTGAATGCGATCAGCTTAGTTAAATTAAGTTGAATGATTAAAATTAGTAATTTTAGAGTAGACATAAAAAATAAAAATGTAAGAAGAAACAAAAATGAAGGCCTTTTGCTTTATAACCCCCCCCCCCGATATCAATTTCTTTAGCATATCTAATGATTCTATGTGGCAAAACTTATTAGGCATGAACAGTTTTTTTCCCAAGCAAAAGATTAAGCATGTTAAAAAATATATATGGTTATTGGTATATAAAATGACCCTGACTTATTTATATATTGCTCTGTTGTGTAATCATCGAGCTGGGTCTATTTGAAGAGAGTGCTAATTAAAGTACTGATAGTATATGCTATACATATATTGTCATAATTAACACATATGTATATATATACATATATACATATATATATATATATATATATATATATATATATATATATATATATATATATATATATATATATATATATATATTGATTAATTATAAGGAAATTAGAAAGGAAATTTACCTTTGTATTCGACATAATTAGAAGAAAAAATAAGGCAAAATAACTCTTACCTAAAATATGGAAGGTTGCTTACCTAGGTTTTTAAATTAAATGTTTTTATTTAGAAGTAATTTTTATAATACAGAAATTTTCGTATCATTTTGTCGGGCGATCAAATTATTTTACATGAGACTACGTTACTAGATTTAAAATACGATGATTTCGCTCCATTCTTCAATATGAAAACATAGAGAACGGGCGCTTCCTTTTTGGCCTGAGGTAATCTAGTCTATCAAAGCTACGATTCAAACATGTTCTGAATGTGTGGTTATGATATGTTGGTATAAATAAAACTTTTATTATATACTAGCGGAACCCGTCGCCCGGCGTTGCGCGGGAGAAAGTACTACCTATTGAATAAAAAAGAAACCGCCTATTGTTCTTCTCCCCCCCCTAAACCCTGTTGATGAATGTTTTAAATTTTAAAAAAAGAAAAGAAAATGGTTTAGAGCAGAATGGGCTCGAACGCCGATACTGAAACCTCCATTCTTAACCATTGCGCCACAGTTACTACTTCAAAAATACATCTGAAAATATGCGATTTAACGTAAGCTTGTTTACTGGAAGCGAAAAGTAAAGTTCAACAATGACACGGTTTATGCCATTTATTTGGGAAGGGTTAAAGGTATATGATTTTGAACATATAAATGTGTCGGGGTCTAACAGCATCTTGGCGGCTATTGAATTAAGTAGGAAGTCGATTTAATGAAGGAATTGTAGCCGCCATATTTGAAGAGTAAATGTTGCAGGAACTGTGTTCGTTAATGTCATTCGCTTAATTCCGGAATGAATGTAAATGTGGAAATCATAGTTAGAAATAGGAAAAACGTAATCTGATATTCGCGGAATAGCATCGGATTCAACGGGAGCGCGCGTGTATAAACTAAGACATGAATTCGTCGACAGCATCAGATTGGTGAGGAAAGGAGGTTTTAAAATGAGTCTGAAAAATCTCTTCTCAGCAGAACAGTACATCATCAGTAATCGCCTGTGTTTATTGTTTTGCTTCTCTTTAACTGTGACTAACAACCTCTGATTGATTTTTATAGATTTCTCTTCTTATTACGTCTGACGTCATCTTCATGATTTTCAATTTTCTTCTAGAAGTTTTTGGTGTCAGTACCGCTTTCGTCACTTTCTTGTTTAGAGTTGTCATACGACTTGTAGTACCTTTGATGTTAGAGCCTTCATAGATTTTAGTTTAACATTTCGCCGCTTCTTACAACGAGTGGTTCATTCAGCTGACATTCCTTCGATCTGTTTCTTGTTTATCTGACAAATATTTTCGTTGTAATCGCATCTGTTGTATATTTGAAACGTCTGTTGAGATCGAGGGTCGTGTCCCCCGATTATAAACGTGTTCGTTAAATCAAGCAATGTTGCATGCAAAGACAGAGTAATAATTAACAAACAAGATGAGGTAGTTCAAATAACGTTTATTGAACGTGTGTGTAATGTGGAATGATGAAGTATGTGTGGTGTCGATGGAAAAACAGTTCTTGAAAAGGTATAAGAAGAAATGAATCCGGCGTGGGAAAAGTCTTTGAAAGCCGTACACAAAGAAAATGAGTTGAGAACTCTTACCGTTGTTTGACCACGTGTTGACGTGTGTTGGTAGTTGTTATGCCGAGGCCAGTTGAAGAGAAAAGAGAAGAGTGAGACGGAGCGTTGTATCAGCGTCGTTCTGCCGATGCCAGTTGAAAAGACAAGAGGGTGATTTTCCGTTTGCACCTGGCTTTTATAGTCAGAAGGGCAGATAACTCTGGTGTCGCTTTTCAGCGCCACCTGTCGGTGAAAAAGCGACACCTAACGGCCAACCGATGTAGTTATGTTTTGAAAGGAGGAGGTAACTGCTACACGTCCATACTAATCATCATTCGATGTTTTAAGGTTTGAAAGAGGTTCAAATTTTCGTCCTATTTTGATCTCGAATGTTTTCTTCGAACTCATATCAGTTTGAGTTGAAACATATTTATCTTATATGACTTATATCTTCTTTCGTGATTTGAAAAGGAAGCATTAAATGTTTCGATCTACAGACTTATACACACACGGCAATTCTTAATCTTCCCCTTTAATTTCTGTTGGACGAAAGCCAAATTTATTTAGTTTGGACTTAACCTTAAGGAGATGTCTATGTTATTATATTAATATAACGATGCATAAGCTGTTTATTCCGCAGAACACTAGTAATTTCTAACCAATTTTACTGTCGCTAATCATAGCAAATCCACCAGCAGTCTAAGGTCAGTTTAAATATGCCTTGAGTCCCACTTTAGCAGTAACATCTCCTACCAGTAGATATTGACTCTTACTATGATGTTGATTGATTTCATCTTGCAACTGTTCATAGAACATATCGATTTTCGGATTACTGTAGCTGGTGCCAAAGGCATAGTACTGAAAAACTGCAAGTGAGGCCTCAACAATATCCACCATGACTCTCTTTATTCTCTCTGAGAAAATCCTGTAGTCAACGATGTTTTTCGCAAGGTTTTGTGAGAGAATTATAGCAACTCCTTGTTTATGTGTGCACCCCACCAATCGACATGGAAAGAAAATCTTGGTTCGGGTCGGCCAACCGTATTATCCTCCCTACTGCATCGAACGCATAACGATCTAGTGTGATGTAACCGATTTGGGCTGATTTCTCGGAACACCGGATGAAGAATGGTGTTGTCGTAGCGTCTTACTTAATCGGTCTGTACTCCTCACACGTTTTGTTGATTAGACCTTAATTCAGGATCCTGTGTTAATCATTAAAAGACAGGCGTTAACTAAGGTATAATAAATACAATAAACTGAAGCAAAGAATCGATCACACAACGAGATATTCTTAATATAAAAATAACAATATATTATCATAAAAATGTGTGGTCACATGAATAAAAGATCTTTCTTTAATTGGGGGTTAATAACTTTTGTGCTTCTGGACTGTGTTTTAAAACCTAACTTTGTCAGTTTTTTTGTTCTGGCTCTGACGTCAGAGAGGATTGTCTTCTCTGTCTCTCATCCGAAGCGATAATATTACTCCGGACGAAGTGAGGCAAATCTCTTCAGACCAGCAAAGGCACCCTCTCCCTCTCTCTCTTTCTCTCTCTCTTTCTCTCTCTCTCTATCTATCCTCTTCCTCTTTCTCTATCCTCTCATTCTCCCTCTTACATTTTCCCTCTCTCTCTCTCTCTCTCTCTCTCTCTCTCTCTCTCTCTCTCTCTGTTCTGTGTTATTCTCTGACTAAAATAGAAATTGTCGCTCGTTATATTAGTTGTAATGGTTACACGGAACTTCCCCGGCTTATTTCTACGCACCTCGCTTATACACTGTTTTATTAGACCATTTAGATTGGAAACTACTTCCTTCTGTCAATCATGTCCCATCTTCTTTTAAGTCTGGACGTGGCTCCCTTAGTGATCGGACAGGATGTAAATCTACAGTCTTCCATCGGGCCCCATGATTCATGCGCACCGGCATTTTCGTCAATGTGGGATTTCCAGTTGCCTGACCTAATCTGACCCCAGAAACAATGCTAGCGGCTCTGGATTATGTCGTCATTTTCTTCTACAAAGAATTCAGTTTTTTTTCTTAGTCCAATGTGTCTCCACAACTCTAACTAAATATATCCTAAAACGTATCATTTTATGCAACAAGCTGTTGAGCTTAGAGTCATCTTTCAATGAGCTTACATTCTAGTGCCCATATTAGCAGAGATTGCTTTCACACTTTAAAAAAATTGCTTAATAAAACAGATTACTAAAGCAATCTTAATGGCTGATCCGGACAATGGGTCGATTGTTTTGTGGTGTCATTACATATGTAGATGAGCGGGTTATACTGAAGTACTTGCTAAAGACATCTTTAGGGCTAGATAAGTATACGGACCGCCAAAAACCTGTTCACTTTTACGGTTGTCCGCTCACTGGAATAGTGCACCTTCCTGGAGTCAAGAATGATCTTCCACGAACATGTGATGTTCTCTGCGTCAAAGCATCCGTTTGTCGATGGTTGCCACGGGAACTACAACTACCCGTAAAGAATAGAAGTATTTTTTTGTCCAAGCTTTACTTCTCTAACACTGATGGTTATTCACTATGAAGAGGCAGTATTTTTCACATAACATATGTAAGGGTAGATTGGGAATCAGTCGAGGATGTCATAAATAGGCATCTCTTAAACGTACTATTCCTCTACAAACACTTGAAACATTGCGAGCACATTCTAAATTATCGTCTGCTATAGAAACCGTTAAAAATCAAATTTCAAATCAAACAACTCCTATTTCATTATCAGAGTTATAAACATATAGTTCTTACTCATTCCAATATATCTGGAATAAAATAAATCTTTAAAAAGAGAATTATAAATTCTCTTCGTTCCTGTTGACTCCAATGTGTTATTGGGACTTTATGAATATTTTCTTAGTAAACGTTTTCATATACTCGCATGTATATAACAATAATAACTATTTAAAAGGGATTTATCTTGACACCTTACTGCAGTTTCACAGTAAAACCGATAATCAGAAGTGTATTTCTATCCCACATATGTATATGCACTTAGATGCGAGCTCCAACTAGTTTTAATATAATCGCATCTATAACAATAATAAATATTTAAAAAGGGATTATCTTAATACCTTAATATACTATATGATATTCCAAGCAGAAATAAGAGATGCGTTTAAAACAATGAAAATATGAAAATCACCAGAGATAGATGAAAAAAAAACATGTGAGGTAATAAACAGGCGGAGAAGCAATGATCGAGATGTTGGGAAAAATCAACATAAAAGTATGTAATGAAGAAAGATCACTCAAATACAAGTCTGGGATGTTAACTTTGTTCAGGGGACAAACCGGATCTATGAAATAACCGTTCAATTTGACTTCTATTAATTTCTTGTAAAGTTTTTGCTTTGCTTTGGCCTTGTAGGAGAAATATAAATACGAGTTTTTATAAGATGACAGTTAATATAAAATGACAACGAAAGAAAAAGTGCACACCATTTAAATTGTATAGACTTCAAAGCGGCTTTTGAGACAGTGGCGAAAAGCCCTATGAAAAATGAGAGCCAAATCGTAAACATTTTTGGAAATCTATACAAAATGTGCAGTGGTTATTAACAGAGATATTACAAATTCGCTTGAATCAACTGTACGGGTACATCAAGCTGATCTGTTATATCCTGCCCTCTTCAACGTTTTCTTGGAAGTGGCGATCAAAGAACTGGAAAGTTTACTATCAACACTGATGCTTGGCAATGAGCTTTCTACTAACATTCGTTATTTTGATGACACAACGTTCGTTGCCGCCGCTGTCTATCATAAGTAAAGTTCTTTACTTTTGAGCTTGAAGCGTGTTGCTAGAAATGGGGGATGAAAGCGAACCGAGGCAAATGTTAACTCTTTTCTTCTTCTTGAGATAAAATCTCAATAGACAACAAATCGATTGAAAACGAGGATTGTTTGTGTCTTATGGTTCTAGGATCCTCAGCTGGTATTAGCAGAAGATTAGGAATAGTAAGTTCTACATTTGTACATATGGAGCAGGAATAGCATATAAACGGCAGTAAGTCAAGATTCACAATGCATTGATAGTTTCTATTGCTATAAATGCAAGTATAACATGGACTATCCTGGCAGAGCATGAGAGGAAGTTTAATGTCTTTGAAATCATATGTTTAAAAAGTATACGTGAAGTAACTTTGCGACATAGACTAAGAAATACAGATATCAGAAAGGGGTTTATTATTAACAGATCAACAACATATTCGAACAAAACAGGTTTGGACATGTTTCCCGGCTTCTAGACGCTAGATATGTAAAGAAATCATTTCAAGAAAAGTTGATTCAAGTAAGATGAAGAGGACGACCACCAAATATACTAAACAGTCAGATAATGGTTTAGACTGGCATGCTGCTCCTTATAGCCGAAAGACTGCCCCAAGCCCATGCTAAATGGTGGAATTCTGTTTTCAAGCAGGTGGAATATACATAAGTCAAGTAATTCAAGTTTATATGAAGTTGAAGCATTGTAGGAGAGAGTCAACACTTGAGGTGAACTTATAAAATTCCCCCACCTTATTAGGATATGTCGTTTTGCATTTATTGTTATTTTAGATTTTGTGTTATTTCGTTTTTTTTCCTTGATTATTTTTCCCTTTTATTTTAGTTTTCTTTCGTTCGGTTTTTTCTTTCTTTCGTTCGTTCTTTTTTTTCTTTTTTATGTCAATTTTCTATTTTTCTGTCACGTTACTTTTTTTTTTCTTTAATTATTTCTTTCATTCCTTGCTATTTTCTTTTTTTAATTCTTTTTTCCACTTTTCATTTCTTTCATTCCTTTCATTCTTTTGTTGTTTTCTTTCTAATATTTAATTTATCACGTGTTGCTTCTTTCTTTCTTTCTTTATATCCATTTATTTTATTCTGTCGTTTTTTAACTTTGTCTATCCATTGAAATGTATTATCATGATTGCTTTACTTTATTTACTGTAAAAATAGTTTTCAAAGCTAGACCTAACCTTACTTATTGTTTTATTAAATTTTAAAATAATAATACATCGTTAAGAATCTAATTTCACATGTCTATGCATTAATGACCTGATGTTGTATTAGGTCGGTTAGATGAGGCAAGACACAATTTCGTAAGTATTTTGCCATTATTCGATATGAACTTGGGCCATATTAAATATGTCGTCGGTAAATAAGATATCAAACCACGAGTGTTGATTGCGTTCCATATCTTATGATAAAATTCTTACTGAATGCTTCTTTGTGTACATCCCATAATCATTTTTCATCAGACACTGCTGCACATGTAGTCAACCTGATGGCAAACAAATGTATCAGTTTACTTGCCGATTCAGCTATAGATGCTTCTTGAAATGAAGCATTTCAGTGTTTGTCATCCCCAAGTTGTCCATGTGCAATACATACATCTCTGAATGTATTCATAACATGACCATTTATCATTTTACGGTCATTGAAAATGAATATATCCTTTGTTTTGTTAAGTTACAATGACAACTGAATTTATAGATTACGGAATTAAATAGTTTTTGCAAACCAGTTACATTAAAATGTATATTGTGCATATGAATATTGTGTGCATATAAAAAGGGTTTTATGTTAAGTCAATCTCACCACATCTGCTGTAAACGCTAATGTAGGTCTATAGATTACAATGATACAATTGAGGAACGATTTACTAGTCAACAGTTAAGTCGGCGAAATCCACGAAACAGACAGGCGTCTATTAATAAAGGCTCTGTCGCCATGTAGCAATTGGAAATGAAATATTCGATGAATTAATGATGCCATTAAAGTCACCCGGCCGGTTGTCATCTTGTGAAATTCACTAATGTTTACATTATCAATATTTAGCGTCATTCGTATTAATTCATTTATCCAAATACATACGATCCAACCACTACGAAGTAAAAGATTAGATAATGACCCAGACCCCATTGTGTAGAGTAACACTTGCACAATCACGAGAAAAATATCAAACATTGAGTAGACGGTGACTGATATATACTAAACAATCTGATTGCTCAGCCAAGAACTCGGGTTAGAAGATATGAACATTTTGAAATATACAGCAGTTAGGTTACAGCAGTTAGTACGGCCTATGTTGCCATGACCCGCTAGATAAGTAGACGGTAGTCAAAGATCGTATGAATTTATAATGTAACACACCGGTATGTGTTGTTGTGATTTAAATATTATACATATTCAAAGGAGTTTGTGACCATTAATATACCAATCTATTTCAATACATGCTGTTGACATGAACAAATAATGAAAATAAAGATGGATAGTAATAGCAAGTCACAATGAGGATGTGCATTATAAAGTCACCCAACGATGACGATAATAATATCGCTTGTCCCTGTTGTTAAGTGTTTACTTCGTATGTGCGTTTCATCTTACAAGCAAAACAAAATCCATTACACACACCATGGAATTTGCGATTTACATGTAAATCGCGGTTGGGACATATCGGGTTTATTTATTATCAATTATTTTGGGTAAGGCATGAATTTACTTCTCCCTAGATAAGCATGGGTGTGTGTTTGGTTGATAAATACCGCCACGGACTATCGGATCTATCGTGCCAATTATACACCAATAGCGTTGAGAAAAGTATGAACCAGCTAGGGGAAATGTCGTCACTTGCATTCAATGAATCCTTTACAATAGTAGGATTGTGCTACGGCATTAAATAACACAAAAATGGTTGACATGCCGTAAAAGACAAAAAACAATTAGATTGATATCAATAAACAGAAATATGTAGGATGTTAGCCCTTTTTCTGTCAAATGTTTACAATTACTCGAAAATAAAGACTTGCTCTCTACATTGACTATTCTAGAAAGGTTTATATAGAAAAAGTGGTCGGTTAATTATTATTTGTGGGATGACTCGTTGACCCATTGATAAGTTTATGATTTATCAACTCGAGTGAAAAGCCTGATATTCAGGAGCACTGTAAAAGCGTTTTCATATACATCTCTATTAATGAAGTTGGGTCATTTGTCAGAATGACAGTGACATTTAAAAGCTTCATTCATATACAAATTAAAAGAACTTTACATTTATCATATACTCAACATGGCCACACATCACACTTATTTGGCCAATGTCATTTACATATTCATTTACAAAACAACATTCTACTAATTCACTATTCTTATTAGTGTTTTCTCATTCATTGTCTGCTTGAGTTTAACTGTCATATTTACATATTTTTACATAGTAAATACAGAATGAGCATTTAGATGAGAATTGTTATTCAAAGTATTTGCTGGTGAAAATACTTCCTTGGTAGCGATACAGTTAAACGAAGCACACACCCCAAACACAAAAACACAATACACCAACTGCGGCTAAGAAAACAAAATCGACAAGAAAAGAATTGGCCATAGGTCGTCGGTGCTTGACTTTGTTTTTACCTGTTACCCTAGTTCTGTTTCTTCTCTGCGAATTTTGCCTCTACTTAGCATTAGATTAAACTAAAAGAAATCCAAGATAAATATATAAAAAGTGCAAGGAAATTGGTTTAAAATATACCATGAAAAAATAATATTGATTAGATACATTTTTTAAACTTTTTTGTTCAAAAATCTATAATCATTGATAAATTGACAACATCACATTTATATAATAATAATAAAATTCAAAGGACAAACAAAAATATAGAAAATACAAAACTGATGGATCAACTATTTACGAATTTGTCCAACATGTTGAATCATTATTTAATGACATATTTTCAATTAGTTTAAGAGTAATACAAATAATATTTTGAGGTTATAAACCTGGAAAGTTATAGGACAAGTTATTACTAAGGTAAAATTATAGGAAACTTTTGATTGAAAATAATGAAGCAAAAATAATCAAAATATCAAATAATAGGAAATAATAAATTCTTAACAAATAAAGCAGATGCCATGATTGGAAATCGAAACGGAAATGTTGAGATTTTCAGTCTGAGGTTCTACCAAGTAAGTTATTTGGACTTTCTTATAAATAAAGCTTACAAAATTACCTTAAAAATAATTATAGTTTTGGCGTGACGTCATAGATCTATTATGTGTGTCATGTTTCAAAACATATGCGATAATGAAATGAATAAATGAATGGGTAAACATTATCAATAGTGTTGGAAATTTTTGTAATAGTCAAAAACAATTTATTTTGCGTTAACAACATAATGCCGCAAATACAAAGCTCCTTGCATTCAATAACTACAAGAAACCTCTCCAACCACCGATTGTCATGGCAAATAACACCCTACCTGAGAGTTCATCATTCAAACTCCTCGGCCTAACCTTCACAGGTAACATGAATTGGAACAAATCCATTGAAGACATTGCCAAGGCTGCCGCAAAGAAGGTTGGCTCCCTCTACCGTGCTAGTAAACTCCTCACACCTGACATTTATCCTGTATCTCTACAAAGCCACCATCCGCCCATGCATGGAGTATTGTTACCACATCTGGGCTGGTGCATCATCTACTACTTTCTCCCTCCTAGACAAGGTCCAAAAAAGAGTCGCCAACCTAATAGCTCTCATACTGTCAACCAAGCTCCAGCTCCTGTCCCATCGCCGCAATGTAGCATCCTTGTGCTTGTTTTACAAATACTTCAATGGATTATGCTCCGATGAATTGGCTACTCTGGTGCCCCTCGACGTAAATTCACTAGACCAACTCGACAATCAACTAAATCCCATTCATTCACTGTGGAGGTCCCCAAGTGCCGGAGAATCTTCTACTTAAATAGCTTCTTTCCTCGTGCTGCTGGCCTCTGGAACTCCCTCCCTGCTCCATGTTTCCCCGACAGTACTGACATGCAGAAATTTAAAACTAATGTAGACAGACATTTCGCTGCGCAGATCCAAATTTAGATTGCCCCACACCCAACCTTCTCCCCTTTTCTTTTTTCTCAGTATCCACTTACGTCTACAGTGGTGGCCTTCCTTGTTTGGGGTGAACTATGTAAAAAACAACAACAACAAAGTATTCAAAAAATGAACAAAACTAAATGAAAATGTTGCCTATAGAAAGCCAATCGAGTGAAAAGACGTACGTTAATTTTTAAGCTTCCTTGGTGAACGTATGAAAATTGTTTTGTTTAAATAATATATTTTTTTTTGGGGGGGGGGGTCATGTTATTTTAGTGTTTCATATTTTCATCATTTTTTCATAATTCGTTCTTTCATTCATATTTTATATTTTTTTAATTTTATGTTGGGTTATTTGTAAAATTTTAGAGGGTCATCCTAAATTGATTATCTGTGCAGCGAGATCCTTGTCCACATTGGTTTTAAATTTCTGTCGGGGAAACAGGTAGCAGCGAGGGAGTTCCAAAGTTCGACAGCTCTAGGAAAGAAGCTATTTGAGTAGAAATCTCTCCGGCATCTGGAGACCTCCACAGTGAATGGATGGGGTTTAGTTCATTGTCGAGTGTGTTTACGTCGAGGGGGAACGAGAGCATCAAGTTAATCGGAGCACATTTCATTGAAGTAGTTGTAAAACAAGCGCAAGGATGCAACATTAGTGCGATGGGCTGAAGCTTGGTGGATATTGAGACACCAAGGCGATCCATAATACAGGCCTGGCAAACATGCGACTGGGGTCCAGGACTGACAGCGGACATCTCCACGTTTTAGTTATAATGGATGTGTATAAACAGTTTGATGCTGATAAGTGAAAATGTTATTTTGTTTCCATATGCTACAAAGCATTACTACGATTACGATTGAAACACATTTCAAATCAAGTGTTTGAGTCACGATTGTTAGTCCGCCATTATAAATTATATCATGCGTAATAAGTAACCCAACATGAAAGTAAAAAAATATAAAAATATGAAAGAAAGAACAACTTATAAAAAATGATAAAATATGAAACATTAAATCAACATTAACCGAAAAGAAAAAATATAATTTAAATAAAATAATGTTTTCTACGTTTATCAAGGTAGCATAAAAATAAAATGCACGCATTTTCTTGAACTCAGTCGACTTTGTATAGTCCACATTTTTTATTAGATCATTCATTGCTTCTTTTCTCATTGTTTTCCATGTTATTCTATATTTTGGAAATAAATAGAAAAAGATAAAAAAATGGATATCTGTTTTCTATTTGATACTAGGAAGTTTAAAAGATACAAGTGTAAAGTCTCACTCATTTTCTATAACGTCATTCGCTTCTGTTCGTTATTTTGTTAATGTTTTTCAACACTTTGATCTTCGTACAATCACTTTTCTCTCCAAAATTTAGTTGATGAATTCTATTCACTTGATGAACTTTAACTCATATACATAATCCCATTGGTTAGGAACTTTAACGGTGCTTAACATATCTTTAAATTGTAGAAATCTGTAATCTTTCATGTGATAGGTCCATATTTTAAGATTTTCATTTATATTGGATACAACATTTTGTTACTTCAAAGTCTTGTACTCAATTTTGCACATTTTACGAAGAAAAAATAGATTTATATATGCTATGTAAATATAAATGTTTATTTATTTCTTTTTGTAAAAGAATGCAACAACTAAATAATTCTGCTATCAATAAATTGATGAAATTTTAAAATCAATCAATAATTATGTTTCACAGATGAGAATTAAATGATAAAATAAATAACGCGACATGAAATAAAAAAAACTTGAAATGTAAAAAAATTAGAACTGAAAACAGTAAGAATAGTAGTAAAAATGAATGATGAAAAACTAAATTTAAATTGTATTTATTTTCTATGTGCTTATCTTATTTTTGTTTATTTCGTGGGATTTTCTTTCACCCTACTGACCGGAGAAATGCCTGCTTCGGTTGTTTCTGATGTTAAATGAAAAAACAATTAAAAATAAGTAGAATAAATACGAAAAAGGTCTGACCATTCATAGAAAGATACCTCCGTCTTATTCTTACTCATTAGAGAGGAAACCATCTGACATGTAAAGTTATTCTATCTACATATATATATATATAAATATGATAATTTTTATTTACACAGACATGTACAAAATCTGCGACACTGGCATGTCGATGTTATCGATCAACAGTTGATCTCATCAGGGAGAGTTAGAATCCGATCTTAACCTCAGATCATATTTGGAGAGAATGAAGTGGTGAGAAAAAGAAGGAGAAGAAAAGAAATTAACATTTCAAAATTTAGGGAGTCACGTGGTTTAGGACCGTTAAAAATCAAAAATTAAAAATTAAAATCTAAAATAAACAAAACAAATAAGTAAATAAAATAAAACAAGGGGGAAAGAGGGACATATAATGAAGAGAGTAGAGATAGATAGATATACAGATAGAAAGATAGATAGGTAGACAGATATAGAAATGAAAACGTCTGTTAATTCAGACCGAGAGGAGAGAGGTGGGAGAGGGAAGAAACATGCAGGTTGAAGTGTCAAAGAAATTGACAGTTATTTTAAACAAGCGTATTTTCAAGACAACTGTAATTTTGTGTATAAATGTGTATGCGTACCCCCATATCAGCCGTAATTGGCGGTATGGGCGAGTAATGGGGGGGGGTGTGGGAGTAAGGGGTTGTTAATCAAATATGTCGCTAATTCTAAATTTATACAGTTTATTTTGTATTTTGTCTGGAGTTTACCAACTTGTCATAAATAAATTAATAAATCAACCCAATATATTAGTAAATTATAAACCATTACAGATACATGCACATATACATATATATATATAACATAAATATACATAAGACCATTATATATGAACGCAGACAACATACACACACATACACATGTGTATACAGACATTTGTATGCATGCACACAAACACGTACACATGTACACAAACATCGATATTTCTATAATTAAAACTTAAGTGTTAATATCATTCATTATTGCTCCTGTCTATCTCAGTTCAATTTGCTTACATGTATACCTACTCTAGTATTAATACAAGGAACTTACAAGATGACTACTGTAAAGACTAGCAAACTAATTAAATATAGCGTATGTAATTACAATAGTTAATCCTATATCTATATATAAACAAGTTGTAACTGTGAGGAAGTTCCAAAATCATATCATTATAGGGTGAGGTGTAGTGATTTTGGATAATATAGATTACTAAAGTTTAAAAATATAAAGACATCAGAATTTTAAATTAAAAAATGATAATAATAAAAGTTAAAGATTACGAATAACTACTATCACTTTATTGACTGTTACTTCATTGTTAGTATAAGAAATACTCAATTTTTTTAATAATTTTATTTTATTTTATTTATTATGATTTTTTTCATAGTTTTCTTTTACACAAAATACATGCTATGATATACCTTAGTTCTGGGATTTAGATATGTTTAAAAGAACTAAAAGAAGTCTTAACCGCTTTCTGGTGTTGATTTGTAATGTGTCCACGTTAGGCTCGAAATACACATTTATAGTCAAGTATGTGCGTATCCATCGTATGCTAGGCAAACACCTGTGAAATTGTTATTTGAGAAAATAAAACAAACAATTAAATACAGGAAACCCACTTCTTAGTTTATTAATTTTCTCTAACACAAATTCACGTTGTTTTTAAAAAGATTACGCATTAAATACTGACGGATACATTTTTACCGGTTTTTGTATTCCGTCATTGGCTGATGACGGACGAAAGTCCTTCGAAAATGATCACTTTCTACGATAAAAAATAATAAAACAATATATTGGTGCTTCTAATTGTCCTAATGCTGTTTGTATGAATCTGGATATCCTCCAAATAAAAAGAATTATTTCTGTTTTTCAGGAGAGGTTTAAAAAAGTTGATATCAGAAGGAGGCTGGGTTGACTGTACAATGACTACTGGTGTCGCCGGGATGTATGACAGTGTCTAGGTGGTGAGTTTTTCTTTATTCTTACCTCAATTTGTAATAGTAAATATTTATATTCCATTAGAAGGATTAGCCGCCTGCGTCGGGTTTCTAACGTCATCATAGTCTGCAGATCAGCTCAACTGGAAAAAGATGTTCTTTAATTTGAATAAAAAACATGAACATTTTCTTTTTAAAACAGTAAACGTTTTCAGAATCTTCTTTTTCCGTGTGAATCAGATGGTTCTGGTGTTGGCATTAGTTTCCCCGATGTTTTTCTAGTTAAAAATCTTTCTTGAAAACATCGGGTACTTACGGGAAGGACCACGAGAAGGTAACCAACATCCCTAAGTGACAGTGGTGCTGTGTAACCGACTGGATTAGAACTTGGAACACCCAGGTCTTCAGTCCGTGTTGATATCTACTTAACAACCGTCACCTCCCGTTTTTGTAATGAAAACATCTTATCATTAAATACATTATATTAATAGAAACTTTTTTCAAATTAAAAATCTAAGACAAACCAACAAACAATATTATTTTTTTACTTACGGATTGAGGCAACCTACGACTGATGATTATTTCTCTGTTAAGTTTAGCTTTTCGATCAAAATACTGTCAAATAAATGTAACCCTATTCAAAGTATTTGTGAAATGAACACATGAAATACATTTTATGTATGTTTTCTATTACAATAAATACTTATCTATCTCTTTATCCTTATTTACATAGGCCTTTTATCGCACCAACTGTGAGATTAACACGTCAAATTAATACATACAATAGAAGAAAAAACGCTTTCTAAGACATTGATCATGTGTACACGACAGGCATCATAATTATACCTACTTTGCATATTACTTTGCAAAAGTCCATCCCAGTAATTACTTATTGGTTTTCATTGTTTCCTAATTTCATGATAAAATGTTACTGTAACGCATTCACTCATATTCACGCATATTTTTTTATCGGGCTTAAACGCTTGGCATTTAGAGTTAGTCTTTCCAGTCAATTTATTTCTGAGGTTGCGATTCTTGTATTTCCTCACTTTATCCGGGCAACACCGGAATAAAGGCCCCGCTAATTGCTTATAAAATCAATATTCAATACTTAAATTGAAAATAGTTTAATATTTGGGTGATAATGATTGATATATCCAAGGTCTGACATGAGGGTCTTCTCAGGAAAATTATTTTGTACGGTATTTATTACTGAAGGAATATTCAATATAATCAGATCCTTCTTAGTTAAAAGAAAACAAATAAACAGGTTGTTGTCGATGACCGTACATAAATTATTACATCGTATTAGCTGGGAGGTGTCCCACGGGTGATAGTTGGGCATTTATTATTCCTGGTTTTCATAAACTACCTCCCTAATGCAATTGCGTCCGAGATGGGTATATGTACTGATTACATGACGCTATTTTCTCGACATGCGGGTAAATCAGCACACACATGTCTAAGGTAATGTCCGAATCCTAAGAAAAGAACCCCCAGTAGTAAAATGGGGCAAAAATGGAGTATTACCTAAAATATTACCAGGAAAAAGCTTCCTCCTTTAACGATTATTAGAAACCTTTCCAGCCACCGATTGTCATGGCAGATAGCACCCAGCCGAAGACCCTAACGTTCAAGCCCTTCGGCTTAAAATTCACAGGGAACATGAATTAGAATAAATATATAGAAGACATAACCAAGTCTGCTGCAAAGAAAGTGGGCTCCCTCTACCGAACAAGAAAGCTTCTCACACCCGCCACAATTCTATATCTCTATAAAGCCACCATTCGCTCATGCATAAAGTATTGTTGCTACATCTAGGCTAGTGCACCAACCATACGTCCTTCCCGCTTTGATAGGGTACAAAAAAGAGTATGTAACCTAACAGGCCCCGCACTGGCTACCAATTTCAAACCCATGTCACATCGTCGCAATATTGCATCTCTGTGCTTCTTTTAAAAGTACTTCCACGTAATATTCTCCGACGAACTTAAATGAACTTGTACTCCCTCAACGTAAATAACCCCGACTCACCCGACTAACAGCAAAATCCCACCTCTTCACTATAGAGGTCTCCAATTGCCGGGAATATTTCTACTCTAATAGCATCTTACTTCAAGCCGTTTACTTTTGGAATTCACTCCCTGTGTCTAAACATATAAACATATACACATATCTAATTTAACATGAATAGAGACAAACATGCCGCTAAAGTATGTGATAATGACACTTCTTATTGAGCGCCTATAATTATATCCTTAGTAATAAATAGTAACCCGATGTAACGCGTGAACAACTAAAATACTCATCTGTGTTTTACTTTCGAATACATTGAGAATTGTATCTATCAGTTTCCACCTGAAAACCATTTCAGATATTATCGAAAACCTTGCGAATTAGTCCATTTCGGGCTTACGGACAGACCGTATTCTAATAATAGTACATAAGCTTTCTATAAATAATGCAAATAACATGCTATATGTTAAAAATCAACTTCATATTATCATTAATATTGTTTCAATATAATAAAACATAGGTATTACCAGACATGTTTAGTATCTTTGTTGATTAAATAACAATGTTCACATGTTTGAGTTGAATGTTGCATTTTTATCATTATTAGCCAGAACAAATGGACGTTTGATTTACATGGAACACCACCAGCAAAATTTAAATCGAGAAATGTAAGTATCTAAAGTAAGTGAGTAATAAGAATGAAAGTAAATAGCTTAATTACAAGTAAATCATAATAAACTAAACATATGAGTATCTTAATTAACTAATCGACATTTCTTTCCAAAGTGGATTCCCTTTAGGTATGTTGTAAAGAGAGGTTTCCGGACAAACATTACGCGGAATAAAATATACATTTCCATGAAATATAACATCCTCTCATGGGCGGACTGCAAATGCTGGAGTCGTTTATTTACAAGTACAAATGATTAGGGGTCTTAGGTCCCGATACGTCACGATTCATATGAGAAATGGCACGGATGAAAGCCACTTACTAACTATAATCCGAAACAACGCCATGTCTATTGGCACTCCATCCTTAAACGTCTAACGATTGATGTAGAAAGCAAGAGAATTTGCTGACATGTGGAGGCAAGTAAATAGGGACTCATAGAAATACACTTTTATTTCCAATAAATGTTGCAAAAGCACAACTGATTTTGAACATAGTTTGTTTCCAATAAATGTTGCAAAAGCACAACTGATTTTGAACATAGTTTGTTTCCAATAAATGTTGCAAAAGCACAACTGATTTTGAACATAGTTTGTTTCCAATAAATGTTGCAAAAGCACAACTGATTTTGAACGTAGTTTGTTTCCAATAAATGTTGCAAAAGCACAACTGATTTTGAACATAGTTTGTTTCCAATCAAAAGTGGATTAGAAATAATCTTAATCATCTGAAAAAAGGGCGATTGAAATTGTTGTATTTATTTACCTTTGAAAATCGTCTGTTTTGTGACACGTTTCCATCTTCACTGAATGTTGCTATTTTGGATCAATACTTCATTTATGATTGTTGACATGTTTTGTCAAATCGATTATTTGAAACATTTGTATGTATGCATGTACGCATTCAGGTGTGTATATATTTGTTTATCTTTCTACGTTTCTATTTATCTGATGCAAATATTATGAAAAAACAAAGGAAAGTTATTCAATATGTGACATACCGTACTGGATCGGTCAATTATCTTCTGATAAATTACGACTGGGAATTAAACAGATTAACTTTGGCAAGGTACCTGGTCGCGACGGTATCCCGCTTAAATCTTTATGGTTGGAAGCAAGGAGATAATAGCGGCGATAAAAACCTTTTTAATGCTAAATCAAACACTTTCCATATACTAATATTTTGTAGTACACGGTTGTTGACATGAAGCACATCATAATTCAGTTTTGTGTTTAATGTTTTATCTTATAATCCTCCCCAAAGATCATAGCAATGTTTACTCTTGCAGATGGACAATCATACACCAGGCGTACTATTATGGAATTAGATTCGGAGTCGTTGACAAGTTTGTTTACTTTTACAGCAACCTACCAAAAAAAGATAAGATACACCTACGCACTGAGACTGGCATTATGGCTTTTAATAACAAAATTGATGAATTCAGAAATGATGTTAAAAATTAATCAGGATATTTTTTTCGATCCAGAATAAAACAACACATCCCCCTGCAATACGTCAGGGCTGTCTAAATAATTTGAATAATTTAGTCAACACATCCGGGTCAGCTATTGCTGACTATTTTATAAATAGCGCCAAATGTGCGTCGGCTTACACCAGTGGCTGGTTTTCTGTCATAAGTAGATCACATTCGTTATTCCACCTTACAGTCGTGGAAGCAATATATATTAAGTCATTTAAACCCTCCCTTTGTAAACAAAAGGAGTGGCTTCTAGGACTCAATGTGATCCACTTGTGATCCTTCACCCCCATTTTTCCCCCTAAATTTGTCACTGGTCTTCATTCTACTTTTTTTAAGTTGTTAGTCGTAATGCTTGATGAGTGTGGACGAAAGCCGGCTTAGTATATTTCTGTATTGTTTTTTCCTCTCATTTTTACACTTTTCCATTTCATTCCCCCCCCCCCAAATAAATGTCACAAACGTCTATATTTCTTGCTTTAATAACATGTTGTACCACTAGAAATTTATTTAAAATATTATATTAAAACCTTCTGGAAAACATAGAGAATTGCGTTTGCTGTTAGATTATAATTGACTTAAAAGGAAGTAGATGATGCGTCGTGGGGCGGATATACGCGCTTCTGGGTGCTAGTCTCTTCATATTGTGTTCATTTATTTAACTTTTAGGTCGAAGACCCCAACGTCTTGCCAAATTACCATTTCAGAGACGATTCCTTGCTCATATATGACATCATCCACAAATATGTCACGGACTATGTCAACCTTTACTATGGTAAATATTTTTTTAAATATTCTTGCAAACAATATTTATGGATTACAAGCAGAATGAAACAAGATATTTTTTGAGAGCTAATAGCTTTATCAATTATGAAAACAATGATAAACCTTCTCAAAAAAAAGTTAGAAATTGTATCTTCCCATAAAATTAAATTTAAATATCACTAAAGAAAGAAAGCAAGCTGAAACATATATGCATATATATGCAATCAATAAATGTTTGTATGAATAAAGATTTATGCTATATATATATATATATATATATTTCATTAGATAAAATGAAAGAATAAATAAGGTGCGAATCAAATTTTATTACAATTCAAAGTTCAAGCAAAGTAATTGAAAGTCCTTAACCCATGTGTTTTCAAAGAAAATTATTCTCGTCAGAGGATCATTACCGCAGTGGAATTACAGCGAGTAAATAAAAATTTACTTTGAAAACATAAAAATAAAAATATAAAAATATAATAATAAACAAAATTAATAATGAAATTAATAATAAAAATAAAGATATGCAACAAAAATTGTATCGGCCAAAAACATATATTTAAGTTGAAATATTCCATCAAGGTACGGCTAGAAATCATATTGATTAAAGTAGAATCAGGAGTCAAAATATCTACGTCAAACATCAGATGAATTTTCACAAGTTTCGTTCAGAAGTTTTTCAAATACTAGACAAACTGTCTAGGGCAGGAGAGTCTAGTATGTTATAATAATTGACGAAGTAAATAAAATAGTAAAGTCTAACCTAACGATTGAGACCGGGTGTGATATATTTATGCCTCAGTCTGTATATGACGAATATATAAGAATAATATATATATATATATATATATATATATATATATATATATATATATATATATATATATATACTTCTTTGTAATATAGTAGGAAAAATCCCAGCAGAGTGCTCGATTAATTAAGAATTAAAGTAAAAATTTAAGAGCATAATATTTATTTATTTTGGTACAGAAAAATTAGTACAACATTCGTACCGTCGGTTTCAAGCACGGAAAGTCTTAGCCATCCGGCTCTCTTCAGCTTATGTTGCCATTTCCACAACAGATGACAAAAGAAGCTGAAGAGAGCCGGATGGCTAAGACTTTCCGTGCTTGAAACCGACGGTACGAATGTTGTACTAATTTTTCTGTACCAATATATATATATATATATATATATATATATATATATATATATAAACTTAAAGAAAGAGGCAAAATTCCTCGCAAAAACATGTTTTTGATGCACATATTTTTTATTAAAATCAAAATAAATATATTTATTTTCATCTTGATTTTGTATCTAATAATTTCGCTTGATACATGCCACATCAGAGCTTTAGACAAATAAAAGGTATTAACCTTATTAACGAATATGTGCTTCATTTGATATAAATGTTTTTCTATTTGTAGATAATGACACGATTTTATTGGGTTATTGGGAAATGCAAAAGTGGGCGAAGGATTTGTCCAGAGACAAAGCAGAGGGTGGAATTGGTTTGGGGGTAAGTCCATTTATCTATATCGTTTCTGTACTAACAAACCAATCGAGAAAAGATAGATAAATTTGTTTTTTGAATTGGATTTCGACCAAAGGTTAATCGGAAATAGAATTAAATATTTATTTTTATTTTCATGTCGAGGATTAAATCTACAAACAAATAACAGATGTTTATATATATATATATATATATATATATATATATATATATATATATATATATATATATATATATATATATATATATATATATATATATACATATATATATATATATATATATATATATATATATATATACACAAGTAATCTGTGTGTGTGTGTCTCTCTCTCTCGCTATATATATATATATTTATATATATATATATACAAGTAATCTCTCTCTCTCTCTCTCTCTCTCTCTCTCTATATATATATATATATATATATATATATATATATATATATATATATATATATATATATATATACAAGTAATCTGTGTGTGTGTGTCTCTCTCTCTCTATATATATATATATATTTATATATATATATATATACAAGTAATCTCTCTCTCTCTCTCTCTCTCTCTCTCTCTCTATATATATATATATATATATATATATATTCTTTATTAATATATTGCGGTGCTTTGTCCAATGTCGGCAGATAAGCAATTCGGCCTTCTTTCTTTCTTCTGCTGTATTATTTAGTCATGGTAGTTTAACGATGACTCTTATACACAGGTATATATTTATTATTAATCTATCTCAGCGCTTTCTTTACAGATGTAAATCAAATATCGGTGAACAGAGACTTCAAATATTTTGGTAGCTAAGGAATCTAAAAAGTAAATCTGAAAGCAATTTTCGTTTATTTAATTTCAAAATTTTTAAAGGAATTTTATAACAAAATATTATTGAGTATTCCAAGAAATTATGTATGAAATATATTTTAAATTCAGAAATATCAATTTGGCGATATTTAAACTCATATTTTGAACTAAAATATTTTCTTTGTATGCTAACCTTTTATTTGTTAAGAACACAGACCAATATTTGCCATAAATAACTGTCGAAACAGGTTTAAGTGTGTAGCTTATATTAAGAAAACTATTAACGACAAAGTAATTATGGACGACCTGGCTCTACTTTATATATAAGATGAAGTATTGAACTAAAATACTTACTGTGTATGCTTAACTATTTCTTATTAAGACCGATAATCAATATCTTGAGACTAGTTCCGAACCTCTGTCTTAAACAAAAACCCGTTTAGAGACAAAGGGAAATATGAAATACGAAAACTCATGAAAAATAAAGACATTTTAAAGATATTTTTTCATCCAAACATTGTTGGCTAAATAAAACAGTATGTATATTGTTTTGGTCGGATTATTGTCCTCCACCTTTTATAGATAAATATAATTAAACAATTTCGCCAGATGTGAACTTCGACTTTCTATAGATGTATTATTCATTTACGGTAGTGTTTTTACTCTTACGGATCATTTGAGTACGTTGATGTTTTTAAGTTACATACGATGAAATTATCATTTTCATGTTTATTTGCAAATTAATAAACAATCATGTGCAACACACACACACATATACATATATATATATATATATATATATATATATATATATATATATATATATATATATATATATAGAGAGAGAGAGAGAGAGAGAGAGAGAAGGGTAGTGCAGTATTAGTGCAGTTCTAACGAGAGAAAAGTATATATGTAAAGGAGTAAGGCTACCAACATTTGTAAAAAGTTTTTTTCAACATTTATTTATTATTTTGTTATTTTATAATTTTATATAACGCGTTTCAAGCGGTGGTCCTCTCTCATCAGATATGGATTTACATATCTGATGAGAGCGGGCCACCGTTTGAAACGCGTTATATTAAATTATAAAATGATAAAATAACAAAATAATAAATAAATGTTGAAAAATACTTTTTACAAATGTTGGTAGCCTTATTATTTTACACACACACACACACACACACACACACACACCCACACACACACACACACACACACACACACACACACACATATATATATATATATATATATATATATATATATATATATATATGTATATATATTCAGAGTTCTTCTCTTTTTAAATCACCCATACATTTATGGTGAAACTTATTTTCTCATTGTATATGCGTCACCCAAACCCGCATATAGTCAACTGACTGGCCCATTGTCATATACATATGATCATCTGCGAATCCATGCTGTTCTTAGAACCAGATCATCAGTTTGTTGATGAGTGCAATTGGAACTATTTGTGGTCAAGGTTTACTCGTCTAGATCCGCCATGTTCTGCCTATGCTCATGCATATTAACAAGGTAACCTCGAGAATGAAGTGATTCCGCAGCACGTAGAGTCGTTCACTCACTATATAGACGCTGTATTATGTGCGTCGCATCGTGTTGAGAGGCATATTGACGAGTCGAAGAAACCCTTGGAGGCCAACCTGGAAAGATACTGCCCCTATTTAAACTCTTTCCCCATAATTCAAAGTGACTTGATAATGCATTTGCTCTATATACGGTGTAATAGTGCTCGATTCTGATAGGTAGCGAGTCTATGCGATTAACAGAACGGAATTTATCGCCAAGCATGTGACTTGACCGTTACATTTGGCTCATATATAGGTCATATAAAGTAAACGATGAATTATATTTTGACTAAGTTTTGTGACGCAATGTGGATAATAAGCTGTACAAAAACATAGTGACAAACTCGACCGAAAACATAACTTCCGTCTGGACAGTGGTAATTTGTCCCGGGCACAACAATAAAAGTGTTCGCCTCGACCTTACATCAAAATCTATATTTTCAGCCTACTATATTTCCCAATCACATCAAAATCATTCAAGCGCCACCTTCCTAATCCATAATTTGTATTTTTAAGGAGTGTGAGTCACCCATTTTGTTACCAGTACTCCCACTTCAACCCGGAATACCTGGCAGTGATCGAACTATGGATCAATCTATTGATTGCACACTATTAGTTTACAAAATGAATGAACGTACAAATAAATCATATAAAAACATTTGTACGGTTTGGGCATAGAATGACTCACGCCGGTCGACATTCCGTAAAACTGAACAACTAATTATTAAAAGTGTTCGTAATATTTCTCTTCATCTATAAAATATTTAGAAAGAACCGTTTCACATTGTAGAGAGATATTAAAAACCCTTCTAATGAACTACAGAACATTCTTAACATAAGTTAATGTTATTTATGTTTGTTTATACTATATGCATATATTTATTTCTTACTAGCGGAACCCGTCGCCCGGCGTTGCACGGGAGATAGTACTACCTATTGCATGACGTCGAATAAAAAAAGATACGACCTATTGTTTTTTCTCCCTCGTCTACCGTGTTGGTGAATGTTTTACACTTTTTAAAAAAGAAAAAAGTGGTAGAGTAGAATGGGATCGAACGCTAAAACTGGCGATAATGAAACATGCTTTCTTACCGACTGCGCTACGCTTCCGGGTTAAAACATATGTGAAAATAGACCAATTAACCTAAGCTTGATTATTGGCATGCGTGTTAAATTAATGCCAGGCAAATAATAAATAAGAACCGATGTTTTGTGAAAATTAAACTGTGTTTATTAGTT
>OY744524.1:173391606-173399106 GCA_963556195.1 Sepiola atlantica | reverse complement strand
GGATCAAACTATATTTTTCAACACGTTGTTATAATCGAAAAGAGTTTTACTTCCAAATCACGTTTCTTTAACCCTCAAATTATTTTGAATGCATGACTTCCCTCCCCTTTATACACTAGAGATGACTTGAAACCTATCTCACTATATGAAATAGAAGAGTGTGGGAAACAATTGTTACATCAGATAAAGTAAACGATGAAAATTCCTTTTGTGTTTTTCGAGTCTTCAATCGTAAACCAGCCCGCGATAGATAGACATGTGAGTAGAATTCTCCAACGAAAGAACAAGTAAGTGTTTTCCTTTTAGTCTTATGTAACGTAGCAACCAACAAAGGAAATGTCTAGCATGTGACCTTAGTAGCTTCGTTTCAATCATAGCTGCTGAACATGACACAGGGCAATAGCGTTTTATTTCATTCGTCAGGATAATTGGAGGAGGGTTTTTCTAAAAAGAATATAATTTTTTTTCTCAAAAAGATTATCTCTAATTGATATTTAAATTATTAACTATTGTTGATTAAATTCAATGTGGCTTTTCTAATTCTTAACAAATAAATATTTACATCGAAAATGCTAAATATGTATAGTTTTTTACACGCCGAGATAAAATATCGCACTGGCGAGTCAGTGTTGATGAACGGATGAGCTGCAAGAGAATAAAATAAAAATAAAAGAATAAGATGGATTTTATTGACAGACTTATGAACAAAAGGTTGAATATTTCATAAATATTGAAACGTAAGTGTACCACGATCAGATCCAATTTTAGCTGATGTTTCTGATGTAAGAGAAGTAATTAAACTTATACCTTCGATTTTTGTCGAGGAAATGTTATTGCACTTGAATGAGATAAGACAATGATTTTGTTTGTCAAAAATAGCAATTTTATTTTTTATTTATTTCCCTGATGAACAAACAATCCACGGACCCATTCCGTAAATATTGATCTCTATTATGTTTTGTTTTTTCTCAAAATTCCTTTTACCCAGGACACGTAGTCTTCTTTCCTATATAATACTTGCTTACAAAAATTCACGTTAGTTCTGCTGTCGTTTATATTTCGTCCAAATTTCCAACCCCTGTATACGTTCTTTTTCCATTGTTCCAACCTATTTACGTCACGAGCAAAGGAATGTTCTACTTTCCAATCTCTTTGTAAAATAATTCTTTATCTTTTTGTTTCATTTTGATGTTAATTTATTATTATTTTTTCATACGCGACTTCGAGCTGAGGCGCATTTGTCCGGGTTTCTAATCCGTGTCAACCCTCATCTTATTATAAGAAACAAAACCCCCAAATACTTCAAAGCATTATAAAACGTATTGTTAGGCTAAAAAAACATATGAAAATAGAAATTGCACAACTAAAGTTGTGGAATCCTTTTTATTTGTAGAACTATAAATAGTATTAATCTTACCGGTAAGAATAATTATGATGCCTTTAAAAAGTGTAAGAATTTGTAGGGAGATTTTGAGAGAAAAAAGTAATATACGCTGAAATACGCCGCTTGGTAAAAAAAAAGTTTAGATCTTTGGCCCATACTCTTAGAATCTATAAAAGTTTACAATTATATTTAACTTGTATTATTTGAATTATTAGGACTACTGTTTTCATCTTGAGTGTTATTCTCACAACGTTTCGGCCGATGTAACTGATGTCCGCAAGGATAAGGTACTAAATAAAATTCAGTTCTAGGTGCATTCTTCTGACAGTTTGAAGGTCAAATCCTCACTGCGGGCGAAACTAGGAATTGCAAATTAGTAAAGACTTCTACCCGGTCATGGCTGACGGAACAAGAGCATGCTACCCTGTCGATTAAATAAGGTGTTCTCTTCGAAATTTCGTACAGATTCCTGAGTTCGACAGAAGGATTCTCGAGTTCGACAAGATACACCTGAATAAGTTCGGAGGTTACATCGGCCGAAACGTTGTGAAAATAACAATCAAGATGAGAACAGTAGTCCGAATATCACAAATTATACAAATTATCAATCCTCATTTAAAAAATTCAGAAACATATATTTAACTTATGGTTTAAATCGGTAGAATGCCATGCCCTATCGTAGACCCTTTTAAAATGTAAAAGATCAGGTATCAGAATGATCCAATGAAATCACACTCTAAGTCAGTCTATGTACAAATAGAAGTTCCAGAAATATGGCTTAGAAAGTTTGTGATTTTGTTTTCTTACACGCATATTAAAAGGCTCTTCAAATGATCAAAGTTCACGTTGTTATGTTTAATGACATAAGGATTTAATGGGCAGACGGACAGGGAGTGCATGGCTGTCTTTTATACATATAACTGTGTTGGCTTGACAAAGGATAATATTTAAAACTTAATTTAAATTTGACATGTTTCGCTAAAATATATAAGCATCATACCAACATAATTTAAAATCACATCAAATCAAAATCTGCATTATAGATGCAGATGTGCACATTTTAATCAGAAAGAAAATGTGTGTCTTTCACATGGGGATAATAATTAATTTCAGATATTTTTGTTTCAAATTATCAGCTTTACAAATTCGAAAAGTTTTATTCTAAAGTAACGTTTTTGATTTGGCTTTTAATATATTTTCATCTGTTTTTGTATTGTCGACAAAATGTGGAATAAAATCCACAAAATACGAAAATATGTGGAAACTAAGTTAAATTTGATGTTTCACAAAAGTAGGTTAGCTTCATGATATGCTTAATAAAAATCGAATCAAAATATGTGGAAACTAAGTTAAATTTGATGTTTCACAAAAGTAGGTTAGCTTCATTCTATGCTTAATAAAAATCGAATCAAAATATGTGGAAAGTAAGTTAAATTTGATGTTTCACAAAAGTAGGTTAGCTTCATGATATGCTTAATAAAAATCGAATCAAAATAAATATGCAATTATTTACTATGACGAAAAACAATGATAACATAAGCGAGCGCATTAAATTGATATTACAAATTCGAAAACTTAGAATGAAAACAGTCAATTAATTCTTTGTTACTCTTGTTTAACGGGATATAAACCCTTTTCGGGTTATTTCATTCCAAATCCCGTCATTTTGATAAAAATTGATTACGCTTCAGCTTTTTAATTATTTTTCAAATATTTATTCCAGATTTTCGCTTTTACTATTTATTCACGGTGGACACAATCGTATTCTGTTTAGACCGTGTAAGATACTGTCACGTCGGCTCAAAGCGACAATAGAGAGGTCACTCCACACTTTCAAAGCTCTCAAAGTTCGGCCTCACCGAACGTAGGTTACTATTATACCAATGACCTATCGAGTTAGAGCGAACAGTATTCATCACAGATGATCTATTTTGAATAATTTGATTTTTTTCTATCAATTAATTGAATTATTTTTTTTTTTTTTTTTTTTTTTTTTTAACATAGTTCACCCCAAACAAGGCAGGCCGCCACTGTAGACGTAAGGGGCTACTGAGAAAAAGAAAAGGGGAGAAGGTAGGGGTGGTCAATCTAGATTGGGATCAGCGCAGCGAGGTGTCTGTTTACATTAGTTTTAAACTTCTGCATGTCTGTACTGTCGGGGAAACAGGGGGCAGGGAGGGAGTTCCAGAGGCTAGCAGTACGAGGAAAGAAGCTATTTGAGTAGAAGGCTCTCCGACATCTGGGGACCTCCACAGTGAATGAATGAGATTTAGTTGATTGTCGGGTTAGTCTAGTGAATTTCCGTCGAGGGGGCACCAGAGTAGCCAATTCATCGGAGCATAGTCCATTGAAGTATTTGTAAAACAAGCACAAGGATGCTACATTGCGGCGATGGGACAGAGGCTGGAGCTTGGCTGACAGTGAGGGACCTATTAGGTTGGCGATTCTTTTTTGGACTTTGTCAAGGAGGGAGAGACTAGTAGATGATGCACCAGCCCAGATGTGAAAACAATACTCCATGCATGGGCGGATGGTGGCTTTGTAGAGATACAGGATAATGTCAGGTGTGAGGAGTTTACTAGAACGGTAGAGGGAGCCAACCTTCTTTGCGGCAGCCTTGGCAATGTCTTCAATGTATTTGTTCCAATTCATGTTACCTGTGAAGGTTAGGCCGAGGAGTTTGAATGATGAACTCTCAGGTAGGGTGTTATTTGCCATGACAATCGGTGGTTGAAAAGGTTCCTTGTAGTTATTGAAGGAAAGGAGTTTTGTCTTTGCGGCATTAAAAGTTACCAACCATTTATGACCCCAATCCACTACAGCCTGGAGGTCATTTTCTAAAGATTCAGCCATTGCATCGGATATAATTGCGTCGGTTTTGCCAACATGGCGAGAGTAAAGGGTGGTGTCATCAGCGAATAAACCAATCTCAGACTCTATGCCATCAGGGAGATCGTTTATATAGATCAAGAACAACAAGGGTCCAAGGATAGAGCCCTGGGGTACACCAGCATTTATGTCATGTTGCTTAGATGAACGGCCATCGAGGACAACCTGGATTTTTCTTTTGGCTAGGAAGGATCTAATTATATTAAGTAATTGCCCAGTAATACCGTATGATCGTATTTTCAGGAGGAGCCCTTTATGCCATACCTTGTCAAAGGCCTTGGATATATCAAGCGCTACTGCCCTAGCTTCACCTGCCTTGTCGAGTGTATGATACATGCGTTCAGAGATGACCGTTAGAATGTCTGCAGTAGATCGTGATTGTCTAAATCCATACTGGCGGTCAGAAAGAAGTTTAGCATTAACTAAGTGTCGTACTATTGCTAGATTGATTAAGGATTCAAAGATTTTAGCAAAGATCGGAAGCAGACTGATTGGGCGATAGTTCTGGGGATCGGTTCTATTTCCAGAATTCTTGTAGACTGGTACCACAGAGGCAATTTTCCAGCTATCGGGGAAGCAAGATTCAGCTAGACACTTATTGTAGAGTTTGGAGAGAACAGGGGCCAGTTCAGCAGAGCATTTCTTTATTACTATTGTGGGTATAAGATCAGGCCCACAAGCTTTGGAGGTGTCAAGGTTTTTTATGATGTCTCTAACCTGGGATGGGGTGATGACCAGGTTATCAAGTGTGGCTTCGGTCAGCAAAGGGAATTCGGGGAGGGGGTGGTTATCTGAGTCCAAAGTAGAGTTAGAAGCAAAGCGCTGGGCAAGTAGTTCAGCCTTATCAGTGGCCGTGCAAGCGACATCATTGTGGTTTGATAGTGGGGGAATCGTTGATTGACCATTATTCACTACACTATTGTAGATTTTCCAGAAATCACGAGTACCTAATTTCTGTGTCTGGATGCGTTTTTCTGTTAACTCATTAAACCTTCTCTTCGCTTCACCTATCACGGCCTTGCAATTATTTCTTGACTCTATGAATTTATTTCTATTAGTAGCTGACTTATGTCGGCAAAATTTACGGAATGCTTGTTGTCTCTCAGAAATGGCAGCTGCACATTCCGAGGTGAACCATTGAGGAGAGTGAGGCTTGCTAAAGTATTTTCGCATGGGGACATAGGCTTCAATGCCTGCTTTGACCCATTCAGTTAATTCGCTTGCACACTGATTTGCAGGGAGTGAGAAGGTTTCCCTCCATGGGGCATCACTGTTTAGTTAATCTTTTATTATTCAATAGTATTTTATGTTTTTATTTCTAAAATTTAGGCAATCTATCTTTACAGTTGATACTTGAAAAGAAATGCGTTTTTCTGAATGTCTTTCAACTTCTTGAGGTAACATAGTCCCCTATCTTTAACTGGCCCCAGAAGGAATTGCAGCAAAAATGAAAAGATCGAAAACAAGAAAGGATGTTTTATAGCTTACGATTTATTGCATGCAGAATGTCGACATTCCTTTTAGCGCATTCCGATTATGGTTACAATCAACTCCCCCACCCAAAACTGGTGAAATAACACGCGGAACGCTTACTCACTTCGACACTGGAGTCTGTTCTGATGCTTTACTCGATCCTATCTCAATCGGTGAAGTGCGTCTGCAATTGCTTTTAATACATTCCCCCATCGGCATACTTCAAAATCAAACAAAGGCAATTTTTACAATTTACATTTTAGTCTCCAACTTAAAGTATCAGAACAATCGCAGATGCATTCCAAACGCGACGTCTACCCACACACCTGGCCTACACCACGTAGCCATCTACGTTATAATCTTCTTTTTAAACCTACTAGCCTGCTTTTCCGATCATTCCAGAGTAACCTCGGTAGAATAATATCTTAAAATATTTATTTCCTGTGTTTAAACTAGTTATGATGTAAGTGTATGTTTATAGCATCAGAAACACTTTAATTTCATAGCCAGGACAAAGCTTCTATTTAACCCATCGATGGAATGCTAATAGATCAGAGTGAACTTGGGAGAATGTGTAACTATAAGGTAACTCCACACGATAGAAATCCCCACTATTGCACTCGAACGGGTGAGATTTTGTGTCTAATGAATTAACATTTGATCATGTAAACCGTTATATCTAAACTATATGACATAGTCGAATGCATGGAACGTGAAATGAGAACCGTCTCTTGTTTCGGATTAAATTCGAATTCAATTTAAAGATATGCTAACAAAACCCGAATGAAGAGGGTCGGAAAGTAGTCGGAAAAGTGTGAAAATGGCAACTAAGATGGAAATAACAGTCGAACCATGTCAATAACATCTAAAAAATATCTATGAATAATTAACAGAATTGTATAAAAAAGATTTTATGGGAATTTTCTTTTATTTCTTCATTGAAAACACCCAAGAGAAAATACGGAGTTATAGATAAAGTTAATATCATTATTACATTGATATATGATAGCGTCGTTGTTCCTAGGAACAATTTAGTATTTTTTTCTTGTTTATCGGAATTTAATTCTTTTCATTGATGGGCGTTGGTCATTGTGACCAGAATTTTCATCGAAAATAATTAAACACGCATGAAAACAGTTGTATCAAAATATATAGGTTTTCTTATATTTACCATTATCTGAACCTCAAATAAATAAAGCTAGAATGAAAAAGAAGTACACAGTTTATTCTACACAACCGTTACATCTTGTAACAATTAAATTATCACTAGTTCGTTTCCTGGCTTCACTTGACTGATAGCCTGAAAAGGCTAACAACTTATAGAAATAATATTAACCCACGCACGCACCTCATAATCTGTGAGAACTCTTTTATTATCAACATCTCTCACACATTTAACCAGTTATCCAAATGAGCGTCATTACTAACATTGGCCGTTCAGTCCTCAATTAAAGTTTAAAATACATCATAAGATCCAACTATAATCTATCAACATTATTTTTCTAATTTCATTTCTTCTTTTTTCAATAGGAGCCGAGAACAGAAAATGACATTCTTCAATGTCTACCCAACCGAAATGTGACCCTTGACGTGATGACCATTACTCATCTTCTCAGTGATAAAGTCACTCAGTCGTTGGGCGACTTTGAGACTCAGTATATTTATGATCCGAAAGCGCTCAGACTTGTCGACAAGTGAGTGGCGACATTTTTCCCCTTTTGTAAATGCACAACATTTTCTAATTCTTGTATAAA
>OY744524.1:173359106-173389106 GCA_963556195.1 Sepiola atlantica | reverse complement strand
GAAAGTTAAGTAGAGCTGTGCCCTTGCGGGGAGGGATAATATGATGTATGAGATGAAAATGCTTTATTCAACAGAACTAGGTAGATATAGAAAAGTATATATATATATCATTTAGTAATGTAAAGATAGGAATGTTTGTGGTATTAATATGAATAAATAATGTAAGCATTTAAGTTTGATAGTATATATATATATATATATATATATATATATATATATATGTGTGTGTGTGTGTGTGTGTGTTTAGTTATAATATATATAATATATATATACGTGTGTGTGGACATCTATGTGTGTATATATATATATATATATATATATATATATATATATATGTATATACGTATGTATGTGTGTGGGATATATATGTTTACAGTTATGTCTGTACGTGTGTATATAGTTAGGAAGATGAGTGCATTTGTGTATGTATATATACATGTGTACAAAATATATTTTATATATTTGTTTATGTATATATATATGGATGTATTTTCCTGTCACTGGGTGTATGTATGAGGTATGCGTAATTGTCCGTATAGCAAGGTGTATGAAAGTATACGTAATTGATTAGTATATGTATTGATTCTGTGTATATATGCCTTTCTCTCTCTCTCTCTCTCTCTCTCTCTCTATATATATATATATATATATATATATATATGTGCATGTGTGTATAAGCATGTATAGTTATGTGTATACGTATATACGTGTTAACACATGTATGAAGTGTGTATGTATAAACTGTGTTGATAGTGAACTAATTCGATGGCCGTTAGAATATTGGATATAAATAGGTAAATATTGGCCAGTATATGTATAATATACTATATAGTAAAAATCGGTATGAAACAGGGTTGTAACCGTTATGAAGATGTATATATATATATATATGATTATGTGTTGTGGCTCTGTTAAAGGGCCGAAATGAAGACACGAACACGGTATAAAGTGGAAACAAGTGTATTAAGAAAATAGAGTACAGAGGGGGGAAATATGCGCCTGGTAAGTAGAGTTCGACTATCTTACTGGATTCCGGCGAGAGTTAATTGCCGTTGGCATTTATTGAGCAAAGAGGAAGAGTTCATGTTGTACACTCAAATACAAGTCTGGGATGTTAACTTTGTTCAGGGGACAAACCTGATCTATGAAATAACCGTTCCATTTGACTTCTATTAATTTCTTGTAAAATTTTCCTGGCCTTTCTGTTACAGAGAATGAGAAAACGTATAGTAGGAGAAATATAAATACGAGTTTTTATAAGATGACAGTTAATATAAAATGACAACGAAAGAAAAAGTGCACACCATTTCAATTTTATAGACTTCAAAGCGGCTTTTGAGACAGTGGCGAAAAGCCCTATGTAAAATGAGAGCCAAATCGTAAACATTTTTGGAAATCTATACAAAATGTGCAGTGGTTATTAACAGAGATATTACAAATTCGCTTGAATCAACTGTACGGGTACATCAAGCTGATCTGTTATATCCTGCCCTCTTCAACGTTTTCTTGGAAGTGGCGATCAAAGAACTGGAAAGTCTACTATCAACACTGATGCTTGGCAATGAGCTTTCTACTAACATTCGTCATTTTGATGACACAACGTTCGTTGCCGCCGCTGTCTATCATAAGTAAAGTTCTTTACTTTTGAGCTTGAAGCGTGTTGCTAGAAATGGGGGATGAAAGCGAACCGAGGCAAATGTTAACTCTTTTCTTCTTCTTGGGATAAAATCTCAATAGACAACAAATCGATTGAAAACGAGGATTGTTTGTGTCTTATGGTTCTAGGATCCTCAGCTGGTATTAGCAGAAGATTAGGAATAGCAAGTTCTACATTTGTACATATGGAGCAGGAATAGCATATAAACGGCAGTAAGTCAAGATTCACAATGCATTGATGGTTTCTATTGCTATAAATGCAAGTGTAACATGGACTATCCTGGCAGAGCATGAGAGGAAGTTTAATGTCTTTGAAATCATATGTTTAAAAAGTATACGTGAAGCAACTTTGCGACATAGACTACGAAATACAGATATCAGAAAGGGGTTTATTATTAACAGATCAATCAACAACGTTATTCGAACAAAAAAGGTTTGGACATGTTTCCCGGCTTCTAGACGCTAGATATGTAAAGAAATCATTTCAAGAAAAGTTGATTCAAG
Source organism: Sepiola atlantica (assembly GCA_963556195.1). Lineage (NCBI taxonomy): Eukaryota > Metazoa > Mollusca > Cephalopoda > Sepiida > Sepiolidae > Sepiola > Sepiola atlantica. The sequence goes on along the minus strand of OY744524.1, from coordinate 173,386,946 downwards.
AAAGATGAAGAGGACGACCACCAAATATACTAAACAGTCAGATAACGGTTTAGACTGGCATGCTGCTCCTTATAGCCGAAAGACTGCCCCAAGCCCATGCTAAATGGCGGAATTCTGTTTTCAAGCAGGTGGCGAAGATCTCTGGAATATACATAAGTCAAGTAATTCAAGTTTATATGAAGTTGAAGCGTTGTAGGAGAGTCAACACTTGAGGTGAACTTATAAAATTCACCAACTTATTGGGATATGTCGTTTTGCATTTACTGTTATTTTAGATTTTCTGTTATTTCGTTTTTTTTCCTTGATTATTTTTCCCTTTTATTTTAGTTTTCTTTCGTTCGGTTTTTTCTTTTTTATGTCAATTTTCTATTTTTCTGTCACGTTACTTATTTATTTTTTTCTTTAATTATTTCTTTCATTCATTGCTATTTTCTTTCTTTAATTCTTTTTTTCCAATTTTAATTTCATTCCTTTCATTCTTTCGTTGTTTTCTTTCTAATATTTAATTTATCACGTGTTGCTTCTTTCTTTCTTTCTTTCTTTATATCCATTTATTTTATTCTGACGTTTTTTAACTTTGTCTATCCATTGAAATGTATTATCATGATTGCTTTACTTAATTTGCTGTAAAAATAGTTTTCAAAGCTAGACCTAACCTTACTTATTGTTTTATTAAATTTTAAAATAATAATACATCTTTTGTAGCGTTAAGAATCTAATTTCACATGTCTATGCATTAATGACCTGATGTTGTATTAGGTCGGTTAGATGAGGCAAGACACAATTTCGTAAGTATTTTGCCATTATTCGATATGAACTTGGGCCATATTAAAGATGTCGTCGGTAAATAAGATATCAAACCACGAGTGTTGATTGCGTTCCATATCTTATGATAAAATTCTTACTGAATGCTTCTTTGTGTGCATCCCATAATCATTTTTCATCAGACACTGCTGCACATGTAGTCAACCTGATGGCAAACAAATGTATCAGTTTACTTGCCGATTCAGCTATAGATGCTTCTTGAAATGAAGCATTTCAGTGTTTGTCATCCCCAAGTTGTCCATGTGCAATACATGCATCTCTGAATGTATTCATAACTTGACAATTTATCATTTTACGGTCATTGAAAATGAATATATCCTTTATTTCGTTAAGTTATAATGACAACTGAATTTATAGATTACGAAATTAAATAGTTTTTGCAAACCCGTTACATTAAAATGTATATTGTGCATATGAATATTTTGTGCATATAAAAAGGGTTTTATATCAAGTCAATCTCACCACATCTGCTGTAAACGCTAATGTAGATCTATAGATTACAATGTCGTGCATCAGAATGATACAATTGAGGAACGATTTACTAGTCAACAGTTAAGTCGGCGAAATCCACGAAACAGACAGGCGTCTATTAATAAAGGCTCTGTCGCCATGTAGCAATTGGGAATGAAATATTCGATGAATTACAGATGCCATCAAAGTCACCCGGCCGGTTGTCATCTTGTGAAATTCACTAATGTTTACATTATCAATATTTTGCGTCATTCGTATTCATTCATTTATCCAAATACATACGATCCAACCATTACGAAGTAAAAGATTAGATAATGACCCAGACCCCATTGTGTAGAGTAACACTTGCACAATCACGAGAAAAATATCAAACATTGAGTAGACGGCGACTGATATATACTAAACAATCTGATTGCTCAGCCAAGAACTCGGGTTAGAAGATATGAACATTTTGAAATATACAGCAGTTAGGTTACCGCAGTTAGTACGGCCTATGTTGCCATGACCCGCTAGATAAGTAGACAGTAGTCAAAGACCGTATGAATTTATGATGTAACACACCGGTAGGTGTTGTTGTGATTTAAATAGTATACATATTCAAAGGAGTTTGTGACCATTAATATACCAATCTATTTCAATACATGCTGTTGACATGAACAAATAATGAAAATAAAGATGGATAGTAATAGCAAGTCACAATGAGGATGTGCATTATAAAGTCACCCAACGATGACGATAATAATATCGCTTTTCCCTGTTGGTAAGTGTTTACTTCGTATGTGCGTTTCGTCTTACAAGCAAAACAAAATCCATTACACACACCATGGAATTTGCGATATACATGTAAATCGCGGTTGGGACATATCGGGTTTATTTATTATCAATTATTTTGGGTAAGGCATGAATTTACTTCTCCCTAGATAAGCATGGGTGTGTGTTTGGTTGATAAATACCGCCACGGACTATCGGATCTATCGTGCCAATTATACACCAATAGCGTTGAGAAAAGTATGAACCAGCTACGGGGAAATGTCGTCACTTGCATTCAATGAATCCTTTACAATAGTAGGATTGTGCTACGGCATTAAATAACACAAAAATGGTTGATATGCCGTAAAAGACAAAAAACAATTAGATTGATATCCATAAACAGAAATATGTAGGATGTTAGCCCTTTTTCTGTCAAATGTTTACAATTACTCGAAAATAAAGACTTGCTCTCCATTGACTATTCTAGAAAGGTTTATAAAGAAAAAGGGGTCGGTTAATTATTATTTGTGGGATGGCTCGTTGACCCATTGATAAGTTTATGATTTATCAACTCGAGTGAAAAGCCTGATATTCAGGAGCACTGTAAAAGCGTTTTCATTTAACATATACATCTCTATTAATGAAGTTGAGTCCTTTGTCAGAATGACAGTGACATTTAAAAGCTTCATTCATATACAAATTGAAAGAACTTTACATTTATCATATACTCAACATGGCCACACATCACACTTATTTGGCCAATGTCATTTACATATTCATTTACAAAACAACATTCTACTAATTCACTATTCTTATTAGTGTTTTCTCATTCATTGTCTGCTTGAGTTTTACTGTCATATTTACATATTTTTACATCGTAAATACAGAATGAGCATTTTAGATGAGAATTGTTATTCAAAGTATTTGCTGGTGAAAATACTTCCCTGGTAGCGATACAGTTAAACGAAGCACACACCCCAAAAACAAAAACACACATACACCAACTGCGGCTAAGAAAACAAAATCGACAAGAAAAGAATTGGCCATAGGTCGTCGGTGCTTGACTTTGTTTTTACCTGTTACCCTAGTTCTGTTTCTTCTCTGCGAATTTTGCCTCTACTTAGCATTAGATTAAACTAAAAGAAATCCAAGATAAATATATAAAAAGTGCAAGGAAATTGGTTTAAAATATACCATGAAAAAATAATATTGATTAGATACATTTTTTAAACTTTTTTGTTCAAAAATCTATAATCATTGATAAATTGACAACATCACATTTATATAATAATAATAAAATTCAAAATATAGAAAATACAAAACTGATGGATCAACTATTTACGAATTTGTCCAACATGTTGAATCATTATTTAATGACATATTTTCAATTAGTTTAAGAGTAATACAAATAATATTTTGAGGTTATAAACCTGGAAAGTTATAGGACAAGTTATTACTAAGGTAAAATTATAGGAAACTTTTGATTGAAAATAATGAAGCAAAAATAATCAAAATATCAAATAATAGGAAATAATAAATTCTTAACAAATAAAGCAGATGCCATGATTGGAAATCGAAACGGAAATGTTGAGATTTTCAGTCTGAGGTTCTACCAAGTAAGTTATTTGGACTTTCTTATAAATAAAGCTTACAAAATTACCTTAAAAATAATTATAGTTTTGGCGTGACGTCATAGATCTATTATGTGTGTCATGTTTCAAAACATATGCGATAATGAAATGAATAAATGAATGGGTAAACATTATCAATAGTGTTGGAAATTTTTGTAATAGTCAAAAACAATTTATTTTGCGTTAACAACATAATGCCGCAAATACAAAGCTCCTTGCATTCAATAACTACAAGAAACCTCTCCAACCACCGATTGTCATGGCAAATAACACCCTACCTGAGAGTTCATCATTCAAACTCCTCGGCCTAACCTTCACAGGTAACATGAATTGGAACAAATACATTGAAGACATTGCCAAGGCTGCCGCAAAGAAGGTTGGCCCCCTCTACCGTGCTAGTAAACTCCTCACACCTGACATTATCCTGTATCTCTACAAAGCCACCATCCGCCCATGCATGGAGTATTGTTACCACATCTGGGCTGGTGCATCATCTACTACTTTCTCCCTCCTAGACAAGGTCCAAAAAAGAGTCGCCAACCTAATATAGCTCTCTCACTGTCAACCAAGCTCCAGCCCCTGTCCCATCGCCGCAATGTAGCATCCTTGTGCTTGTTTTACAAATACTTCAATGGATTATGCTCCGATGAATTGGCTACTCTGGTGCCCCTCGACGTAAATTCACTAGACCAACTCGACAATCAACTAAATCCCATTCATTCACTGTGGAGGTCCCCAAGTGCCGGAGAATCTTCTACTTAAATAGCTTCTTTCCTCGTGCTGCTGGCGTCTGGAACTCCCTCCCTGCTCCATGTTTCCCCGACAGTACTGACATGCAGAAATTTAAAACTAATGTAGACAGACATTTCGCTGCGCAGATCCAAATTTAGATTGCCCCACACCCAACCTTCTCCCCTTTTCTTTTTTCTCAGTATCCACTTACGTCTACAGTGGTAGCCTTCCTTGTTTGGGGTGAACTATGTAAAAAAAAACAACAACAAAGTATTCAAAAACACAATAAAAAACAAATGAACAAAACTAAATGACGTGATAGAAAATGTTGGCTATAGAAAGCCAATCGAGTGAAAAGACGTACGTTAATTTTTAAGCTTCCTTGGTGAACGTATGAAAATTGTTTTGTTTGAATAATATATTTTTTTTTGAGGGGGGGGGGTCATGTTATTTTAGTGTTTCATATTTTCATCATTTTTTCATAATTCGTTCTTTCATTCATATTTTATATTTTTTTTATTTTATGTTGGGTTATTTGTAAAATTTTAGAGGGTCATCCTAAATTGATGATCTGTGCAGCGAGATCCTTGTCCACATTGGTTTTAAATTTCTCTCGGGGAAGCAAGTAGCAGCGAGGGAGTTCCAAAGTTCGACAGCTCGAGGAAAGAAGCTATTTGAGTAGAAATCTCACCGGCATCTGGAGACCTCCACAGTGAATGGATGGGGTTTAGTTCATTGTCGAGTGTGTTTACGTCGAGGGGGAACGAGAGCATCAAGTTAATCGGAGCACATTTCATTGAAGTAGTTGTAAAACAAGCACAAGGATGCAACATTAGTGCGATGGGCTGAAGCTTGGTGGATATTGAGACACCAAGGCGATCCATAATACAGGCCTGGCAAACATGCGACTGGGGTCCAGGACTGACAGCGGACATCTCCACGTTTTAGTTATAATGGATGTGTATAAACAGTTTGATGCTGATAAGTGAAAATGTTATTTTGTTTCCATATGCTACAAGCATTACTACGATTACGATTGAAACACATTTCAAATCAAGTGTTTGAGTCACGATTGTTAGTCCGCCATTATAAATTATATCATGCGTAATAAGTAACCCAACATGAAAGTAAAAAAATATAAAAATATGAAAGAAAGAACAACTTATAAAAAATGATAAAATATGAAACATTAAATCAACATTAACCGAAAAGAAAAAATATAATTTAAATAAAATAATGTTTTCTACGTTTATCAAGGTAGCATAAAAATAAAATGCACGCATTTTCTTGAACTCAGTCGACTTTGTATAGTCCACATTTTTTATTAGATCATTCATTGCTTCTTATCTCATTGTTTTCCATGTTATTCTATATTTTGGAAATAAATAGAAAAAGATAAAAAATGGATATCTGTTTTCTATTTGATACTAGGAAGTTTAAAAGATACAAGTGTAAAGTCTCACTCATTTTCTATAACGTCATTCGCTTCTGTTCGTTATTTTGTTAATGTTTTTCAACACTTTGATCTTCGTACAATCACTTTTCTCTCCAAAATTTAGTTGATGAATTCTATTGACTTGATGAACTTTAACTCATATACATAATCCCATTGGTTAGGAACTTTAACGGTGCTTAACATATCTTTAAATTGTAGAAATCTGTAATCTTTCATGTGATAGGTCCATATTTTAAGATTTTCATTTATATTGGATACAACATTTTGTTACTTCAAAGTCTTGTACTCAATTTTGCACATTTTACGAAGAAAAAATAGATTTATATATGCTATGTAAATATAAATGTTTATTTATTTCTTTTTGTAAAAGAATGCAACAACTAAATAATTCTGCTATCAATAAATTGATGAAATTTTAAAATCAATCAATAATTATGTTTCACAGATGAGAATTAAATGATAAAATAAATAACGCGACATGAAATAAAAAAAACTTGAAATGTAAAAAAATTAGAACTGAAAACAGTAAGAATAGAAGTAAAAATGAATGATGAAAAACTAAATTTAAATTGTATTTATTTTCTATGTGCTTATCTTATTTTTGTTTATTTCGTGGGATTTTCTTTCACCCTACTGACCGGAGAAATGCCTGCTTCGGTTGTTTCTGATGTTAAATGAAAAAACAATTAAAAATAAGTAGAATAAATACGAAAAAGGTCTGACCATTCATAGAAAGATACCTCCGTCTTATTCTTACTCATTAGAGAGGAAACCATCTGACATGTAAAGTTATTCTATCTACATATATATATATATAAATATGATAATTTTTATTTACACAGACATGTACAAAATCTGCGACACTGGCATGTCGATGTTATCGATCAACAGTTGATCTCATCAGGGAGAGTTAGAATCCGATCTTAACCTCAGATCATATTTGGAGAGAATGAAGTGGTGAGAAAAAGAAGGAGAAGAAAAGAAATTAACATTTCAAAATTTAGGGAGTCACGTGGTTTAGGACCGTTAAAAATCAAAAATTAAAAATTAAAATCTAAAATAAACAAAACAAATAAGTAAATAAAATAAAACAAAGTGGAAAGAGGGACATATAATGAAGAGAGTAGGGATAGATAAATATACAGATAGAAAGATATATAGGTAGACAGATATAGAAATGAAAACGTCTGTTAATTCAGACCGAGAGGAGAGAGGTGGGAGAGGGAAGAAACATGCAGGTTGAAGTGTCAAAGAAATTGACAGTTATTTTAAACAAGCGTATTTTCAAGACAACTGTAATTTTGTGTATAAATGTGTATGCGTGCCCCCATATCAGCCGTAATTGGCGGTATGGGCGAGTAATGGGGGGGGGGAGTGTGGGAGTAAGGGGTTGTTAATCAAATATGTCGCTAATTCTAAATTTATACAGTTTATTTTGTATTTTGTCTGGAGTTTACCAACTTGTCATTAATAAATTAATAAATCAACCCAATATATTAGTAAATTATAAACCATTACAGATACATGCACATATACATATATATATAACATAAATATACATAAGATCATTATATATGAACGCAGACAACATACACACACATACACATGTGTATACAGACATTTGTATGCATGCACACAAACACGTACACATGTACACAAACATCGATATTTCTATAATTAAAACTTAAGTGTTAATATCATTCATTATTGCTCCTGTCTATCTCAGTTCAATTTGCTTACATGTATACCTACTCTAGTATTAATACAAGGAACTTACAAGATGACTACTGTAAAGACTAGCAAACTAATTAAATATAGCGTATGTAATTACAATAGTTAATCCTATATCTATATATAAACAAGTTGTAACTGTGAGGAAGTTCCAAAATCATATCATTATAGGGTGAGGTGTAGTGATTTTGGATAATATAGATTACTAAAGTTTAAAAATATAAAGACATCAGAATTTTAAATTAAAAAATGATAATAATAAAAGTAAAAAGATTACGAATAACTACTATCACTTTATTGACTGTTACTTCATTGTTAGTATAAGAAATACTCATTTTTTTTAATAATTTTATTTTATTTTATTTATTTTCATAGTTTTCTTTCACACAAAATACATGCTATGATATACCTTAGTTCTGGGATTTAGATATGTTTAAAAGAACTAAAAGAAGTCTTAACAGCTTTCTGGTGTTGATTTGTAATGTGTCCACGTTAGGCTCGAAATACACATTTATAGTCAAGTATGTGCGTATCCATCGTATGCTAGGCAAACACCTGTGAAATTGTTATTTGAGAAAATAAAACAAACAATTAAATACAGGAAACCCACTTCTTAGTTTATTAATTTTCTCTAACACAAATTCACGTTGTTTTTAAAAAGATTACGCATTAAATACTGACGGATACATTTTTACCGGTTTTTGTATTCCGTCATTGGCTGATGACGGACGAAAGTCCTTCGAAAATGATCACTTTCTACGATAAAAAATAATAAAACAATATATTGATGCTTCTAATTGTCCTAATGCTGTTTGTATGAATCTGGATATCCTCCAAATAAAAAGAATTATTTCTGTTTTTCAGGAGAGGTTTAAAAAAGTTGATATCAGAAGGAGGCTGGGTTGACTGTACAATGACTACTGGTGTTGCCGGGATGTGTATGACAGTGTCTAGGTGGTGAGTTTTTCTTTATTCTTACCTCAATTTATATTCCATAGAAGGATTAGCCGGCTGCGTCGGGTTTCTAACGTCATCATAGTCTGCAGATCAGCTCAACTGGAAAAAGATGTTCTTTAATTTGAATAAAAAACATGAACATTTTCTTTTTAAAACAGTAAACGTTTTCAGAATCTTCTTTTTCCGTGTGAATCAGATGGTTCTGGTGTTGGCATTAGTTTCCCCGATGTTTTTCTAGTTAAAAATCTTTCTTGAAAACATCGGGTACTTACGGGAAGGACCACGAGAAGGTTACCAACATCCCTAAGTGACAGTGGTGCTGTGTAACCGACTGGATTCGAACTTGGAACACCCAGGTCTTCAGTCCGTGTTGATATCTACTTAACAACCGTCACCTCCCGTTTTTGTAATGAAAACATCTTATCATTAAATACATTATATTAATAGATACTTTTTTCAAATTAAAAATCTAAGACAAACCAACAAACAATATTATTTTTTTACTTACGGATTGAGGCAACCTACGACTGATGTTTATTTCTCTGTTAAGTTTAGCTTTTCGATCAAAATACTGTCAAATAAATGTAACCCTATTCAAAGTATTTGTGAAATGAACACATGAAATACATTTTATGTATGTTTTCTATTACAATAAATACTTATCTATCTCTTTATCATTATTTACATAGGCCTTTTATCGCACCAACTGTGAGATTAACACGTCAAATTAATACATACAATAGAAGAAAAAACGCTTTCTAAGACATTGATCATGTGTACACGACAGGCATCATAATTATACCTACTTTGCATATTACTTTGCAAAAGTCCATCCCAGTAATTACTTATTGGTTTTCATTGTTTCCTAATTTCATGATAAAATGTTACTGTAACGCATTCACTCATATTCACGCATATTTTTTTATCGGGCATAAACGCTTGGCATTTAGAGTTGGTCTTTCCAGTCAATTTATTTCTGAGGCTGCGATTCTTGTATTTCCTCACTTTATCCGGGCAACACCGGAATAAAGGCCCCGCTAATTGCTTATAAAATCAATATTCAATACTTAAATTGAAAATAGTTTAATATTTGGGTGATAATGATTGATATATCCAAGGTCTGACATGAGGGTCTTCTCAGGAAAATTATTTTGTTCGGTATTTATTACTGAAGGAATATTCAATATAATCAGATCCTTCTTAGTTAAAAGAAAACAAATAAACAGGTTGTTGTCGATGACCGTACATAAATTATTACATCGTATTAGCTGGGAGGTGTCCCACGGGTGATAGTTGGGCATTTATTATTCCTGGTTTTCATAAACTACCTCCCTAATGCAATTGCGTCCGAGATGGGTATATGTGCTGATTACATGACGCTATTTTCTCGACATGCGGGTAAATCAGCACACACATGTCTAAGGCAATGTCCAAATCCTAAGAAAAGAACCCCCAGTAGTAAAATGGGGCAAAAATGGAGTATGACCTAAAATATTACCAGGAAAAAGCTTCCTCCTTTAACGATTATTAGAAACCTTTCCAGCCACCGATTGTCATGGCAGATAGCACCCAGCCGAAGACCCTAACGTTCAAGCCCTTCGGCTTAAAATTCACAGGGAACATGAATTAGAATAAATATATAGAAGACATAACCAAGTCTGCTGCAAAGAAAGTGGGCTCCCTCTACCGAACAAGAAAGCTTCTCACACCCGCCACAATTCTATATCTCTATAAAGCCACCATTCGCTCATGCATAAAGTATTGTTGCTACATCTATGCTAGTGCACCAACCATACGTCCTTCCCGCTTGGATAGGGTACAAAAAAGAGTATGTAACCTAACAGGTCCCGCACTGGCTACCAATTTCAAACCCATGTCACATCGTCGCAATATTGCATCTCTGTGCTTCTTTTAAAAGTACTTCCACGTAATATTCTCCGACGAACTTAAATGAACTTGTACTCCCTCAACGTAAATAACCCCGACTCACCCGACTAACAGCAAAATCCCACCTCTTCACTATAGAGGTCTCCAATTGCCGGGAATATTTCTACTCTAATAGCATCTTACTTCAAGCCGTTTACTTTTGGAATTCACTCCCTGTGTCTAAACATATAAACATATACACATATCTAATTTAACATGAATAGAGACAAAAATGCCGCTTAAGTATGTGATAATGACATTTCTTATTGAGCGCCTATAATTATATCCTTAGTAATAAATAGTAACCCGATGTAACGCGTGAACAACTAAAATACTCATCTGTGTTTTACTTTCGAATACATTGATAATTGTATCTATCAGTTTCCACCTGAAAACCATTTCAGATATTATCGAAAACCTTGCGAATTAGTCCATTTCGGGCTTACGGACAGACCGTATTCTAATAATAGTACATAAGCTTTCTATAAATAATGCAAATAACATGCTATATGTTAAAAATCAACTTCATATTATCATTAATATTGTTTCAATATAATAAAACATAGGTATTACCAGACATGTTTAGTATCTTTGTTGATTAAATAACAATGTTCACATGTTTGAGTTGAATGTTGTATTTTTATCATTATTAGCCAGAACAAATGGACGTTTGATTTACATGGAACACCACCAGCAAAATTTAAATCGAGAAATGTAAGTATCTAAAGTAAGTGAGTAATAAGAATGAAGTAAATAGCTTAATTACAAGTAAATCATAATAAACTAAACATATGAGTATCTTAATTAACTAATCGACATTTCTTTCCAAAGTGGATTCCCTTTAGGTATGTTGTAAAGAGAGGTTTCCGGACAAACATTACGCAGAATAAAATATACATTTCCATGAAATATAACATCTTCTCATGGGCGGACTGCAAATGCTGGAGTCGTTTATTTACAAGTACAAATGATTAGGGGTCTTAGGTCCCGATACGTCACGATTCATATGAGAAATGGCACGGATGAAAGCCACTTACTAACTATAATCCTAAACAACGCCATGTCTATTGGGACTCTATAAACGTCTAACGATTGATGTAGAAAGCAAGAGAATTTGCTGACATGTGGAGGCAAGTAAATAGGGACTCATAGAAATACACTTTTATTTCCAATAAATGTTGCACAAGCACAACTGATTTTGAACATAGTTTGTTTCCAATAAATGTTGCAAAAGCACATCTGATTTTGAACATAGTTTGTTTCCAATAAATGTTGCAAAAGCACAACTGATTTTGAACATAGTTTGTTTCCAATAAATGTTGCAAAAGCACAACTGATTTTGAACATAGTTTGTTTCCAATAAATGTTGCAAAAGCACAACTGATTTTGAACATAGTTTGTTTCCAATAAATGTTGCAAAAGCACAACTGATTTTGAACATAGTTTGTTTCCAATAAATGTTGCAAAAGCACAACTGATTTTGAACATAGTTTGTTTCCAATCAAAAGTGGATTAGAAATAATCTTAATCATCTGAAAAAAGGGCGATTGAAATTGTTGTATTTATTTACCTTTGAAATCGTCTGTTTTGTGACACGTTTCCATCTTCACTGAATGTTTCTATTTTGGATCAATACTTCATTTATGATTGTTGACATGTTTTGTCAAATCGATTATTTGAAACATTTGTATGTATGCATGTACGCATTCAGGTGTGTATATATTTGTTTATCTTTCTACGTTTCTATTTATCTGATGCAAATATTATGAAAGAACAAAGGAAAGTTATTCAATATGTGACATACCGTACTGGATCGGTCAATTATCTTCTGATAAATTACGACTGGGAATTAAACAGATTAACTTTGGCAAGGCACCTGGTCGCGACGGTATCCCGCTTAAATCTTTATGGTTGGTTGCAAGGAGATAATAGCGGCGATAAAAACCCTTTTAATGCTAAATCAAACACTTTCTATATTCTAATATTTTGTAGTACACGGTTGTTGACATGAAGCACATCATAATTCAGTTTTGTGTTTAATGTTTTATCTTATAATCCTCCCCAAAGATCATAGCAATGTTTACTCTTGCAGATGGACAATCATACACCAGGCGTACTATTATGGAATTAGATTCGGAGTCGTTGACAAGTTTGTTTACTTTTACAGCAACCTACCAAAAAAAGATAAGATAAACCTACGCACTGAGACTGGCATTATGGCTTTTAATAACAAAATTGATGAATTCAGAAATGATGTTAAAAATTAATCAGGATATTTTTTTCGATCCAGAATAAAACAACACATCCCCCTGCAATACGTCAGGGTTGTCTAAATAATTTGAATAATTTAGTCAACACATCCGGGTCAGCTATTGCTGACTATTTTATAAATAGCGCCAAATGTGCGTCGGCTTACACCAGTGGCTGGTTTTCTGTCATAAGTAGATCACATTCGTTATTCCACCTTACAGTCGTGGAAGCAATATATATTAAGTCATTTAAACCCTCCCTTTGTAAACAAAAGGAGTGGCTTCTAGGACTCAATGTGATCCACTTGTGACCCTTCACCCCCATTTTTCCCCCTAAATTTGTCACTGGTCTTCATTCTACTTTTTTTAAGTTGTTAGTCGTAATGCTTGATGAGTGTGGACGAAAGCCGGCTTAGTATATTTCTGTATTGTTTTTTCCTCTCATTTTTACACTTTTCCATTTCATTCCCCCCCCCCCAAATAAATGTCACAAACGTCTATATTCCTTGCTTTAATAACATGTTGTACCACTAGAAATGTATTTAAAATATTATATTAAAACCTTCTGGAAAACATAGAGAATTGCGTTTGCTGTTAGATTATAATTGACTTAAAAGGAAGTAGATGATGCGTCGTGGGGCGGATATACGCGCTTCTGGGTGCTAGTCTCTTCATATTGTGTTCATTTATTTAACTTTTAGGTCGAAGACCCCAACGTCTTGCCAAATTACCATTTCAGAGACGATTCCTTGCTCATATATGACATCATCCACAAATATGTCACGGACTATGTCAACCTTTACTATGGTAAATATTTTTTTAAATATTCTTGCAAACAATATTTATGGATTACAAGCAGAATGAAACAAGATATGTTTTGAGAGCTAATAGCTTTATCAATTATGAAAACAATGATAAACCTTCTCAAAAAAAAGTTAGAAATTGTATCTTCCCATAAAAGTAAATTTAAATATCACTAAAGAAAGAAAGCAAGCTGAAACATATATGCATATATGCAATCAATAATGTTTGTATGAATAAAGATTTATGCTATATATATATATATATATCATTAGATAAAATGAAAGAATAAATAAGGTGCGAATCAAATTTTATTACAATTCAAAGTTCAAGCAAAGTAATTGAAAGTCCTTAACCCATGTGTTTTCAAAGAAAATTATTCTCGTCAGAGGATCATTACCGCAGTGGAATTACAGCGAGTAAATAAAAATTTACTTTGAAAACATAAAAATAAAAATATAAAAATATAATAATAAACAAAATTAATAATGAAATTAATAATAAAAATAAAGATATGCAACAAAAATTGTATCGGCCAAAAACATATTTAAGTTGAAATACTCCATCAAGGTACGGCTAGAAATCATATTGATTAAAGTAGAATCAGGAGTCAAAATATCTACGTCAAACATCAGATGAATTTTCACAAGTTTCGTTCAGAAGTTTTTCAAATACTAGACAAACTGTCTAGGGCAGGAGAGTCTAGTATGTTATAATAATTGACGAAGTAAATAAAATAGTAAAGTCTAACCTAACGATTGAGACCGGGTGTGATATATTTATGCCTCAGTCTGTATATGACGAATATATGAGAATAATATATATATATATATATATATATTTATATATATGTATATATATATATATATATATATATATATATATATATATATATATATATATATATATATATATATATACTTCTTTGTAATATAGTAGGAAAAATCCCAGCAGAGTGCGCGATTAATTAAGAATTAAAGTTAAAATTTAAGAGCATAATATTTATTTATTTTGGTACAGAAAAATTAGTACAACATTCGTACCGTCGGTTTCAAGCACGGAAAGTCTTAGCCATCCGGCTCTCTTCAGCTTATGTTGCCATTTCCACAACAGATGACAAAAGAAGCTGAAGAGAGCCGGATGGCTAAGACTTTCCGTGCTTGAAACCGACGGTACGAATGTTGTACTAATTTTTCTGTACCAAAATATATATATATATATATATAAACTTAAAGAAAGAGGCAAAATTCCTCGCAAAAACATGTTTTTGATGCACATATTTTTTATTAAAATCAAATTAAATATATTTATTTTCATCTTGATTTTGTATCTAATAATTTCGCTTGATACATGCCACATCAGAGCTTTAGACAAATAAAAGGTATTAACCTTATTAACGAATATGTGCTTCATTTGATATAAATGTTTTTCTATTTGTAGATAATGACACGATTTTATTGGGTTATTGGGAAATGCAAAACTTGGCGAAGGATTTGTCCAGAGACAAAGCAGAAGGTGGAATTGGTTTGGGGGTAAGTCCATTTATCTATTTCGTTTCTGTACTAACAAACCAATCGAGAAAAGGTAGATAAATTTGTTTTTTTAATTGGATTTCGACCAAAGGTTAATCGGAAATAGAATTAAATATTTATTTTTATTTTCATGTCAACGATTAAATCTACAAACAAATAACAGATGTTTATATATATATATATATATATATATATATATATATATATATATATATATATATATATATATACAAGTAATCTGTGTGTGTGTCTCTCTCTCTCGCTATATATATATATATTTATATATATATATATACAAGTAATCTCTCTCTCTCTCTCTCTCTCTCTCTCTCTCTCTCTCTCTCTCTCTCTATATATATATATATATATATATATATATATATATATATATATATATATTCTTTATTAATATATTGCGGTGTTTTGTCCAATGTCGGCAGATAAGCAATTCGGCTTTCTTTCTTTCTTCTGCTGTATTATTTAGTCATGGTAGTTTAACGATGACTCTTATACACAGGTATATATTTATTATTAATCTATCTCAGCGCTTTCTTTACAGATGTAAATCAAATATCGGTGAACAGAGACTTCAAATATTTTGGTAGCAAAGGAATCTAAAAAGTAAATCTGAAAGCAATTTTCGTTTATTTAATTTCAAAATTTTTAAAGGAATTTTATAACAAAATATTATTGAGTATTCCAAGAAATTATGTATGAAATATATTTTAAATTCAGAAATATCAATTTGGCGATATTTAAACTCATATTTTGAACTAAAATATTTTCTTTGTATGCTAACCTTTTATTTGTTAAGAACACAGACCAATATTTGCCATAAATAACTGTCGAAACAGATTTAAGTGTGTAGCTTATATTAAGAAAACTATTAACGACAAAGTAATTATGGACGACCTGGCTCTACTTTATATATAAGATGAAGTATTGAACTAAAATACTTACTGTGTATGCTTAACTATTTCTTATTAAGACCGATAATCAATATATTGAGACTAGTTCCGAACCTCTGTCTTAAACAAAAACCCGTTTATAGATAAAGGGAAATATGAAATACGAAAACACATGAAAAATAAAGACATTTTAAAGATATTTTATCATCCAAACATTGTTGGCTAAATAAAACAGTATGTATATTGTTTTGGTCGGATTATTGTCCTCCACCTTTTATACATAAATATAATTCAACAATTTCGCCAGATGTGAACTTCGACTTTCTATAGATGTATTATTCATTTACGGTAGTGTTTTTACTCTTACGGATCATTTGAGTACGTTGATGTTTTTAAGTTACATACGATGAAATTATCATTTTCATGTTTATTTGCAAATTAATAAACAATCATGTGCAACACACACACACATATACATATATATACATATATATATATATATATATGTAGAGAGAGAGAGAGAGAGAGAGAGAGAGAAGGGTAGTGCAGTATTAGTGCAGTTCTAACGAGAGAAAAGTATATATGTAAAGGAATAAGGCTACCAATATTTGTAAAAAGTTTTTTTCAACATTTATTTATTATTTTGTTATTTTATAATTTTATATAACGCGTTTCAAGCGGTGGTCCGCTCTCATCAGATATGGATTTACATATCTGATGAGAGCGGACCACCGTTTGAAACGCGTTATATAAAATTATAAAATGATAAAATAACAAAATAATAAATAAATGTTGAAAAATACTTTTTACAAATGTTGGTAGCCTTATTATTTTACACACACACACACACACACACACACATACACACACATATATATATATATATATATATATATATATATATATATATATATATATATATATATATATATATATATTCAGAGTTCTTCTCTTTTTAAATCACCCATACATTTATGGTGAAACTTATTTTCTCATTGTATATGCGTCACCCAAACCCGCATATAGTCAACTGACTGGCCCATTGTCATATACATATGATCATCTGCGAATCCATGCTGTTCTTAGAACCAGATCATCAGTTTGTTGATGAGTGCAATTGGAACTATTTGTGGTCAAGGTTTACTCGTCTAGATCCGCCATGTTCTGCCTATGCTCATGCATATTAACAAGGTAACCTCGAGAATGAAGTGATTCCGCAGCACGTAGAGTCGTTCACTCACTATATAGACGCTGTATTATGTGCGTCGCATCGTGTTGAGAGGCATATTGACGAGTCGAAGAAACCCTTGGAGGCCAACCTGGAAAGATACTGCCCCTATTTAAACCCTTTCCCCATAATTCAAAGTGACTTGATAATGCATTTGCTCTATATACGGTGTAATAGTGCTCGATTCTGATAGGTAGCGAGTCTATGCGATTAACAGAACGGAATTTATCGCCAAGCATGTGACTTGACCGTTACATTTGGCTCATATATACGTCATATAAAGTAGACGATGAATTATATTTTGACTAAGTTTTGTGACGCAATGTGGATAATAAGCTGTACAAAAACATAGTGACAAACTCGACCGAAAACATAACTTCCGTCTGGACAGTGGTAATTTGTCCCGGGCACAACAATAAAAGTATTCGCCTCGACCTTACATCAAAATCTATATTTTCAGCCTACTATATTTCCCAATCACATCAAAATCATTCAAGCGCCACCTTCCTAATCCATAATTTGTATTTTTTAAGGAGTGTGAGTCACCCATTTTGTTACCAGTACTCCCACTTCAACCCGGAATACCTGGCAGTGATCGAACTATGGATCAATCTATTGATTGCACACTATTAGTTTACAAAATGAATGAACGTACAAATAAATCATATAAAAACATTTGTACGGTTTGGGCATAGAATGACTCAACGCCGGTCGACATTCCGTAAAACTGAACAACTAATTATTAAAAGTGTTCGTAATATTTCTCTTCATCTATAAAATATTTAGAAAGAACCGTTTCACATTGTAGAGATATATTAAAAACCCTTCTAATGAACTACAGAACATTCTTAACATAAGTTAATGTTATTTATGTTTGTTTATACTATATGCATATATTTATTTCTTACTAGCGGAACCCGTCGCCCGGCGTTGCACGGGAGAAAGTACTACCTATTGCATGACGTCGAATAAAAAAAGATACGACCTATCGTTTTTTCTCCCTCGTCTACCGTGTTGGTGAATGTTTTACACTTTTTAAAAAAGAAAAAAGTGGTAGAGTAGAATGGGATCGAACGCTAAAACGGGCGATAATGAAACATGCTTTCTTACCGACTGCGCTACGCTTCCGGGTTAAAACATATGTTAAAATAGACCAATTAACCTAAGCTTGATTATTGGCATGCGTGTTAAATTAATGCCAGGCAAATAATAAATAAGAACCGATGTTTTGTGAAAATTAAACTGTGTTTATTAGTTCCCGGTGTCGATGAGTGTAGTCACAGTATTGTTAGGGAGAAAAGTTTTTGCTACCACCTATATGGAGTTCGTTTGTCCGAGAGCCGTAGATAGTGGTCCAAATGTAATAATTAGTGTTAGCTTGAAAAAAATAATAACAATTTTACTAAAACACGCTCGAGTGAATAAGTGTAATATAATGGTGAGTTTAGTAGCCTGTGATGCATGTGGTTATTTTCCTATTCTCCGAGAAAGTACAGGGGAAAAATCGTCTCTATATATAAGATAGATGTATACAAATATTTCTGGCTACAGATTTGCAGACATGTTTAAGTTCTAGGTAGGAATCAGGTGGATCTCCTCACACCAGATTCTTAGTATGGAGATTCATACCAAGAATCTGAGTAATCAAAACTGTATATATATATATATATATATATATATATATATATATATATATATATATATATATATATATATATATATATATATATATATAGGCAGAATTTTCTGATTTATGCAAACATTGTTAAAATAATTATTTAGTTATGCCTTTTTTATTTTTTCAATTTTACTGATGGTCTTTTTTGTATTAAAATCAAAACAATTCATGCATGTTCCATAGGTTTTAATAACGTTTTCCATTCTTCGTCGAATCATCTCCTCAGGTGTCAAAAGCAAATGAACAAAAAAGCTGGAGAAAGAATTTAGAATAGACAGCGGAGAAACGCGCAGAGAACGTTTCCGCATTGTTCTAGGAAGTCGTTGACAATTTAAATTCAGCAACACTTGATGGCATCACAGAACACACACACACACACACACACACACACACACACACACACACACACACACACACATATATATATATATATATATATATATATATATATATTGATTTATACTAAAAAAACTGCTTGACGAATTATTGAGCACTATTATACACGTTTATCGCTAGTAGAAGGTAGAATCCGTAAGATGTTGATTCGGTAATAGTTCAAATGTCGAAGTCTTTTAGGGAAAGATGCGCGGACACGCATTAAAGATAAGATATGGTGGTCTCCCATTAGAAAGCATTGAATATTTAAATGTAAGATATATATATATATATATATATATATATATATATATATATATATATATATATATATATATATATTAGTTACAAAAATAAAACAAAAACATATTATTCAAGTTTGAACAGAGATTTATATTATTAAGATTCCAGTGGAAAAGTTTAGTCTCCTTATTTCTGGAAATTTCAGAAGAACGATTCCTCTTCAGAGGATAAATTCTTGTAGATTACGAAAATGATTCAGTCAAGTTTAGTAAATATATGTATATATCTACACTATTTTCAAATATTATTTGAAAATAGTGTAGATATATACACAGAATAACATCAAAATATATTTTAGTTGATGAATTATCTGATTCGAGGATATCAACGATTTCTTACTTTTAGGCAGTTGTGAGTTGCAGCCAAATCTAATCCACTTGTCTGAAAAGTGTTACTTTGCAGAGGAAGTTTTATTTTGAGAAACATAGCGCCAAAGATCAAACAAACTGGCAAATTTAGTATGAATAAAGAAAAAATAGCTCTCGTGCGCGGGACACAATTCGGTATAATCGTCACGATGGAACAAAAATAATAACTGTATTTAAATTACAATTATTTTTACACAAACACACACACACACACATACACACACACACACACATATATATATATATATATATATATATTTATATATATACATTTATACATATATATACATATATTTATACATATATATATACATATGTTTATACATATATATATATACATATATTTAGACATATATATACATATATTTATACATATATATATATATACATATATTTATACATATATATACACATATATGTATACATATATATATATATATATTTATACATATATTTATACATATACACATACATTTATACATATATATATATAGAAACACACACACAAATATATACACATATATATATACACATATATATACATATACATATATATATGTGTCTGTGTCTGTGTTTATTTTGTGTTACGCTGCTAAAATAATGAATTTCATCACATTTGAAAAATGAAAAACAGCTTTATGGAAACATAAACCGCTTTTGTCAAACAATGTGTGTATGTATGTATAATAAAACGAATATCTCAAAATTGGAACAAACAGCATATTTTGTATAAACAAAGAAATCGATATCATATTAGATAAATTATAATAAGTGCACCCTTTATTATCATGTATTATTCATAGCGTCAAGAACTTCTTTTTGTATTAAATAATTAAGACCATCCGGTAGTGTAGATGTAAATAAAAACAAAAAATAAGCACTATTATTCCCTTAATTTGCGGGTAAGTGTAACAGCATAGGAGTTAAATTACCCGGCAAGCTGATCACACTTTCAAGTGATCTGAAGATCAGGGGTTCCAAACTTAGCATGCAAGACTGAAGAGCCGTGACTCAGCGAAACAGCTGTCCGTGGATTACTCATACTCTGTGTATATATATATATATATATATATATATATATATATATATATATATATATATATATATATATATATCAGAATGTGTATAAATATATACATATATATTTTTAGAAAGTTGTTTTTGTTTCCTTATTATTCATTTAAGTTATGTTTAAGCTGCGTATGATGCAACACCTGTTTAAAGTTGCGCGATTGTTTTATATTTTAGGGTGTCCCCGAAAGAAATGGAAAAGGCGGATTAAATACCATCGATGAGTTAATAATGGTGCTCTATTCCGTTCTGTACACATGCAGCGCTGGTCACGCGGCTGCGAACTTCCTCCAATACGCCGAATACGCTTATCCGCCGAATTATCCGTTCCAGATCCGTGGAAAACTCATCAGAGACAAGGTATGAATAATAGGTTTTTGTACAATTCATATATTTTATGAATACTGGTTAATAACGATGAGGCTCACGACATTGATTAGCCTGGATGAGAAGAAAACCTCGTTGGTATTTACGTTCATCCGACCGCGGGAAAATGGGATACAAGGTCGAAAGGTAGAGATTAAAAAAAACAGCGCACAACAGGCGTGTGGATTCTGGTCAGCGGAAATACTTAAGTATCCAGATCGGCATTCCCCGGTAATGGTGCTTAACGCAATTAGTAATGAACTAATACCTTTTCAAAGAGAAAAAAGTAAGCCTAGGTATGTGAATCTCTTAGGACTGCACATTAACGTATCTCAGTCAAATACTGATAATTATATTCAGATTTCTTCTAAAATTAGAAACAATTTAAGATTCATAGACAAAAATAAAAAAATAAATTCAGTAGCTGGACCCGTTACAAATTTCACGGATCAAACTATATTTTTCAACACGTTGTTATAATCGAAAAGAGTTTTACTTCCAAATCACGTTTCTTTAACCCTCAAATTATTTTGAATGCATGACTTCCCTCCCCTTTATACACTAGAGATGACTTGAAACCTATCTCACTATATGAAATAGAAGAGTGTGGGAAACAATTGTTACATCAGATAAAGTAAACGATGAAAATTCCTTTTGTGTTTTTCGAGTCTTCAATCGTAAACCAGCCCGCGATAGATAGACATGTGAGTAGAATTCTCCAACGGAAGAACAAGTAAGTGTTTTCCTTTTAGTCTTATGTAACGTAGCAACCAACAAAGGAAATGTCTAGCATGTGACCTTAGTAGCTTCGTTTCAATCATAGCTGCTGAACATGACACAGGGCAATAGCGTTTTATTTCATTCGTCAGGATAATTGGAGGAGGGTTTTTCTAAAAAAGAATATAATTTTTTTTCTCAAAATTGATATTTAAATTATTAACTATTGTTGATTAAATTCAATGTGGCTTTTCTAATTCTTAACAAATAAATATTTACATCGAAAATGCTAAATATGTATAGTTTTTTACACGCCGAGATAAAATATCGCACTGGCGAGTCAGTGTTGATGAACGGATGAGCTGCAAGAGAATAAAATGAAAATAAAAGAATAAGATGGATTTTATTGACAGACTTATGAACAAAAGGTTGAATATTTCATAAATATTGAAACGTAAGTGTACTACGATCAGATCCAATTTTAGCTGATGTTTCTGATGTAAGAGAAGTAATTAAACTTATACCTTCGATTTTTGTCGAGGAAATGTTATTGCCCTTGAATGAGATAAGACAATGATTTTGTTTGTCAAAAATAGCAATTTTATTTTTTATTTATTTCCCTGATGAACAAACAATCCACGGACCCATTCCGTAAATATTGATCTCTATTATGTTTTGTTTTTTCTCAAAATTCCTTTTACCCAGGACACGTAGTCTTCTTTCCTATATAATACTTGCTTACAAAAATTCACGTTAGTTCTGCTGTCGTTTATATTTCGTCCAAATTTCCAACCCCTGTATACGTTCTTTTTCCATTGTTCCAACCTATTTACGTCACGAGCAAAGGAATGTTCTACTTTCCAATCTCTTTGTAAAATAATTCTTTATTTTTTTGTTTCATTTTGATGTTAATTTATTATTATTTTTTCATACGCGACTTCGAGCTGAGGCGCATTTGTCCGGGTTTCTAATCCGTGTCAACCCCCATCTTATTATAAGAAACAAAACCCCCAAATACTTCAAAGCATTATAAAACGTATTGTTAGGCTAAAAAAACATATGAAAATAGAAATTGCACAACTAAAGTTGTGGAATCCTTTTATTTGTAGAACTATAAATTGTATTAATCTTACCGGTAAGAATAATTATGATGCCTTTAAAAAGTGTAAGAATTTGTAGGGAGATTTTGAGAGAAAAAAGTAATATACGCTGAAATACGCCGCTTGGTAAAAAAAAAGTTTAGATCTTTGGCCCATACTCTTAGAATCTATAAAAGTTTACAATTATATTTAACTTGTATTATTTGGATTATTAGGACTACTGTTTTCATCTTGAGTGTTATTCTCACAACGTTTCGGCCGATGTAACTGATGTCCGCAAGGATAAAGTACTAAATAACATTCAGTTCTAGGTGCATTCTTCTGACAGTTTGAAGGTCAAATCCTCACTGCGGGCGAAACTAGGAATTGCAAATTAGTAAAGACTTCTACCCGGTCATGGCTGACGGAACAAGAGCATGCTACCCTGTCGATTAAATAAGGTGTTCTCTTCGAAATTTCTTACAGATTCCCGAGTTCGACAGAAGGATTCTCGAGTTCGACAAGATACACCTGAATAAGTTCGGAGGTTACATCGGCCGAAACGTTGTGAAAATAACAATCAAGATGAGAACAGTAGTCCGAATATCACAAATTATACAAATTATCAATCCTCATTTAAAAAATTCAGAAACATATATTTAACTTATGGTTTAAATCGGTAGAATGCCATGCCCTATCGTAGACCCTTTTAAAATGTAAAAGATCAGGTATCAGAATGATCCAATGAAATCACACTCTAAGTCAGTCTATGTACAAATAGAAGTTCCAGAAATATGGCTTAGAAAGTTTGTGATTTTGTTTTCTTACACGCATATTAAAAGGCTCTTCAAATGATCAAAGTTCACGTTGTTATGTTTAATAACATAAGGACTTAATGGGCAGACGGACAGGGAGTGCATGGCTGTCTTTTATACATATAACTGTGTTGGCTTGACAAAGGATAATATTTAAAACTTAATTTAAATTTGACATGTTTCGCTAAAATATATAAGCATCATACCAACATAATTTAAAATCACATCAAATCAAAATCTGCATTATAGATGCAGATGTGCACATTTTAATCAGAAAGAAAATGTGTGTCTTTCACATGGGGATAATAATTAATTTCAGATATTTTTGTTTCAAATTATCAGCTTTACAAATTCGAAAAGTTTTATTCTAAAGTAACGTTTGTGATTTGGCTTTTAATATATTTTCATCTGTTTTTGTATTGTCGACAATGTTTCAACAAAATGTGGAATAAAATCCACAAAATACGAAAATATGTGGAAACTAAGTTAAATTTGATGTTTCACAAAAGTAGGTTAGCTTCATGATATGCTTAATAAAAATCGAATCAAAATATGTGGAAACTAAGTTAAATTTGATGTTTCACAAAAGTAGGTTAGCTTCATTCTATGCTTAATAAAAATCGAATCAAAATATGTGTAAAGTAAGTTAAATTTGATGTTTCACAAAAGTAGGTTAGCTTCATGATATGCTTAATAAAAATCGAATCAAAATAAATATGCAATTATTTACTATGACGAAAAACAATGATAACATAAGCGAGCGCATTAAATTGATATTACAAATTCGAAAACTTAGAATGAAAACAGTCAATTAATTCTTTGTTACTCTTGTTTAACGGGATATAAACCCTTTTCGGGTTATTTCATTCCAAATCCCGTCATTTTGATAAAAAGTGTTTATGCTTCAGCTTTTTAATTCTTCTTCAAATATTTATTCCAGATTTTCGCTTTTACTATTTATTCACGGTGGACACAATCGTATTCTGTTTAGACCGTGTAAGATACTGTCACGTCGGCTCAAAGCGACAATAGAGAGGTCACTCCACACTTTCAAAGCTCTCAAAGTTCGGCCTCACCGAACGTACGTTACTATTATACCAATGACCTATCGAGTTAGAGCGAACAGTATTCATCACAGATGATCTATTTTGAATAATTTGATTTTTTTCTATCAATTAATTGAATTATAAAAAGTTTAGTTAATCTTTTATTATTCAATAGTATTTTATGTTTTTATTTCTAAAATTTAGGCAATCTATCTTTACAGTTGATACTTGAAAAGAAATGCGTTTTTCTGAATGTCTTTCAACTTCTTGAGGTAACATAGTCAACTATCTTTAACTGGCCCCAGAAGGAATTGCAGCAAAAATGAAAAGATCGAAAACAAGAAAGGATGTTTTATAGCTTACGATTTATTGCATGCAGAATGTCGACATTCCTTTTAGCGCATTCCGATTATGGTTACAATCAACTCCCCCACCCAAAACTGGTGAAATAACACGCGGAACGCTTACTCACTTCGACACTGGAGTCTGTTCTGATGCTTTACTCGATCCTATCTCAATCGGTGAAGTGCGTCTGCAATTGCTTTTAATACATTCCCCCATCGGCATACTTCAAAATCAAACAAAGGCAATTTTTACAATTTACATTTTAGTCTCCAACTTAAAGTATCAGAACAATCGCAGATGCATTCCAAACGCGACGTCTACCCACACACCTGGCCTACACCACGTAGCCATCTACGTTATAATCTTCTTTTTAAACCTACTAGCCTGCTTTTCCGATCATTCCAGAGTAACCTCGATAGAATAATATCTTAAAATATTTATTTCCTGTGTTTAAACTAGTTATGATGTAAGTGTATGTTTATAGCATCAGAAACACTTTAATTTCATAGCCAGGACAAAGCTTCTATTTAACCCATCGATGGAATGCTAATAGATCAGAGTGAACCTGGGAGAATGTGTAACTATAAGGTAACTCCACACGATAGAAATCCCCACTATTGCACTCGAACGGGTGAGATTTCGTGTCTAATGAATTAACATTTGATCATGTAAACCGTTATATCTAAACTATATGACATAGTCGAATTCATGGGACGTGAAATGAGAACCGTCTCTTGTTTCGGATTAAATTCGAATTCAATTTAAAGATATGCTAACAAAACCCGAATGAAGAGGGTCGGAAAGTAGTCGGAAAAGTGTGAAAATGGCAACTAAGATGGAAATAACAGTCGAACCATGTCAATAACATCTAAAAAATATCTATGAATAATTAACAGAATTGTATAAAAAAGATTTTATGGGAATTTTCTTTTATTTCTTCATTGAAAACACCCAAGAGAAAATACGGAGTTATAGATAAAGTTACTATCATTATTACATTGATATATGATAGCGTCGTTGTTCCTAGGAACAATTTAGTATTTTTTTCTTGTTTATCGGAATTTAATTCTTTTCATTGATGGGCGTTGGTCATTGTGACCAGAATTTTCATCGAAAATAATTAAACACGCATGAAAACAGTTGTATCAAAATATATAGGTTTTCTTATATTTACCATTATCTGAACCTCAAATAAATAAAGCTAGAATGAAAAAGAAGTACACAGTTTATTCTACACAACCGTTACATCTTGTAACAATTAAATTATCACTAGTTCGTTTCCTGGCTTCACTTGACTGATAGCCTGAAAAGGCTAACAACTTATAGAAATAATATTAACCCACGCACGCACCTCATAATCTGTGAGAACTCTTTTATTATCAACATCTCTCACACATTTAACCAGTTATCCAAATGAGCGTCATTACTAACATTGGCCGTTCAGTCCTCAATTAAAGTTTAAAATACATCATAAGATCCAACTATAATCTATCAACATTATTTTTCTAATTTCATTTCTTCTTTTTTCAATAGGAGCCGAGAACAGAAAATGACATTCTTCAATGTCTACCCAACCGAAATGTGACCCTTGACGTGATGACCATTACTCATCTTCTCAGTGATAAAGTCACTCAGTCGTTGGGCGACTTTGAGACTCAGTATATTTATGATCCAAAAGCACTCAGACTTGTCGACAAGTGAGTGGCGACATTTTTCCCCTTTTGTAAATGCACAACATTTTCTAATTCTTGTATAAATCAACAAATACTTGCTTTATTTAAAATACAATAGTGTTCACTACAGATTAGCCCACTCTACTAAATCAATCAGAATATTAACACACACACACACACACACACACACACACACACACACACATATATATATATATATATATATATATATATATATATATATATATATGTGTGTGTGTGTGTGTGTGTGTGTGTGTGAATGAAAGAAGGAGAAACTAAATTATCAGTAAAGTCATCAACGTTTCGTCTTCATCAAGAAAAGACTTCCTCGGGATGGTTTAAGAGAATAAAAAGTTATAAACACAAGTATTATACTTCGAAATAGTCTGTATGTATAGAATGTAAAAAATATTCGTATTACACATTTTTATTTTAGTCGGCCATGTTTAGCCCAGAAGATGAACATAAATATTTTTACATTCTATACATACAGACTATTTCCAAGTATAAACTTGTGTTTATAATTTTTTTTGTCTTAAACCATCCTGAGGAAGTCTTTTCTGGATGAAGACGAAACGTTGATGACTCTACTGATCATTTAGTTTCTCCTTCTTTCATTCACATTACGTTTGGAATACTATTTCCATTTTTATCATATATATATATATATATATATATATATATATAGAGAGAGAGAGAGAGAGAGAGAGAGAGAGAAGAAAAAAGAGTGATAAAATATGAGACGATTGTCCAAATTTATTTCAAATTTCAATTGTTCAATGCAAG
>OY744524.1:173331606-173354106 GCA_963556195.1 Sepiola atlantica | reverse complement strand
AATAAGTACGTAAATTTATTTCTTTTAGGTAATAACACAGGGTTATATACATCATAATTGAAATATAAGCATTTGCTTATCCTCCCTTTAGATCTCAAAATTCCATCAGAGTCTAGGAATAAATTTAAATTTGAAACCAAAGTGGGGACATTTTTATTACCTTTGTCTTGTGATTTTAAAAAGTCAATCTCCTTGAAGAAATGCTCATTCTGTATAAACCTTATCCAGTACATTTTTGCTTTCTTCAATGGATTAACACCATCCCCTTTCTTACAAAACGGTTTGAACAGTATACTTGTTATTCTCAATAATTTATTGTAATCAGAATATTTTTCAATGTCCAAAATGGCAGTTTTTGTTTTAATTATCTGATTACAATTAACATTTACTGTTCCCTTATGATCAGGTGAAATACTCATTAAAGGGTATTTAGGCCAATTTTTAAATTCGTTGGTAAGCCAACTTGGTCCTTCCAACCATAATTTTCTATTTCTCAAATATTTATCATAAGATATTCCCCTAGTTATCATATCAGCCGGATTTTGATCTGTATGAACATAGTGAAACATTATTGGTAGTTTAAATTCATCCTCAAGAGCCTTTATTAATCCATTTACTTCGGATATTCTGTTTTTAACAAATTTAGATTTTACTTTACTTTCTTTTGTGATTAACCAATTTAAGACTACCTGAGCATCTACGCATATATTAATAAATTGATACTGAATATTTTTATAAGTTTCAATTAATGTGGGAAGACATTTTAATGCCAGTAATACTCCCATTAGTTCCAAAGTAGGGACACTAAGTTCATTACCTTTCCTTAACGGGGACAGTTTAGACTTAGCAAATAAAAACGAACTTGCTTTTTTAATTGAGCAGGCATATATTACGAACCCATAAGCTTCTGTTGAACTATCACAGAATATATGTAAACCATAAAGTTCATTATCATTAATTGCAGCTCTTGGAAAAGACAACTCTGGCAACATTTCGAAATCTCTAGTTATTATTTTCATTTCATCACTTGTTTCCTTAGGCACCTTTTCATCCCAATTTATATTTAATTTCCAAATTTTCCTCATTAATACCCTGCCTCTTATGCTTACAGGCAAGGTAAAATTTAGGGGGTCATACACTTTGGAAATCTGTGAAAGCACTTGACGCTTTGTGTAAGCTTCCTTTAACGTAAAAGGTGCTAAGCTTAAACTATCCTTCTCAGTGTTGTATCTATATCCCAACACGTTTTCATCATGACAGCCATGTTCTACCAATTTACCTTCAGCCTTCATTAGGTTTCTTAATTCATCAGAATTGGAATTCCATGACCGTAAGGTGAAGCCTCCTTCCTGCATTCTATCAAAACATTTTTTATACAAATCCTTCATTTCATCTATATTGTTGCCAGTTACTACTAAGTTGTCCACATAAAAGTTATTGCCCAATATTTTGCTGCATTTATCCTCAGGGTAAGACCTAACATGGTGGTTCATTACATAATGGAGTATAAAAGGCGATGATGTATAGCCAAATACTATCGTTTTATATCTATAACAAATAAGTTTGTTTTCTCTTTTCCAAAAAAAACAAAACCTATTTTTGTCGTATTCACTACTTAGTTTTATCATTAAGAAGGCCTGTTTAATATCGCCTAACATTACATATTTGTTGCTTCTTAAGTAGAACAACAACTTCAATAAAGAACCCATTAAATCTATGCCCGTATAGGCTGCTTCATTAATTGAAGGTAATTCCTTGTTTGTCTTTAACGAACAATTAAAGACGGGCCTTATTTTCGTTGTCACTTGTTCCGCAGTTTTTAAAACGGGTCTGTGGGGAATCCATGTATATTTATAGTAATTTGAGGGATTAACTTCTATTTGTTCGATGATTCCATCTTCTAGTTGTTTGCTGAAGATTTCATCATATTTTTTAGTTAATCCTCTTTTATTTAAAAAGTCCATTGTTCGGTCTAACACCTTCAGAGCTATGAAATGGTTTGATGGAACTTTTTCGATCCTATCAGGGTACCAGGGCAATTCTACATAATAATGCTCATCTATCTGTTTTATTCCCTCCCTAAATTTACTTATTTGCTTGTTGTCAAAGGAAATAGATTCTTGATCATTGGGCCTTATTCCCATAGATTCAAGACTAAAGAGATATTCTAAGCCGTTATCTACTTCACTGTCGGATAAAATATTTTCTAAAGGATTGAAATACGATTTAAGGGGGTCCATTATTAGGTTAATTACTGTTTTATTATTTTTTTAATTGGTTTTAATTGAGTGTTAAGCAGATTTTTTCTCTCGGCTGAACTGAGAAAATTTAAAATGTTTCCAATAGGAGCTACCTTATCATCTATGATAAAGTTATAACCACCCCCTATCTTTTTTATCGAAAAGGAAAGATACTGAATTATGTCTATCCCCATGAGCATGTCTATTTCAATTATGTTGTGTTCTTTATTTAAGTAAAAAGACTCATCAAGCAAATTTACACCCTGTAATTTTAATTTATTAATTACATCTTTCATTCCGTGTATTGTGTAATTTATATCCATGATTTCGTCTACTAATAGTGGAACAAAAACCATTCTATTCTTTAATTTTACACCAGTAGACATTTGTTTAAATTTCTTAACTTGACATCCTAAATAACTATGTATCTCATGCTCTGACGAGAACAATTCATTATAATTTGGGGATAATGCTAAAGCAGCTTCTTTTGTTATAAAAGATCTTTGGCTGCCACAATCTATTAAGCACCTAACTTTTCTTTGCTTATGACCACGTTTTAAATTTAGGGTCATAGTCGGTAACATGTTACAGGTGTCCGTATTTTTCAAGGCGTAACACAAGTTTGTTTGAACAGCCTTTTGAGTAGGACACAAAGAAGTTACATGTTCTTTTTTTTTACATGTGAGACATGGAAACTTTAATAACCCCCTTTTTCCATAGCATTCTGATTCATTGTGACCTGAACCAGCACATCTGGTGCACAAAGATAGTTCTAAGATTCTTGCTAGTTTAGCCTCATAACTAGGATAAGTTTCACACTTTCCGAAGTAGTGTCCTTCCGAGGCACATAGCTTACATACGGATTTATTAATAGCTCGTACCTTAAAATTTTGCACCGTTGGTACTTTATTTTTTGGATTTATTTTAAAACTATGTTTAAAGTCATAGCTACTGGAATTTTTCTTATCCCTAGTAATATTTTTTTCAGTTAAAGTCCGAGTTAGAGTTTTTAAAACATCCCTATAGTTGTCAAATATTTGTTTTAAGTTGGGATAATTATTATTAACTTTATTAATTAACTCTTTAATAACTACTCGGGGAAGTTTAGTCATAATAATGTGACTTATTAGAATATTTCCAGAAGAACCCTCTTCCAAAAAATCAATTTCATATTGTAATAGCTCATATAAGTATGCCCTTATTTCCGATATATAGTATTTAACATTCCAATATTCTGGACTATATTCCTCACCAGGTTTAGCTTTTAATATATTTTGTACTGTTTCGTCGATAATATAATTTTTATCTAAGAATTCTTCTTTCAATAAATCTAAAGCAATTTTATAATTTGTGTCGGTTATTGACAAATGTCTTATTTGTTTTAAGGCATAATCCTTTAAGTAACCGACCAAATAAGATAGTTTGGCGGAGTCCGACAATTTCCTTCTAGAATCAATCACATTGTTGAATTGAATTAAAAAATTGTGAAAAGCGAACTTATCCTTTTCATCTCCCGAAAAAGTGCTGCAATTTAAAGGAGGAGGTTTTCCCTCACTTAAAGTTTCATTAATAGACAACGTTGGAGGAGTCTTGCCATCTTTACTGGCTATATAGTCCTCGTACTTGTCTACACCCACCAAGATATAGACATTATATTCGGCTTGACTATCCAATTCTATATTCAAGGCTTCTTCGTCTTTACTACTATAATCAACCCTTTGCAAAAAGGTATTAATTACCTCATTCCAATAATTGATTTTGGACACTTCATCATCAATGGCTTTTAGCTGTTTTTTACACAGGGAAGTAGTCAGTGTAAGATTGTCATGCATGTTCTCCAGGCTGTTAAAGTACATTGTTACTTTTTTTATGTATAGCCCTGTTTCGTTTAAAAGAGAGTAATTTTTCTCGTATCATTTCAGTAGTAAAATCCTCGGCCTCTTGTTCTCCCAGAAGGTTTTTAAGAGTTTCATCCATGGTGAAGTCTTCCTTAATAGCCATTTATTTTCAAAATTATATGTATATATATAATTATTATAGTTGGTATGAATAAGTACCGAAATTTAAATACAAGGCAGTTATATATATTTTTTTAGGACGTTTGTGTAATACGTCAATTTCTATTTAAGTCATCCAAACTATTTTACATATTTGAATGTTCCATAAAAGTTGGGTTTTTTTTTTGGTTTTTTTCAGAAATTTTACATGTTTCACGGAATAAATTTCTTTTTCCATGTTAATTGGAATTAGTTTTTCTTTCGGTGTTTCCGAGTTTATACTGGCTGTCTAAACCAAATGTCAATGACATTTTTGGGGATGTTTTTTTTTAATATGTTATAGTATACCGTTATTTTGGTCTCTTGGTCCCACTGGATCCATAACAATAATTCCCGTCTTGTGGAGTATCCATTCTTGGGCTGCTACTTGAGGTAACATCACTTGGAGAAGGTTCATTCCTCGTTGGTTGTCCATATTAAAATATTATGGCCGCAAAACTTTGTTTTGGAAATATGTTAGAAATAATTTTTTATTTCTAACGCACCTCTTTTTTTTTCTTCTGTTAATTCCTTTTTATCCGAACAACTTCGTCAATTTAGAAAAATAAGTAACACCAACAAAATCCTTGTACTTAAAATTGCATATATTTTACAAGTAAAACGCAAAAAAGGTAATGTATATGTCGGGTTAAAGTTTTCCAAAACAGTTGTTCTGGAGGGATTTTCCTTTTGTTACAGAAAGAAAGAATAATATATGAGAAGAATATTTATTTGTAAAAAATACAAAATTTGGCACAAGGCCTACAAGGGGGGTGGGGAAAATGTTGACCTAACTAACATACTTAACTTAACTAGTCACAATCACCATAACAAATTTACTCCATGATATACCTACTTAAAACCCAAAAATGACAATATATACATGTAATTGGGAGTGGGGGAACAAGAATGATATATATATATACAATGAAAAAATAAATAAAATTAAGTGTTAGTATAAGAACCTCCCACTAAAGAAATGTGGCCGATAAGTAGTTTTGCCAGTCGAAAAAAGGCGATGCAGGTCACGAAAGTTTTATTCTCACACCTCCTTCGAAAATTACGAAAGGAGACCTGCATCTCTGACAAAACAACAGATCAGTCACCTAATAGGGGTCGGGAATGGGATTTATAAAATAAAAGTCGGGGTAAAAAAAAAAAAAAAAAAAAAGGGGGGGGGAGAGGACGAAAAAAAAGGGGGACCTATGACAACTTACATACCTCTAGCTAAGCTAAAAAAGGGGAAGAAAAACAAAACATAACCTAATCTTGCCTAACCGGGTCAAATAAAAGGGTCAGTGTTCGGTTCGGCCACCCAATATTCTGTCTAAGGCACGTCCAAGTACCACTCAAAATTAGCTCCATTCAAACGACACAAACGCGCAACTTTCACCCACCTTTTGTTGAAATCTGCCGGAGAGAGTTTCACCTTCTCCAGCCTGACACG
Organism: Sepiola atlantica; assembly: GCA_963556195.1. Taxonomy (NCBI): domain Eukaryota; kingdom Metazoa; phylum Mollusca; class Cephalopoda; order Sepiida; family Sepiolidae; genus Sepiola; species Sepiola atlantica. The sequence goes on along the minus strand of OY744524.1, from coordinate 173,348,383 downwards.
CATTTTCAAGCGAGACTGGAAAATGAGGACAAGCTGGGGAGCAGTGAAGGTCTCTTCCCCGTAGACTTCCTTCTGTCGTGTCGACCAAATCACTCCTCTCATGACTGCTAGTAAGCAAAGAAACACATAATGCTCCTCCCACTTCATGATTGGTGCCCAATTGCAGCATGTCGAAAAAGACTCCAAAACGAAGAACTGTCCGTTCAACATGCGAACCGTGTAGCCTTCAACTAACTCACACAGCGGGCGAACGATGGGGCAATGAAAGAAAACATGACTGGTCGTTTCCTCCCAGTCGCCGCATCGAACACAACTTGGTGTCTCTACTAACCCCGCTGCGTAAAGCTTTTTGCCGACCCAGAGTGCATTTCGTATTATCAGCCAGGTGAGTGATGCCTCGTAATTATCGAAGCATTTCAACCCAGGCGCCCAAGGCCAGATCAAGCGAAGTTCTCCCTTCGTAAGACCGAGCCCCTCAGAAATATCGTCACGAACAGATCCCCTCACCATAACCCGATATAGTGCTTTACGAGACAACACTCGGGTGTCAGAGAGGCTTTCTGACACCCTTAGAAGGTACTTCAAGGACTGTCGACACTCGCGATAAAAGGAGCACTCGCGTCGAGGTAAACGAAATGCCTCACCCCCATGCAAGTGCACACTTTTCAAAGCCGGAAAGGCTTTCTTGGTGTCTTCCTTCCAGAATTCACCGTTTCCCTCACAAGGTGTACACATTCGGTCTAGGTAGTGTAAGCGAAGCGTATATTGACGAATCTCAACGCTTGGCATACCTAGACCGCCTTCAGACGGATGCAAGTAGCAGATCTCCCGGCGAACCATGGGCTGCTTTCCGCGCCACAAAAACGCGAAAAGAGCCTTCACTAGTTCAACTAGTGTGATCGCCGGCAGAGGGAGCACAGAAAGACGGTAGAGGATGAGAGGATAAATGTGAGAATTACACACCTCCGCTCTTCCTTTTAAAGTAAGATTTCTCAAAGACCACAGACGGGCTGCAGCCTTAACCGCTTTCAACACTTCCGACCAATTTTTCTCCAACTGGAGATCAGGACCAAACCAGACGCCGAGTATCTTGCAAGGCCCATCCGTCCAGCCAAAGGGCCCCTGAAGGGGAACACCCCTCCAGGCACCAATGCGTAAGCCAACAGACTTATCGCAGTTTATTTTGGCCCCTGTCACTTGTTCATACCGTCTTATTTCCATGTCGACGACCCTAATCTCAGCACTGCTCGTTACAAGCACAGTGACGTCGTCGGCATAGGCGGAGTACTTAATCATGGGGCAAGCACCAGACAAAGTAATCCCACGAAGGACCGGATTCACCCTAAGCCTGCGAAGGAAAGGCTCCAACGCAAGCACATAAAGCATCGGTGAAAGCGGACATCCCTGACGAATAGATCTGGACAAATCGAAAGGCTTTGACCTTATTCCATTCACTTCAACCAACGCACCGGGGTTTGCATAAAAGAGGCGAATCCAGGAGCGGAAATGGGGACCAAATCCAGCCGAAGACAAGACAGCCTCCAAGTAACGATGATCGACCCTATCGAATGCTTTGGACTGATCTAAATTGATCAGCGCGGCCTCAGTGTCGACTTTCTCTATGATCAAGCGTATCATGTGCAAATTATCTTGAATAGTCCGGCCCTTAACAGAACAAGTCTGTTCGGGACTTATTAGACGAAACAAGACAACCTGCAGACGATTAGCCAAGATCTTGGCCAAAATCTTTAACTCTGTATTTAACATTGTTAAGGGCCGGAAATTACCTATACCATCCCCACCACTCTTGTCCTTGCGGAGCAATTTGATGATACCCCTGGTAAAGTACTGGGGGATAGACCCGTTCCTAAACCAGGAGTTAAACAACACAGCCAGCAGGGGGACAAAAATGGGCGACAACCTCAAATACAGTTCGTAAGGCAGACCATCGATACCCGGAGACTTATCAAGGCCAACCTGCCTTAGGGCCTCCAGGACTTCATCCTCATTTATACACCCTTCGCACCTAGCTGCTTCGGTCGCCTCGAGACGAGAAAAGTCAGCTAAATAGGCGTCGAACTGAGCCATTGTCAGACCGGGCTCCTTGGTAAAAAGATCCTGAAAATAAGAGCGAAAACCCTCCAAAATCCCGTCGTTTGTAGTCACGAGACGCCCATCCGATAATGTGACACTGGCGATGTGTCGATCAGTAGACCGTCGACGTTCCTCCGCACGCAGTGACGCGGCCAGGTTTGTCGCCTCGTGCGGCACTCTTTTTAACCTAGACCTAACTATCAATCCCTGATCTGCCTTGTTATCCAAGGAGTTCAGTTCCGTTTTAGCTACAGTAAAGGTAACGCTATCCCCCGCCTCCGCCGCCCGACTTAAACTAGTTTCTAGTGCCACTTTCGTTGCCCTAGATCTAAGGTTGAGTCGACGACTATAATCGGCAACGAAGGACCTAATAACGTTCTTAAGGTGGCCCCACCACTTATTCCCAATGATAGCACCCGTCAATTCCCTCTGTAATGTTAGTAAAAGCTGTTCCCGGAAGTCCTTCAAATCGAACAACGATGTGTTGAACTTCCAGTAACCAGCCAATCTAGGCTTAGGACTATCTAAGTTTACCCGCACCCGGACAAGCCTATGATCCGAGTAAACTATATTATGAAAACTTGGACAATCTAAAAGCCCTAAATCGACTCTCCTAATTAAGAACCGATCAAGGTAACTCGAAAGTTGCCCTAAATCGGAGCCGCGACTAGCAGTCCAAGTCCATACTACTTCACGGGGTTTCTCATTTCGGAATTTATCGACAAGATCGAACTTATCGATAAAGTCCCGAAATGCCTTAACATCCCCGTTGCTGTTAGTTCCCCTAGGTTTTCCCAAGCGATCTAAATCGGGATCCAAGACCGCGTTCCAGTCTCCCGCTAGAATTATCCGACGCGACGTATCCATAAAGGGCTCGATCCGCCGAAAAAAAGGAACCCGCTCAGAACTGGCGTTGGGCGCATAAACCCCAATAAGCCGAAAAGCCACATCCTTTACGGTAACATCAAGAACGCACAGCCTTCCCTCAGGATCTGCATAGATTGGGTCACACGTCGCATTCAGTGTGCGCTTAACTAGCCAGGAAACCCCTCTTGAGCGAGTATCAAAGTACGCTGAATAGAGCTGAAAGTCTCTAGTCAGCGCACCCTGATAATCACTGGGAATGAAGTGGGTCTCCTGCAAACAACATACATCCACGCCGAGTCGCTGAAGGTCACGTACTACTCGAAGTTTACGAGCGGTGTCCCTCAACCCTCGGCCATTTAGGCTTGCTAATCTGAGTGCCATTCTAGTGCTCTTAGAGTTGGGAACCCGAAACGAACATTGATGCATTTAAGACACCGACAGATGAACCCAGAGAACCTTGTCCCAATTCATTTGAGACGAGACCGTCCGGGGCCACACCGCCAATGTCTAAGGGGAAAGTTAGTTTTAATGCCCTGTAGAGTGTAGGATGGATACGTATAGGGACCCTCCCAGTACAAGATTTTTGGAGTAATATTAGTTCTTCATCGTTAAAGAAAGCGAGAGAAGGCGATATATTACAGGCGTTATTCGCTTCCTCCATCATATTCCAAACCCCTTTAGCTTTGTCTCTTGATCGAACCACAGATAAAAGTCTTTTTGCATCCAAGAAATTTTCCGGGTTGGTAATGTCTTTTTTGTGTACCATCTTCAGTGTAGCTAGGTTTCGGTAGTTCTTCTTATGATGGTTTATCATAAGATTTTCAGTTTCGGGAGTAACTTTACAGACATCCTTGCCTGTGTAGAAAGGGGTCTTCTTTTTCCGGGCCTCTAGCGAGGGACTTCGATGGCGTTTCTGGGATGTGGAGGGGGCGGTGGGTGAGGCAGGAGGCGGCATATCGGTCTTCATTGGAGAGGGGGGCGGTGTACTTTTAGGGGTGTTGCACGGGGAACAGAAAGGAGATGGATTGGGTGTAACGGGCTTATTTTTTGATAAGGGGGTCAAATTAGATTCCCTTACTGGTGGGGATGACTTTAAAGGTGGGGGTGCACCTTTGGCTGGAGAGCGACGTTCTTTGGCCGGGGAAGTAGTTTTATTTGACTTGACCATTTTTTTTTCCTCGTTTTTTTTTTCTTTTTTTTCCTCAGTATTACGTTCCTCGTCGAGAGTCTTTTTCAGATCTAATATTTCTTTATATTTCTCTCCACCTGGATCATTTCTGGTTTCTATTTCCAGTTGTTCATCTTCGGTCATCACTTGAGCGTATGACTTCGGCGATTTTTTTCCCGTCACAATATTCCAAACGACTTTCTTTTTGGGAGATTCATTTTCGGTGTTGCATAAGTCCTCGAATTCCTCCGGGGTTACAGTTTCAGTTGTTGGCTTTGAGGAGGGAGTCTTCTTCTCCGCTGCAACTTTCGGGGTCAAGTGTTCTAGCACTCTGTTTTTGGGGTTAGGCTGGGCCGGTTTAATTCTTGTGGGGCAAGTAAAAGTCAAGTGCCCAACCTCATTACAAATCCAACAAGCTGGACGTCTTCCAGCCACCACCACAGGTAATTTTTCTCCATTTGCTTCAATGTAGTACGGAACTTTCTTAAAAGCCGACTCGTTAAGCCACACGTCAAAAGACCACGTTCCGTTGAACTTGTCAACCGTAATAGCCGTTATTTCTCCGAACTTGAGTAAAAAGGCGCCTAAGTATTCCCCAGGAACCACAGCCGGAACTTCGAAAACGGAGATGGTCGTTCTCCTTCGACCCATGTATTCCATTCGCAGAATGTAGTCTTTAGTGATTATTTCTTTCTTCGAGAGTTCGATGCACACATCCTCGGTCTTAAAGAGACTATTCCAGGTATTATATCCTTTACACTTCACAATACGTTCAGCACGTACTCCGGTCGTTGCAATTAATTTTGCGACAGTTTCTTTTGAGGACCTAATCAGTTTTTTGGACTTTCTGTCCACTACGAACATTAATATCGTTTTTTCTGGAATTCCTCCAACCTTGGTAACTGTATTATTACTCCAGTTTCAGTCACGAAATCCGTGCAGTCTTTTGCCTTGGCGACAAAATCGTCAACGTCAATTTTAAGGGCGGGTGCCTTACTCCAGTCCGTTTTATCAGTAGGCTGAGATGACATCTCAACCACTTCAGAGGTCTCCGAAGGCGCACAGCTCGCAGTCGCCATGGCCGGAGAACGGTAAAAAAAATAAACAAACTCCAAATAAATAAAAATATAAGGAGTAACAAAAAGGAAGCAACAAATTTAACAATTAACAATAGTAACAAGCAATAACAATAATAACTATGATAACGGACTTACTGGCAGAGAAAAATAACAGAGAGCTTTGTTGCTTACCACGTCAAAAAAAATAATATATGAGAAGAATATTTATTTGTAAAAAATACAAAATTTGGCACAAGGCCTACAAGGGGGGTGGGGAAAATGTTGACCTAACTAACATACTTAACTTAACTAGTCACAATCACCATAACAAATTTACTCCATGATATACCTACTTAAAACCCAAAAATGACAATATATACATGTAATTGGGAGTGGGGGAACAAGAATGATATATATATATACAATGAAAAAATAAATAAAATTTAGTGTTAGTATAAGAACCTCCCACTAAAGAAATGTGGCCGATAAGTAGTTTTGCCAGTCGAAAAAAGGCGATGCAGGTCACGAAAGTTTTATTCTCACACCTCCTTCGAAAATTACGAAAGGAGACCTGCATCTCTGACAAAACAACAGATCAGTCACCTAATAGGGGTCGGGAATGGGAATTATAAAATAAAAGTCGGGGTAAAAAAAAAAAAAAAAAAAAAGGGGGGGGGGGAGAGGACGAAAAAAAAAGGGGGGACCTATGACAACTTACATACCTCTAGCTAAGCTAAAAATGGGGAAGAAAAACAAAACATAACCTAATCTTGCCTAACCGGGTCAAATAAAAGGGTCAGTGTTCGGTTCGGCCACCCAATATTCTGTCTAAGGCACGTCCAAGTACCACTCAAAATTAGCTCCATTCAAACGACACAAACGCGCAACTTTCACCCACCTTTTGTTGAAATCTGCCGGAGAGAGTTTCACTTTCTCCAGCCTGACACGCATTTTCAAGCGAGACTGGAAAATGAGGACAAGCTGGGGAGCAGTGAAGGTCTCTTCCCCGTAGACTTCCTTCTGTCGTGTCGACCAAATCACTCCTCTCATGACTGCTAGTAAGCAAAGAAACACATAATGCTCCTCCCACTTCATGATTGGTGCCCAATTGCAGCATGTCGAAAAAGACTCCAAAACGAAGAACTGTCCGTTCAACATGCGAACCGTGTAGCCTTCAACTAACTCACACAGCGGGCGAACGATTGGGCAATGAAAGAAAACATGACTGGTCGTTTCCTCCCAGTCGCCGCATCGAACACAACTTGGTGTCTCTACTAACCCCGCTGCGTAAAGCTTTTTGCCGACCCAGAGTGCATTTCGTATTATCAGCCAGGTGAGTGATGCCTCGTAATTATCGAAGCATTTCAACCCAGGCGCCCAAGGCCAGATCAAGCGAAGTTCTCCCTTCGTAAGACCGAGCCCCTCAGAAATATCGTCACGAACAGATCCCCTCACCATAACCCGATATAGTGCTTTACGAGACAACACTCGGGTGTCAGAGAGGCTTTCTGACACCCTTAGAAGGTACTTCAAGGACTGTCGACACTCGCGATAAAAGGAGCACTCGCGTCGAGGTAAACGAAATGCCTCACCCCCATGCAAGTGCACACTTTTCAAAGCCGGAAAGGCTTTCTTGGTGTCTTCCTTCCAGAATTCACCGTTTCCCTCACAAGGTGTACACATTCGGTCTAGGTAGTGTAAGCGAAGCGTATATTGACGAATCTCAACGCTTGGCATACCTAGACCGCCTTCAGACGGATGCAAGTAGCAGATCTCCCGGCGAACCATGGGCTGCTTTCCGCGCCACAAAAACGCGAAAAGAGCCTTCACTAGTTCAACTAGTGTGATCGCCGGCAGAGGGAGCACAGAAAGACGGTAGAGGATGAGAGGATAAATGTGAGAATTACACACCTCCGCTCTTCCTTTTAAAGTAAGATTTCTCAAAGACCACAGACGGGCTGCAGCCTTAACCGCTTTCAACACTTCCGACCAATTTTTCTCCAACTGGAGATCAGGACCAAACCAGACGTCGAGTATCTTGCAAGGCCCATCCGTCCAGCCAAAGGGCCCCTGAAGGGGAACACCCCTCCAGGCACCAATGCGTAAGCCAACAGACTTATCGCAGTTGATTTTGGCCCCTGTCACTTGTTCATACAGTCTTATTTCCATGTCGACGACCCTAATCTCAGCACTGCTCGTTACAAGCACAGTGACGTCGTCGGCATAGGCGGAGTACTTAATCATGGGGCAAGCACCAGACAAAGTAATCCCACGAAGGACCGGATTCACCCTAAGCCTGCGAAGGAAAGGCTCCAACGCAAGCACATAAAGCATCGGTGAAAGCGGACATCCCTGACGAATAGATCTGGACAAATCGAAAGGCTTTGACCTTATTCCATTCACTTCAACCAACGCACCGGGGTTTGCATAAAAGAGGCGAATCCAGGAGCGGAAATGGGGACCAAATCCAGCCGAAGACAAGACAGCCTCCAAGTAACGATGATCGACCCTATCGAATGCTTTGGACTGATCTAAATTGATCAGCGCGGCCTCAGTGTCGACTTTCTCTATGATCAAGCGTATCATGTGCAAATTATCTTGAATAGTCCGGCCCTTAACAGAACAAGTCTGTTCGGGACTTATTAGACGAAACAAGACAACCTGCAGACGATTAGCCAAGATCTTGGCCAAAATCTTTAACTCTGTATTTAACATTGTTAAGGGCCGGAAATTACCTATACCATCCCCACCACTCTTGTCCTTGCGGAGCAATTTGATGATACCCCTGGTAAAGTACTGGGGGATAGACCCGTTCCTAAACCAGGAGTTAAACAACACAGCCAGCAGGGGGACAAAAATGGGCGACAACCTCAAATACAGTTCGTAAGGCAGACCATCGATACCCGGAGACTTATCAAGGCCAACCTGCCTTAGGGCCTCCAGGACTTCATCCTCATTTATACACCCTTCGCACCTAGCTGCTTCGGTCGCCTCGAGACGAGAAAAGTCAGCTAAATAGGCGTCGAACTGAGCCATTGTCAGACCGGGCTCCTTGGTAAAAAGATCCTGAAAATAAGAGCGAAAACCCTCCAAAATCCCGTCGTTTGTAGTCACGAGACGCCCATCCGATAATGTGACACTGGCGATGTGTCGATCAGTAGACCGTCGACGTTCCTCCGCACGCAGTGACGCGGCCAGGTTTGTCGCCTCGTGCGGCACTCTTTTTAACCTAGACCTAACTATCAATCCCTGATCTGCCTTGTTATCCAAGGAGTTCAGTTCCGTTTTAGCTACAGTAAAGGTAACGCTATCCCCCGCCTCCGCCGCCCGACTTAAACTAGTTTCTAGTGCCACTTTCGTTGCCCTAGATCTAAGGTTGAGTCGACGACTATAATCGGCAACGAAGGACCTAATAACGTTCTTAAGGTGGCCCCACCACTTATTCCCAATGATAGCACCCGTCAATTCCCTCTGTAATGTTAGTAAAAGCTGTTCCCGGAAGTCCTTCAAATCGAACAACGATGTGTTAAACTTCCAGTAACCAGCCAATCTAGGCTTAGGACTATCTAAGTTTACCCGCACCCGGACAAGCCTATGATCCGAGTAAACTATATTATGAAAACTTGGACAATCTAAAAGCCCTAAATCGACTCTCCTAATTAAGAACCGATCAAGGTAACTCGAAAGTTGCCCTAAATCGGAGCCGCGACTAGCAGTCCAAGTCCATACTACTTCACGGGGTTTCTCATTTCGGAATTTATCGACAAGATCGAACTTATCGATAAAGTCCCGAAATGCCTTAACATCCCCGTTGCTGTTAGTTCCCCTAGGTTTTCCCAAGCGATCTAAATCGGGATCCAAGACCGCGTTCCAGTCTCCCGCTAGAATTATCCGACGCGACGTATCCATAAAGGGCTCGATCCGCCGAAAAAAAGGAACCCGCTCAGAACTGGCGTTGGGCGCATAAACCCCAATAAGCCGAAAAGCCACATCCTTTACGGTAACATCAAGAACGCACAGCCTTCCCTCAGGATCTGCATAGATTGGGTCACACGTCGCATTCAGTGTGCGCTTAACTAGCCAGGAAACCCCTCTTGAGCGAGTATCAAAGTACGCTGAATAGAGCTGAAAGTCTCTAGTCAGCGCACCCTGATAATCACTGGGAATGAAGTGGGTCTCCTGCAAACAACATACATCCACGCCGAGTCGCTGAAGGTCACGTACTACTCGAAGTTTACGAGCGGTGTCCCTCAACCCTCGGCCATTTAGGCTTGCTAATCTGAGTGCCATTCTAGTGCTCTTAGAGTTGGGAACCCGAAACGAACATTGATGCATTTAAGACACCGACAGATGAACCCAGAGAACCTTGTCCCAATTCATTTGAGACGAGACCGTCCGGGGCCACACCGCCAATGTCTAAGGGGAAAGTTAGTTTTAATGCCCTGTAGAGTGTAGGATGGATACGTATAGGGACCCTCCCAACACAAGATTTTTGCAGTAATACTACTTCTTCATCGTTAAAGAAAGCGAGAGGAGGCGATATATTAAAGGCGTTATTCGCTTCCTCCATCATATTCCAAACCCCTTTAGCTTTGTCTCTTGATCTAACCACAGATAAAAGTCTTTGTGCATCCAAGAAATTTTCCGGGTTGGTAATGTCTTTTTTGTGTACCATCTTTAGTGTAGCTAGGTTTCGGTAGTTCTTCTTATGATGGTTTATCATAAGATTTTCAGTTTCAGGAGTTACTTTACAGACATCCTTGCCTGTGTAGAAAGGGGTCTTCTTTTTCCGGGCCTCTAGCGAGGGACTTCGATGGCGTTTCTGGGATGTGGAGGGGGCGGTGGGTGAGGCAGGAGGCGGCATATCGGTCTTCATTGGAGAGGGGGGCGGTGTACTTTTAGGGGTGTTGCACGGGGAACAGAAAGGAGATGGATTGGGGGTAACGGGCTTATTTTTTGATAAGGGGGTCAAATTAGATTCCCTTACTGGTGGGGATGACTTTAATGGTGGGGGTGCACCTTTGGCTGGAGAGCGACGTTCTTTGGCCGGGGAAGTAGTTTTATTTGACTTGACCATTTTTTTTTCCTCGTTTTTTTTTTCTTTTTTTTCCTCAGTATTACGTTCCTCGTCGAGAGTCTTTTTCAGATCTAATATTTCTTTATATTTCTCTCCACCTGGATCATTTCTGGTTTCTATTTCCAGTTGTTCCTCTTCGGTCATCACTTGAGCGTATGACTTCGGCGATTTTTTTCCCGTTACAATATTCCAAACGACTTTCTTTTTGGGAGATTCATTTTCGGTGTTGCATAAGTCCTCGAATTCCTCCGGGGTTACAGTTTCAGTTGTTGGCTTTGAGGAGGGAGTCTTCTTCTCCGCTGCAACTTTCGGGGTCAAGTGTTCTAGCACTCTGTTTTTGGGGTTAGGCTGGGCCGGTTTAATCCTTGTGGGGCAAGTAAAAGTCAAGTGCCCAACCTCATTACAAATCCAACAAGCTGGACGTCTTCCAGCCACCACCACAGGTAATTTTTCTCCATTTGCTTCAATGTTGTATGGAACTTTCTTGAAAGCCGACTTGTTAAGCCACACGTCGAATGACCACGTTCCATTGAACTTATCAACCGTAATGGCGGTTATATCTCCAAACTTCAGCAGGAAGGCGCCCAAATACTCGCCAGGGACAACAGCAGGTACTTCGAAAACGGAGATGGTCGTTCTCCTTCGACCCATGTATTCCATTCGCAGAATGTAGTCTTTAGTGATTATTTCTTTCTTCGAGAGTTCGATGCACACATCCTCGGTCTTAAAGAGACTATTCCAGGTGTTATAGCCCTTGCACTTCACGATTCGTTCCGCATGTACTCCGGTCGTTGCAATTAATTTTGCGACAGTTTCTTTTGAGGACCTAATCAGTTTTTTGGACTTTCTGTCCACTACGAACATTAATATCGTTTTTTTCTGGAATTCCTCCAACCTTGGTAACTGTATTATTACTCCAGTTTCAGTCACGAAATCCGTGCAGTCTTTTGCCTTGGCGACAAAATCGTCAACGTCAATTTTAAGGGCGGGTGCCTTACTCCAGTCCGTTTTATCAGTAGGCTGAGATGACATCTCAACCACTTCAGAGGTCTCCGAAGGCGCACAGCTCGCAGTCGCCATGGCCGGAGAACGGTAAAAAAAATAAACAAACTCCAAATAAATAAAAATATAAGGAGTAACAAAAAGGAAGCAACAAATTTAACAATTAACAATAGTAACAAGCAATAACAATAATAACTATGATAACGGACTTACTGGCAGAGAAAAATAACAGAGAGCTTTGTTGCTTACCACGTCAAAAAAAATAATATATGAGAAGAATATTTATTTGTAAAAAATACAAAATTTGGCACAAGGCCTACAAGGGGGGTGGGGAAAATGTTGACCTAACTAACATACTTAACTTAACTAGTCACAATCACCATAACAAATTTACTCCATGATATACCTACTTAAAACCCAAAAATGACAATATATACATGTAATTGGGAGTGGGGGAACAAGAATGATATATATATATACAATGAAAAAATAAATAAAATTAAGTGTTAGTATAAGAACCTCCCACTAAAGAAATGTGGCCGATAAGTAGTTTTGCCAGTCGAAAAAAGGCGATGCAGGTCACGAAAGTTTTATTCTCACACCTCCTTCGAAAATTACGAAAGGAGACCTGCATCTCTGACAAAACAACAGATCAGTCACCTAATAGGGGTCGGGAATGGGAATTATAAAATAAAAGTCGGGGTAAAAAAAAAAGGGGGGGGGGAGAGGACGAAAAAAAAAGGGGGACCTATGACAACTTACATACCTCTAGCTAAGCTAAAAAAGGGGAAGAAAAACAAAACATAACCTAATCTTGCCTAACCGGGTCAAATAAAAGGGTCAGTGTTCGGTTCGGCCACCCAATATTCTGTCTAAGGCACGTCCAAGTACCACTCAAAATTAGCTCCATTCAAACGACACAAACGCGCAACTTTCACCCACCTTTTGTTGAAATCTGCCGGAGAGAGTTTCACTTTCTCCAGCCTGACACGCATTTTCAAGCGAGACTGGAAAATGAGGACAAGCTGGGGAGCAGTGAAGGTCTCTTCCCCGTAGACTTCCTTCTGTCGTGTCGACCAAATCACTCCTCTCATGACTGCTAGTAAGCAAAGAAACACATAATGCTCCTCCCACTTCATGATTGGTGCCCAATTGCAGCATGTCGAAAAAGACTCCAAAACGAAGAACTGTCCGTTCAACATGCGAACCGTGTAGCCTTCAACTAACTCACACAGCGGGCGAACGATTGGGCAATGAAAGAAAACATGACTGGTCGTTTCCTCCCAGTCGCCGCATCGAACACAACTTGGTGTCTCTACTAACCCCGCTGCGTAAAGCTTTTTGCCGACCCAGAGTGCATTTCGTATTATCAGCCAGGTGAGTGATGCCTCGTAATTATCGAAGCATTTCAACCCAGGCGCCCAAGGCCAGATCAAGCGAAGTTCTCCCTTCGTAAGACCGAGCCCCTCAGAAATATCGTCACGAACAGATCCCCTCACCATAACCCGATATAGTGCTTTACGAGACAACACTCGGGTGTCAGAGAGGCTTTCTGACACCCTTAGAAGGTACTTCAAGGACTGTCGACACTCGCGATAAAAGGAGCACTCGCGTCGAGGTAAACGAAATGCCTCACCCCCATGCAAGTGCACACTTTTCAAAGCCGGAAAGGCTTTCTTGGTGTCTTCCTTCCAGAATTCACCGTTTCCCTCACAAGGTGTACACATTCGGTCTAGGTAGTGTAAGCGAAGCGTATATTGACGAATCTCAACGCTTGGCATACCTAGACCGCCTTCAGACGGATGCAAGTAGCAGATCTCCCGGCGAACCATGGGCTGCTTTCCGCGCCACAAAAACGCGAAAAGAGCCTTCACTAGTTCAACTAGTGTGATCGCCGGCAGAGGGAGCACAGAAAGACGGTAGAGGATGAGAGGATAAATGTGAGAATTACACACCTCCGCTCTTCCTTTTAAAGTAAGATTTCTCAAAGACCACAGACGGGCTGCAGCCTTAACCGCTTTCAACACTTCCGACCAATTTTTCTCCAACTGGAGATCAGGACCAAACCAGACGCCGAGTATCTTGCAAGGCCCATCCGTCCAGCCAAAGGGCCCCTGAAGGGGAACACCCCTCCAGGCACCAATGCGTAAGCCAACAGACTTATCGCAGTTGATTTTGGCCCCTGTCACTTGTTCATACAGTCTTATTTCCATGTCGACGACCCTAATCTCAGCACTGCTCGTTACAAGCACAGTGACGTCGTCGGCATAGGCGGAGTACTTAATCATGGGGCAAGCACCAGACAAAGTAATCCCACGAAGGACCGGATTCACCCTAAGCCTGCGAAGGAAAGGCTCCAACGCAAGCACATAAAGCATCGGTGAAAGCGGACATCCCTGACGAATAGATCTGGACAAATCGAAAGGCTTTGACCTTATTCCATTCACTTCAACCAACGCACCGGGGTTTGCATAAAAGAGGCGAATCCAGGAGCGGAAATGGGGACCAAATCCAGCCGAAGACAAGACAGCCTCCAAGTAACGATGATCGACCCTATCGAATGCTTTGGACTGATCTAAATTGATCAGCGCGGCCTCAGTGTCGACTTTCTCTATGATCAAGCGTATCATGTGCAAATTATCTTGAATAGTCCGGCCCTTAACAGAACAAGTCTGTTCGGTACTTATTAGACGAAACAAGACAACCTGCAGACGATTAGCCAAGATCTTGGCCAAAATCTTTAACTCTGTATTTAACATTGTTAAGGGCCGGAAATTACCTATACCATCCCCACCACTCTTGTCCTTGCGGAGCAATTTGATGATACCCCTGGTAAAGTACTGGGGGATAGACCCGTTCCTAAACCAGGAGTTAAACAACACAGCCAGCAGGGGGACAAAAATGGGCGACAACCTCAAATACAGTTCGTAAGGCAGACCATCGATACCCGGAGATTTATCAAGGCCAACCTGCCTTAGGGCCTCAAGGACTTCATCCTCATTTATACACCCTTCGCACCTAGCTGCTTCGGTCGCCTCGAGACGAGAAAAGTCAGCTAAATAGGCGTCGAACTGAGCCATTGTCAGACCGGGCTCCTTGGTAAAAAGATCCTGAAAATAAGAGCGAAAACCCTCCAAAATCCCGTCGTTTGTAGTCACGAGACGCCCATCCGATAATGTGACACTGGCGATGTGTCGATCAGTAGACCGTCGACGTTCCTCCGCACGCAGTGACGCGGCCAGGTTTGTCGCCTCGTGCGGCACTCTTTTTAACCTAGACCTAACTATCAATCCCTGATCTGCCTTGTTATCCAAGGAGTTCAGTTCCGTTTTAGCTACAGTAAAGGTAACGCTATCCCCCGCCTCCGCCGCCCGACTTAAACTAGTTTCTAGTGCCACTTTCGTTGCCCTAGATCTAAGGTTGAGTCGACGACTATAATCGGCAACGAAGGACCTAATAACGTTCTTAAGGTGGCCCCACCACTTATTCCCAATGATAGCACCCGTCAATTCCCTCTGTAATGTTAGTAAAAGCTGTTCCCGGAAGTCCTTCAAATCGAACAACGATGTGTTGAACTTCCAGAAACCAGCCAATCTAGGCTTAGGACTATCTAAGTTTACCCGCACCCGGACAAGCCTATGATCCGAGTAAACTATATTATGAAAACTTGGACAATCTAAAAGCCCTAAATCGACTCTCCTAATTAAGAACCGATCAAGGTAACTCGAAAGTTGCCCTAAATCGGAGCCGCGACTAGCAGTCCAAGTCCATACTACTTCACGGGGTTTCTCATTTCGGAATTTATCGACAAGATCGAACTTATCGATAAAGTCCCGAAATGCCTTAACATCCCCGTTGCTGTTAGTTCCCCTAGGTTTTCCCAAGCGATCTAAATCGGGATCCAAGACCGCGTTCCAGTCTCCCGCTAGAATTATCCGACGCGACGTATCCATAAAGGGCTCGATCCGCCGAAAAAAAGGAACCCGCTCAGAACTGGCGTTGGGCGCATAAACCCCAATAAGCCGAAAAGCCACATCCTTTACGGTAACATCAAGAACGCACAGCCTTCCCTCAGGATCTGCATAGATTGGGTCACACGTCGCATTCAGTGTGCGCTTAACTAGCCAGGAAACCCCTCTTGAGTGAGTATCAAAGTACGCTGAATAGAGCTGAAAGTCTCTAGTCAGCGCACCCTGATAATCACTGGGAATAAAGTGGGTCTCCTGCAAACAACATACATCCACGCCGAGTCGCTGAAGGGCACGTACTACTCGAAGTTTACGAGCGGTGTCCCTCAACCCTCGGCCATTTAGGCTTGCTAATCTGAGTGCCATTCTAGTGCTCTTAGAGTTGGGAACCCGAAACGAACATTGATGCATTTAAGACACCGACAGATGACCCCAGAGAACCTTGTCCCAATTCATTTGAGACGAGACTGTCCGGGGCCACACCGCCAATGTCTAAGGGGAAAGTTAGTTTTATTGCCCTGTAGAGTGTGGGATGGATACGTATAGGGACCCTCCCAGTACAAGATTTTTGGAGTAATATTAATTCTTCATCGTTAAAGAAAGCGAGAGGAGGCGATATATTAAAGGCGTTATTCGCTTCCTCCATCATATTCCAAACACCTTTAGCTTTGTCTCTTGATCTAACCACGGATAAAAGTCTTTTTGCATCCAAGAAATTTTCCGGGTTGGTGATGTCTTTTTTGTTGACTACCTTCAGTGCAGCTAGGTTTCGGTAGTTCTTCTTATGATGGTTTATCATAAGATTTTCAGTTTCGGGAGTAACTTTACAGACATCCTTGCCTGTGTAGAAAGGGGTCTTCTTTTTCCGGGCCTCTAGCGAGGGACTTCGATGGCGTTTCTGGGATGTGGAGGGGGCGGTGGGTGAGGCAGGAGGCGGCATATCGGTCTTCATTGGAGAGGGGGGCGGTGTACTTTTAGGGATGTTGCACGGGGAACAGAAAGGAGATGGATTAGGGGTAACGGGCTTATCTTTTGATAAGGGGGTCAGATTAGATTCCCTTACTGGTGGGGATGACTTTAATGGTGGGGGTGCACCTTTGGCTGGAGAGCGACGTTCTTTGGCTGGTGGAGTTTTTTTTCCCGCATTAATAGTAGTATCGGCAACCTTTTTTTTTCCCTCGTTTTTTTTTTCTTTTTTTTCCTCAGTTTTGCGCTCCTCGTCGAGAGACTTTTTGAAATTTAGTATTTCTTTGTATTTTTCACCACCAGGATCGTTGCTGGTTTCTATTTCTAGTTGTTCCTCTTCGGTCATTACTTGAGCATATGACTTCGGCGATTTTTTGCCAGTCACGATATTCCAAACGACTTTTTTTTTGGGCGATTCATTTTCGGTGTTGCATAAGTCCTCGAATTCCTCCGGGGTTACAGTTTCAGCTGTTGGCTTTGAGGAGGGAGTCGTTTTATCTGCTGCAGCTTTCGGGGTTAAGTGTTCTAGCACTCTGTTCTTGGGGTTAGGCTGGGCCGGTTTGATCCTTGTTGGGCA
>OY744524.1:173326606-173329106 GCA_963556195.1 Sepiola atlantica | reverse complement strand
TTAAAATAACTTATCGAAATATTGAAATTATTCCGAAAATCCAAGGAGAAATAACCTAGTGTGAATAATCTAGGTAAGAATTGACTGTGTTATTCTGTCGCCTTTTCTTTCTTCTTTTTTTTTTTTACCCAAATACGTTGCGTTAGGCTATCATCCATGCCACCGAATTACCGCTAGTTTCCGTATGACATTCGGTTCAATGTATTTAAGGTATTGTGAAGTAATTGGCGAAATAGATTTGGTTTGAAAATAATCTTCATAGGTGAAAAAAATTCTTGGAATAAAATATATTTTTCTATTTAGTGTTTTGCTTATCTTATTCATCAGTTGAAATGTATCTTACAAATGTTATTTTTTGGTGATCGTGAAGAGAAATGATTGGCCAAGTTCAGATCTCGCTGTGATCACCTACATTAGAAAATGAACTGTTTTATAACAAGGAAAGCAACTCGTGGACGAGAACCAAAAATAAAAGTTGTGTTGTTTCCCTTACACCTGAAACGTTGGCTTAAAGGATAAAGATTGATTCAGTGACTACGTTACACGAGTTCAGATCTGCTGTTGTTGTTTGCATATATATACCGATGGGAAAGGTATGAACGCGGGATTTTCCTCAGCTATCGGTAGAATAGATGTAAATCGCTGGTATTTAATTAATCATGTATTTAGGTTTAGCATTAAATGCTGTAAAACAGAAAAACAATTTTTTGAATACATGTGGGTGCGTCGATGTTTGTGATTTGGTGTCTGTTTACTTTTGTATTTGTGTGTATATATATATATATATATATATATATATATATATATATATATATATATATATATATATATATATATATATATATATATATAAGCTAATTTGAGGTGGCCAACGGGAGAGGCTCTTGACTGCGAATCAGTGGCGATTTGTGATCGGAGTTCGTGCCCGCCGACCGTCGGAAATTAACTTCCTGCACTGAAGATTGCGTAAGCATGAAACGTCGATGTATGTAGGTAATAAATAATTAATATTAATTTATAAACTCTTTAATGCGGCTAGACTAGCATCCGCGATATATGTATATATACATATATATATATATATATAATCAAGGAAGCCGCGATAGCGCTCTATCCCTTAATAGACTTCAAAAACGGCCTATGCTAGAAATCTCATTTCTTTGATCAATCATAACTCAAAAACCAATAAACCAAATTAGTTAAAACTTTGCACAATTTTTTTTTGATATGTTCTATAAGTGTGTAGAATTTCAGCATCATTAGTCAAGGCAACCCAGAGATCCAAAAAGGTCAGGCATGATTTTGTGTTATACGTGTGTACGTACGTAGTATGTGCCACTCTGTATCTCATCAACTATTTGATGGATTCAACTGATTTTTGGCAGAGATAGAGGTTCTAGGGTCTAGTCGATGGCATTTTAATTTCAGTTTACCATATACCTTAGTAAATAGAAATTTCAAAATAACCTTAAAAATGACCATTGTTTTGAGGCATAGCCTTTACAAAAGTAGTGACAGTCCATGATAAATGCCAGTATACTAAAATCACATGCCCTTAATAGGGTTAAATTGAAAATTCATATACACTAAATGTATAAAAGCAAGGAAATGTTTCTACGTCGTTGATGTTGGTTCTAAGTCCCCGGATAGTTGTGAATGCGATTTTCAAGGAAAGAGGCGAAAGTGTTTTTTGTTATGTGTCTGGTTATTTTTGTAATGACATGTTGCTTTTGTTATAGAGTGGATTGGCTAAGCTTACACAACCAGTCCATTAGTAACGACCTGGTCCAAGGGGGTTATGGCCTTAGGAAAGCCCACCGGAGATAATTGCAGAGCCCCTTTCCATGCGCGACATGGCCCATATAACTACCCACGGTATTATGGATGGAGCAGCCGTCCCTAGCGCTAACCAAGAGTTTGGGCTCCTGTCCTGTCAGTCGGAAACAACAGCCAGACAAGCTGTCTAACCTGTACCCTCAAACTGTCGGAACAAGAGCGACCTAGACTGGTCATGTAAGACTTAGTGACGAAAAAACTTTCCCCAAGTTGCCCAAATAGAGAGAAAGAGAAACGGCGTTTATTGTCCTAGTAAGGAAA
The DNA here is from genome assembly GCA_963556195.1 of Sepiola atlantica. Classification (NCBI taxonomy): domain Eukaryota; kingdom Metazoa; phylum Mollusca; class Cephalopoda; order Sepiida; family Sepiolidae; genus Sepiola; species Sepiola atlantica. Next base: position 173,327,009 of record OY744524.1, on the reverse strand, counting down.
CGAGGCTAGGCACTGAGTGTTTTGAGGCGTACCAGTGATGGTACCTCTGCGACTGGCTAATAGACAAAGAAGGAGTGCAAGGGCCGACGATAGGCAGAACCTATCTACTCCTTAAGAAATTGTAGGTTTGCAAACCGGATATTTTGTTCGAGATTCCAACTCTGAAAAGGTTGTCGATCAAGACTAAGGAGGCCTCGCTCCCCAACGGTGTACTGCCATACCGTAAGTAGTTGGTAGCAAGGTTTTATTGTCAGAGATTTCCTTCTCTTAGATGGATGGCCTTACAAGGTCTTACGGGTCCAACACACCGAGAGGGGTAAAATAGCCTGCGCCCGTGTACTAGTCGGGTATTTCCTAACCCCCGCAGGTTAAAAAAAAGACTTCCATATATATATATATATAT
>OY744524.1:173291606-173324106 GCA_963556195.1 Sepiola atlantica | reverse complement strand
ACCTGATCTATGAAATAACCGTTCCATTTGACTTCTATTAATTTCTTGTAAAATTTTCCTGGCCTTTCTGTTACAGAGAATGAGAAAACGTATAGTAGGAGAAATATAAATACGAGTTTTTATAAGATGACAGTTAATATAAAATGACAACGAAAGAAAAAGTGCACACCATTTCAATTTTATAGACTTCAAAGCGGCTTTTGAGACAGTGGCGAAAAGCCCTATGTAAAATGAGAGCCAAATCGTAAACATTTTTGGAAATCTATACAAAATGTGCAGTGGTTATTAACAGAGATATTACAAATTCGCTTGAATCAACTGTACGGGTACATCAAGCTGATCTGTTATATCCTGCCCTCTTCAACGTTTTCTTGGAACTGGCGATCAAAGAACTGGAAAGTCTACTATCAACACTGATGCTTGGCAATGAGCTTTCTACTAACATTCGTTATTTTGATGACACAACGTTCGTTGCCGCCGCTGTCTATCATAAGTAAAGTTCATTACTTTTGAGCTTGAAGCGTGTTGCTAGAAATGGGGGATGAAAGCGAACCGAGGCAAATGTTAACTCTTTTCTTCTTCTTGGGATAAAATCTCAATAGACAACAAATCGATTGAAAACGAGGATTGTTTGTGTCTTATGGTTCTAGGATCCTCAGCTGGTATTAGCAGAAGATTAGGAATAGCAAGTTCTACATTTGTACATATGGAGCAGGAATAGCATATAAACGGCAGTAAGTCAAGATTCACAATGCATTGATGGTTTCTATTGCTATAAATGCAAGTGTAACATGGACTATCCTGGCAGAGCATGAGAGGAAGTTTAATGTCTTTGAAATCATATGTTTAAAAAGTATACGTGAAGTAACTTTGCGACATAGACTACGAAATACAGATATCAGAAAGGGGTTTATTATTAACAGATCAATCAACAACGTTATTCGAACAAAAAAGGTTTGGACATGTTTCCCGGCTTCTAGACGCTAGATATGTAAAGAAATCATTTCAAGAAAAGTTGATTCAAGAAAGATGAAGAGGACGACCACCAAATATACTAAACAGTCAGATAACGGTTTAGACTGGCATGCTGCTCCTTATAGCCGAAAGACTGCCCCAAGCCCATGCTAAATGGCGGAATTCTGTTTTCAAGCAGGTGGCGAAGATCTCTGGAATATACATAAGTCAAGTAATTCAAGTTTATATGAAGTTGAAGCGTTGTAGGAGAGTCAACATATAAAATTCACCAACTTATTGGGATATGTCGTTTTGCATTTACTGTTATTTTAGATTTTCTGTTATTTCGTTTTTTTTTCCTTGATTATTTTTCCCTTTTATTTTAGTTTTCTTTCGTTCGGTTTTTTCTTTTTTATGTCAATTTTCTATTTTTATGTCACGTTACTTATTTATTTTTTTCTTTAATTATTTCTTCATTCATTGCTATTTTCTTTCTTTAATTCTTTTTTTCCAATTTTAATTTCATTCCTTTCATTCTTTCGTTGTTTTCTTTCTAATATTTAATTTATCACGTGTTGCTTCTTTCTTTCTTTCTTTCTTTATATCCATTTATTTTATTCTGACGTTTTTTAACTTTGTCTATCCATTGAAATGTATTATCATGATTGCTTTACTTAATTTGCTGTAAAAATAGTTTTCAAAGCTAGACCTAACCTTACTTATTGTTTTATTAAATTTTAAAATAATAATACATCTTTTGTAGCGTTAAGAATCTAATTTCACATGTCTATGCATTAATGACCTGATGTTGTATTAGGTCGGTTAGATGAGGCAAGACATAATTTCGTAAGTATTTTGCCATTATTCGATATGAACTTGGGCCATATTAAAGATGTCGTCGGTAAATAAGATATCAAACCACGAGTGTTGATTGCGTTCCATATCTTATGATAAAATTCTTACTGAATGCTTCTTTGTGTGCATCCCATAATCATTTTTCATCAGACACTGCTGCACATGTAGTCAACCTGATGGTAAACAAATGTATCAGTTTACTTGCCGATTCAGCTATAGATGCTTCTTGAAATGAAGCATTTCAGTGTTTGTCATCCCCAAGTTGTCCATGTGCAATACATGCATCTCTGAATGTATTCATAACTTGACAATTTATCATTTTACGGTCATTGAAAATGAATATATCCTTTGTTTTGTTAAGTTACAATGACAACTGAATTTATAGATTACGGAATTAAATAGTTTTTGCAAACCAGTTACATTAAAATGTATATCGTGCATATGAATATTTTGTGCATATAAAAAGGGTTTTATATCAAGTCAATCTCACCACATCTGCTGTAAACGCTAATGTAGGTCTATAGATTACAATGTCGTGCATCAGAATGATACAATTGAGGAACGATTTACTAGTCAACAGTTAAGTCGGCGAAATCCACGAAACAGACAGGCGTCTATTAATAAAGGCTCTGTCGCCATGTAGCAATTGGGAATGAAATATTCGATGAATTAATGATGCAATTAAAGTCACCCGGCCGGTTGTCATCTTGTGAAATTCACTAATGTTTACATTATCAATATTTTGCGTCATTCGTATTCATTCATTTATCCAAATACATACGATCCAACCATTACGAAGTAAAAGATTAGATAATGACCCAGACCCCATTGTGTAGAGTAACGCTTGCACAATCACGAGAAAAATATCAAACATTGAGTAGACGGTGACTGATATATACTAAACAATCTGATTGCTCAGCCAAGAACTCGGGTTAGAAGATATGAACATTTTGAAATATACAGCAGTTAGGTTACAGCAGTTAGTACGGCCTATGTTGCCATGACCCGCTAGATAAGTAGTCAAAGATCGTATGAATTTATGATGTAACACACCGGTAGGTGTTGTTGTGATTAAATATTATACATATTCAAAGGAGTTTGTGACCATTAATATACCAATCTATTTCAATACATGCTGTTGACATGAACAAATAATGAAAATAAAGATGGATAGTAATAGCAAGTCACAATGAGGATGTGCATTATAAAGTCACCCAACGATGACGATAATAATATCGCTTGTCCCTGTTGTTAAGTGTTTACTTCGTATGTGCGTTTCGTCTTACAAGCAAAACAAAACCCATTACACACACCATAGAATTATACATGTAAATCGCGGTTGGGACATATCGGGTTTATTTATCACCAATTATTTTGGGTAAGGCATTAATTTACTTCCCCCTAGATAAGCATGGGTGTGTGTTTGGTTGATAAATACCGCCACGGACTATCGGATCTATCGTGCCAATTATACACCAATAGCGTTGAGAAAAGTATGAACCAGCTACGGGGAAATGTCGTCACTTGCATTCAATGAATCCTTTACAATAAATAGTAGGATTGTGCTACGGCATTAAATAGCACAAAAATGGTTGATATGCCGTAAAAGACAAAAAAATAATTAGATTGATATCAATAAACAGAAATATGTAGGATGTTAGCCCTTTTTCTGTCAAATGTTTACAATTACTCGAAATAAAGACTTGCTCTCCATTGACTATTCTAGAAAGGTTTATATAGAAAAAGTGGTCGGTTAATTATTATTTGTGGGATGGCTCGTTGACCCATTGATAAGTTTATGATTCATCAACTCGAGTGAAAAGCCTGATATTCAGGAGCACTGTAAAAGCGTTTTCATTTAACATATACATCTCTATTAATGAAGTTGGGTCGTTTGTCAGAATGACAGTGACATTTAAAAGCTTCATTCATATACAAATTAAAAGAACTTCACATTTATCAAATACTCAACATGGCCACACATCACACTTATTTGGCCAAAGTCTTTTACATATTCATTTACAAAACAACATTCTACTAATTTATTATTCTTATTAGTGTTTTCTCAGTCATTGTCTGCTTGAGTTTTACTGTCATATTTACATATTTTTACATCGTAAATACAGAATGAGCATTTTAGATGAGAATTGTTATTCAAAGTATTTGCTGGTGAAAATACTTCCCTGGTAGCGATACAGTTAAACGAAGCACACACCCCAAAAACAAAAACACACATACACAAACTGCGGCCAAGAAAACAAAATCGACAAGAAAAGAATTGGCCATAGGTCGTCGGTGCTTGACTTTGTTTTTACCTGTTACCCTAGTTCTGTTTCTTCTCTGCGAATTTTGCCTCCACTTAGCAAGAGTTATCATGTAGTTTTCAGCTTTTGGCATGCACACTTCGTTTGCACTGCCACCTTTCTCGGATAAGCCGAGAACAAAAGTATTCCGCTATGAATCATGATCTAACTACAGCGGCCTACCGATGAGTTAGATTGACATAGCCTCGCTGAGTATCTGACTGTTGAAACGATGAGGGCATGAATAAAGAAATTTATATTGCACCTTACGGGAGACGTCAAAACACAAGAAACAAAGACTTATTCGATTGAACCGTAGGAGGACCGCTTTCTTAGAAAGGATCTCTGAACTTTGGAATACACTTACCAAGAGAAGTAATACATACGCTAACAACGCAGGAATTCAAAGTGAATTTCGACAGGTGCTGGACTACTGTACCTTCTTCTGTTTAAATTTCTACCATCCGTTCCCTGCATCGCAACTGAAGTATGTTTATTTTATTTGTTTGCCAAATTAATTGAATTGAATTGAACTTTGTCATTGAATCAATTTTTATCCTTTAATCCAACGTTTCAAATGTAAGGAAAACAATACAATTTGCATTTTCGGTTCTTATCCGCGTAAGGGTTGCTTCCCTTTCTAAAAAAAACAAGACAGTTTATTGTGTTATGTAGATGACCACATCGGATCTTAACTCGCCAATTATTTAGAAGATTCATTTTAACTAATGAATAAAATAAACAAAATACAAAATTGAAAAATAGATTTTATTTCAAGAATTTCTTTTCATCTATGGAGATTATTATTTCTAAACAAATCCATTTCGCCGATTACAGCGCAATACGTTAAATAAATTGAAGCGTATGTCATCCCGCAACTGGCGGTTATTCGGTTGGATAGATAATAGCCTAGTGCAACATAAAGTAGCACTTAGTATTCGAGAAACAAAGAAAGAAAGGCGACAGACTAACAAGGTCATTTCGGTACTTTATCAGATTAAGACTCGAGCTAACTTTGATCCCAACCCCGACCCTAATACTGACCCTGACCCTGAACATGACCCTAACTCTTATGCTAACGTTAACCCTACCCCCTACCCTGACCTTGACCCCAACCCTGACTCTAACCCTAACCTTAACGACGGGGTTAAAAGTTAGCCCGGGTCCTAATCTGAATAAACACCGTAATTTCTTACCTAGATTATTCACTCCTTAGATTTTCGAAATATTTCAATATTTCGATGAGATATTTTAACGCACAGGATTTTCATATCTAATGATCTTTTTATTTTGAGAAGTCAGTTAGTCAGAAAGACTTAGATTAAGTCGGAGAGCGGCGTGCCTGTGACTCCATCCCCTTTATTATCGAACGAGTCACTTTTCTTAAAACCCAGTTTGCTCAACGATCCTCAGTTTTCTTCATTTCAGATCATTTTTTGACAAAGACCAGAGGACTGGTCGAAATATCAAAATAAAAACAATTAAGAAAACAACACACCACCAATCATCTATAATATATATATATATATATATATATATATATATATATATATATATATATATATATATATATATATATATATATATATATATATATATATATATATGGTACACGTATTGTATTAGTTTCTGTAGATGTAAATCCGTTGAAACTAAAGTGTTCATGAAAAGTGCTCAATAACAATAGAGCTGTTCTTAAGTATAATTTCTTTATTCATACAAACATTATTCGTTACATACGTGCATCGTCAATCTTTTTAGACCAAAGAAGACAGAGAAGTTCGATGGATTTGGAAAACTTTCCCTTTAAATAAATCTTTTTGGGAAATGAGATATTTTTTATAATTATTATCGGATTACATTCTTTACTTGTTAACTCTTTCAATTATTTTCTATCTTTTTTATCATTTTTATTACCCGCCTTGTTATTCTTTCCTTGTTCTATTGTGTTATTACCTACTTAGCCTGGATTCCTTTCTTCTCTATTAAACACTTCAAAGTTTTAATCTATTTACAAACATATTCAAGCATAGATATTTTATCTTTATATTAAATACACACGTGTACACAAATTAATAGATACACAAGTACATATATCAGCAAACATATATATACATATATAAAAATAAAAAATGACAGACACAAATATGTATACAAATATCCATACACAGATATACACATATATACAGATATATACATTTTTAAGCATACATATCTGATCTTAATATAAAATACACACGTGCACACAAATTAATAGATACACACGAACACATATAAAATATATAAACACACATATGTATACATATATAAAAATAGCAAACACAAATATATACGAATATATCTATACACGGATATACACATATATACACATATATACCATATACATATGTTTATATAATATACCTACCCACAAATATACATGAACATGTTCGTACAGTGCATATATAAATAGACACAGAGGCATATAAATATGTCCATAAACCTATGATCACGTACACACGACATAAATATATAAATCAAAATATACAACTTTTACACCTGTATAAACATACCCATACATATAATATATTAGTTCATGTATCCATATCCATGCGTACGCATATATCTGGATCCAATTATACACATACACGCATGTATACATATATACACATACATATAAACATATAAACAAATCATACCAATACATGAACACATACACATATATATACACCACTACATATGTATATATATAGACACCGTTATATATACATATATAACATACATAAACCATACATACATGTATATACATATAAACCATTACAGATACATGCACATATACATACATATATATATATATAACATAAATATACATAAGACCATTATATATGCACGCAGACAACATACACACACATACACATGTGTATACAGACATTTGTATGCATGCACACAAACACGGACACATGTACACAGACATCGATATTTCTATAATTAAAACTTAAGTGTTAATATCATTTATTATTGCTCCTGTCTATCTCAGTTCAATTTGCTTACATGTATACCTACTCTAGTATTAATACAAGGAACTTACAAGATAAGTACTGTAAATACAAGCAAACTAATTAAATATAGCGTATGTAATTACAATATGAATCTCTCTCTCTCTCTCTCTCTCTCTCTCTCTCTCTCTCTCTATATATATATATATATATATATATATATATATATATATATATATATATATATATATATATATATATATATATAAACAAGTTGTAACTGTGAGGAAGTTCCAAAATCATATCATTATAGGGTGAGGTGAAGTGATTTTGGATAATATAGATTACTTAAGTTTAAAAATATAAAGACATCAGAATTTAGAATTAAAAAATGATAATAATAAAACTAAAAAGATTACGAATAACTACTATCACTTTATTGACTGTTACTTCATTGTTAGTATAAGAAATACTCAATTTTTTTTTAATAATTTTATTTTATTTTATTTATTATGATTTTTTTCATAGTTTTCTTTCACACAAAATACATGCCATGATATACCTTAGTTCTGGGATTTAGATATGTTTAAAAGAACTAGAAGAAGTCTTAACCGCTTTCTGGTGTTGATTTGTAATGTGTCCACGTTAGGCTCGAAATACATTTATAGTCAAGTATGTGCGTATCCATCGTATGCTAGGCAAACACCTGTGAAATTGTTATTTGAGAAAATAAAACAAACAATTTAATACAGGAAACCCACTTCTTAGTTTATTAATTTTCTCTAAAACAAATTCACGTTGTTTTTAAAAAGATTACGCATTAAATACTGACGGATACATTTTTACCGGTTTTTGTATTCCGTCATTGGCTGATGACGGACGAAAGTCCTTCGAAAATGATCACTTTCTTTTTTTTTATTTTTACATGATTCACCCCAAACAAGGCAGGCCGCCACTGTAGGCGTAAGGGGCTACTGAGAAAAAGGAAAAGGGGAGAAGCATTGGTGGTTCAGCTTAAATTGGGATCTGAGCAGCGAGATGTCTGTTTACATTAGTTTTAAATTTCTGCATGTCAGTACTGTAGGAGAAACAGGGGGCAGGGAGGGAGTTCCAGAGGCCAGCAGCACGAGGAAAGAAGCTATTTGAGTAGAATGCTCTCCGGCATCTGGGGACCTCCACAGTGAATGAATGTGATTTAGTAGAATGTCAAGTTAGTCTAGTGAATTTACGTCGAGGGGGCACCAGAGTAGCCAACTCATCGGAGCATAATTCATTGAAGTATTTGTAAAACAAACATAAGGATGCTACATTGCGGCGATGGGACAGGGGCTGGAGCTTAGCTGACAGTGAGGAAACTATTAGGTTAACGACTCTTTTTTGGACTTTGTCAAGGAGGGAAAGACTAGTAGATGATGCACCAGCCCAGATGTGGCAACAATACTCCATGCATGGGTGAATGGTGGCTTTGTAGAGATACAGGATAATGTCAGGTGTAAGGAGTCCACTAGCACGGTAGAGGGAGCCAACCTTCTTTGCGGCAGCCTTGGCAATGTCTTCAATGTATGTGTTTCAATTCATGTTACCTGTGAAGGTTAGGCCAAGGAGTTTGAATGATGAACTCTCAGGTAGGGTGTTATTTGCCATGACAATCGATGGTTGGAGAGGCTTCTTGTAGTTGTTGAAGGAAAGGAGCTTTAAAAAATAACAAAACAATATATTGGTGCTTCTAATTGTCCTAATGCTGTTTGTATGAATCTGGATATCCTCCAAATAAAAAGAATTATTTCTGTTTTTCAGGAGAGGTTTAAAAAAGTTGATACCAGAAGGACTTCTGGTGTCGCCGGGATGTATAACTTAGTGTCTCGCTGGTGAGTTTTTCTTTATTCTTACCTCAATTTGTAATAGTAAATATTTATATTCCATTAGAAGGATTAGCCGCCTGCGTCGGGTTTCTAACGTCATCATAGTCTGCAGATCAGCTCAACTGGAAAAAGATGTTCTTTAATTTAAATGTGAATAAAAAACATGAATATTTTCTTTTTTAAACAGTAAACGTTTTCAGAATCTTCTTTTTCCGTGTGAATCAGATGGTTCTGGTGTTGGCATTAGTTTCCCCGTTTCTAGTTAGAAATCTTTCTTGAAAACATCGGGTACTTACGGCAAGGACCACGAGAAGGTTATCAACATCCCTAAGTGACAGTGGTGCTGTGTAACCGACTGGATTCAAACTTGGAACACCCAGGTCTTCAGTCCGTGTTGATATCTACTTAACAACCGTCACCTCCCGTTTTTGTAATGAAAACATCTTATCATTAAATACATTATATTAATAGATACTTTTTTCAAATTAAAAATCTAAGACAAACTAACAAACAATATTCTTTTTTTACTTACGGATTGAGGCAACCTACGACTGATGTTTATTTCTCTGTTAAGTTTAGCTTTTGAATCAAAATACTGTCAAATAAATGTAACCCTATTCAAAGTATTTGTGAAATGAACACATGAAATACATTTTATGTGTGTTTTCTATTACAATAAAGACTTATCTATCTCTTTATCTCTATTTACATAGGCCTTTTATCGCACCAACTGTGAGATTAAAACGTCAAATTAATACATACAATAGAAGAAAAAACACTTTCTAAGACATTGATCATGTGTACACGACAGGCATCATAATTATACCTACTTTGCATATTACTTTGCAAAAGTCCATCCCAGTAATTACTTATTCGTTTTCATTGTTTCCTAATTTCATGATAAAATGTTACTGTAACGCATTCACTCATATTCACGCATATTTTTTTATCGGGCATAAACTCTTGGCATTTAGAGTTAGTCTTTCCAGTCAATTTATTTCTGAGGTTTCGATTCTTGTATTTCCTCACTTTATCCGGGCAACACCGGAATAAAGGCCCCGCTAATTGCTTATAAAATCAATATTCAATACTTAAATTGAAAATAGTTTAATATTTGGGTGATAATGATTGATGTATCCAAGGTGTTTGACAAGGTCTGGCATGAGGGTTTTCTCAGGAAAATTATTTTGTACGGTATTACCGAATAAATATTCGATATAATCAGATCCATCTTAGTTTTGAAAAAAAAGCAAACAAACAGGTCGTTCTCGATGACCGTACATAAATTATTACATCGTATTAGCGCGGGTGTGTCCCACGGGTAGATAGTTGGGCATTTATTATTCCTGATTTTCATAAAGTACCTTTCTAATTCAATTGCGTCCGAGATGGGTATATGTGTTGATTACACCACGCTCTTTTCTCGACATGCGGGTAAACCAGCACACATGTGTCCAAGGTAATGTCTGAATCCTAAGAAAATCACCCCAGTAGTAGAATGGGGCAAAAATGGAGTATTACCTAAAATGCTACCAAGAAAAAGCTGCTTCCTTTAACGATTATTAGAAACCTTTCCAGCCACCGATTGTCATGGCAGATATCACCCAGCCAGAGACCCTAACGTTCAAGCCCTTCGGCTTAGAATTCACAGGGAACATGAATTAGAATAAATATATAGAAGACATAACCAAGTCTGCTGTAAAGAAAGTGGGCTCCCTCTACCGAACAAGAACGCTTCTCACATCCGCCACAATTCTATATCTCTATAAAACCACCATTCGCTCATGCATAGAGTATTGTTGCTACATCTATGCTAGTGCACCAACCATACGTCCTTCCCGCTTGGATAGGGTACAATAAAGAGTATGTAACCTAACAGGTCCCGCACTGTCTACCAACTTCTAACCCATGTCACATCGTCGCAATATTGCATCTCTGTGCTTCTTTTAAAAGTACTTCCACGTAATGTTCTCCGACGAACTTACGTGAACTTGTACTCCCTCAACGTAAATAACCCCGACCCACCCGACTTACAGCAAAATCCCACCTCTTCACTATAGAGGTCTCCAATTGCCGGGAATATTTCTACTCTAATAGCATCTTACTTCAAGCCGTTTACTTTTGGAATTCACTCCCTGTGTCTAAACATATAAACATATACACATATCTAATTTAACATGAATAGAGACAAACATGCCGCTTAAGTATGTGATAATGACATTTCTTATTGAGCGCCTATAATTATATCCTTAGTAATAAATAGTAACCCGATGTAACGCGTGAACAACTAAAATACTCATCTGTGTTTTACTTTCGAATACATTGAGAATTGTATCTATCAGTTTCCACCTGAAAACCATTTCAGATATTATCGAAAACCTTGCGAATTAGTCCATTTCGGGCTTACGGACAGACCGTATTCTAATAATAGTACATAAGCTTTCTATAAATAATGCAAATAACATGCTATATGTTAAAAATCAACTTCATATTATCATTAATATTGTTTCAATATAATAAAACATAGGTATTACCAGACATGTTTAGTATCTTTGTTGATTAAATAACAATGTTCACATGTTTGAGTTGAATGTTGCATTTTTATCATTATTAGCCAGAACAAATGGACGTTTGATTTATATGGAACACCACCAGCAGAATTTAAATCGAGAAATGTAAGTATCTAAAGTAAGTGAGTAATAATAATGAAGTTAATAGCTTAATTACAAGTAAATCATAATAAACTAAACATAGGTTTCCGGACAAACATTACGCAGAATTAAATATACATTTCCATGAAACAAACGCATTCAGGTGTGTATATATTTGTTTATCTTTCTACGTTTCTATTTATCTGATGCAAATATTATGAAAGAACAAAGAAAAAATAGTCAATATGTGACATACCGTACTGGATCTTCTGATAAATTACGACAGACAATTAAACAGTTTAACTTTGGCAAGGCACCTGGTCGTGACGGTATCCTGCTTAAATATTTATGTTTAGAAGCAAGGAGATAATAGCAGCGATAAAAACCTTTTTAATGCTAAATCAAACACTTTCCATATTCTGATATTTTGTAGTACACATTGGTTGACATGAAGCACATCATAATTTAGTTTCGTGTTTAATGTTTTATCTTATAATCCTCCCCAAAGATCATAGCAATGTTTACTCTTGCAGATGGACAATCATACACCAGGCGTACTATTATGGAATTAGATTCGGAGTCGTTAACAAGTTTGTTTACTTTTACAGCAACCTACCAAAAAAAGATAAGATAAACCTACGCGCTGAGACTGGCATTATGGCTTGTAATAACAAAATTGATGAATTCAGAAATGATGTTAAAAATTAATCAGGATATTTTTTCGATCCAGAATAAAACACATCCCCCCTGCAATACGTCAGGGCTGTCTAAATAATTTGAATAATTTAGTCAACACATCCGGGTCAGCTATTGCTGACTATCTTTTAAATAGCGCCGAATGTGCGTCGGCTTACACTAGTGACTGATTTTCTGTCATAAGTAGATCACATTCGTTATTCCACATTACAGTCCTGGAAGCTATATATATTAAGTCATTTTAAACCCTACCTTTGTAAACTAAAGGAGTGGCTTCTAGGACCTAATGTGATCCACTTGTAACCCTTTCCCCCCATTTTTCCCCCTAAACTTATCACTGGTCTTCATTCTACTTTTTTAAGTTGTTAGTCGTAATGCTTGATGAGTGTGGACGAAAGCCGGCTTAGTATATTCCTGTATTGTTTTTTTTCCTCTCATTTTTACACTTTTCCCTTTCATTCCCCCCCCCCCAAAAAAAAAATGTCACAAACGTCTATATTCCTTGCTTTAATAAAAGTTTGTACCACTAGAAATTTATTTAAAATATTATATTAAAAACTCCTGGAAAACATAGAGAATTGAGTTTGCCGTTAGACTATCATTGACTTAAAAGGAAGTAGATGATGCGTCGTGGCGCGGATATACGCTCTTCTGTGTGCTAGTCTCTTTATAGTGTGTTCATTTATTTAACTTTCAGGTCGAAGACCCCAACGTTTTGCCAGATTACCATTTCAGAGACGATTCCTTGCTCATATATGACATCATCCACAAATATGTCACGGACTATGTCAACCTTTACTATGGTAAATATTTTTTTCTATATTCTTGCAAACAATATTTATGGATTACAAGCAGAACGAAACAAGATATGTTTTGAGAGCAAATAGCTTTATCAATTATGAAAACAATGATAAACCTTCTCGACAAAAAGTTAGAAATTGTATCTACCCGTAAAAGTAAAGTTAAATATCACTAAAGAAAGAAAGCAAGCTGAAACATATATGCATATATGTAATCAATAATGTTTGTATAAATAAAGATTTATACTATATATATATATATATATATATATATATATATATATATATATATATATATATATATATATATATATATATATTATTAGATAAAATGAAAGAATAAATAAGGTGCGAATCAAATTTTATTACAATTCAAAGTTCAAGCAAAGTAATTGAAAGTCTTTAACCCATGTGTTTTCAAAGAAAATTCTTCTAGTCAGAGGATCATTACCGCAGTGGAATTACAGCGAGTAAATAAAACTTTACTTTGAAAACATAAAAATAAAAATATAAAAATATAATAATAAACAAAATTAATAATAAAATTAATAATAAAAATAAAGATATGCAACACAAATTGTATCGACCAAAAACATATATTTAAGTTGAAATACTCCATCAAGGTACGGCTAGAAATCATATTGATTAAAGTAGAATCAGGAGTCAAAATATCTACGTCAAACATCAGATGAATTTTCACAAGTTTCGTTCAGAAGTTTTTCAAATACTAGACAAACTGTCTAGGGCAGGAGAGTCTAGTATGTTATAATAATTGATGAAGTAAATAAAATAGTAAAGTCTATCCTAACGATTGAGACCTGGTGTGATATATTTATGCCTCAGTCTGTATATGACGAATATATAAGAATAATTAACTGGTCTAGCCGCACTGATGAGCTGTGAAACAGCGAAACAGTCTGTATGTGGATATATATATACTTGTTTGCAATATAGTATGAAAAATCCCAGCAGAGTGCTCGATTAATTAAGAATTAAAGTTAAAAATTAAGAGCATAATATTTATTTATTTTGGTACAGAAAAATTAGTACAACATTCGTACGGTCAGTTCCACAACAGATGACAAAAGAAGCTGAAGAGAACCGGATAGCTAAGACTTTCCGTGCTTGAAACCGACGGTACGAATGTTGTACTTATTTTTCTGTACCAATATATATATATATATATATATATATATATATATATATATATATATATATATATATATATATTTAGGCAACAAGTCATTATCTAAGCAAGCGTTGTTGAACATCACGGAACTTTCGCGTTTGTATATTTTCCTCGTGAGGTTCTCAAACCGTCGAGCCATCTTTCTGGTTTCAGGTGGCAATCCGTATAGTACTTCGCCGATAGTTTTTAATTCGGCCATTTTCTCGAGCGCTTTCGACTTTCGTAGTCGTCTTCAGGATTAGGGTTTTGTTTGTTTTTTGTTTTTTTAAATTTAAAGAAGAAGACTAGAGTTAGTGTTTTATAGTTATCGCTACGGCCAAATGAAAGAGGGAAGAGGGTGTGTGGTTGAGTTCATTTTATTCTATCGTTTGTGTGTTTGGTTTTATTGTTTACTTATTTATTTTGTTAGTTCTTATTTTTTGCTATTATTTATTTCTGTATTATTATTTATTCCTATTACTATTATTACTATTATTTATTTATTTATTTATCAATTTATTTATTAATTTATTTATTTTGTTTTTACTTAATTTCCATTTAATTATGGAATACTTTTAATATGTTGGTACCTGTGTTGAAAGCTATTTTGTTAATGTTAGGCTGTTTAGTTTTAATGAATATTGCTTCTAGTATTTTAAGTCTGTTTGTGCAGTTATTTTTGTGTATTATTTTCGTGTTAGATATTAATATTTTCCGTATATCAGCCGACTGTAGTCTTTTGTTATGTGTAATAATGTGACGTTAGATGGCGCTGGTATCGGATAAATGGTTAGTTAGGCGTCGAGAGAGAGGTGTTGTAGTGTGGCCAATATAGGTGTTATGTATTTGTTCTGTTTGGGTTGTAGGGAGACATTCCTTAAAAGGGCATGAGAACATGTATATAACGTTAGTTTGGCTAAGAGTTGTATTGACAGTGTTATTTTTAATAATTAGGTTATTTGTTTTAAATTTTGTATAGTAAATTATTAGTTTGATCTTTTTTTGTTGGTCGTTAGGTTTAGTGTATCATTTTATTATGTGAAGTATTGCTTTTTCGTCAAGTTTGTAGTTAGGGTGCGTCTGGTTTTTGTAATAGAGGTTGATCGTGTCTTTTTTGTTATGGGCTTTATTTTTGCTTTTGTCGTGTATGGAGTTTATAAATGATTTTATTTGTTCGTCGACTATTTTATTGGGGAAGTTGTTGTTAATTAATGTTTGTTTAATATTGGTTAATTCTTTATAAAATATTTGTTTGGATTAGGATATAGTGTGTGCGCGATGAACGAGATTTTTAATAAGAGCTATTTTATATTTTTGTGGGCATTCACTATGATAGTTGAGGAGGCTCGGGTTGTTATTTGTGGGTTTTTTATAAGTTGATGTCATGTATTCTGTAGGATTGCTGGAGTCGATTAATACGTCGAGAAAGGGGATTTTATTGTTAATGTTGAATTCGGTTGTGAATGTAAGTACCGAGTGGGTTTCGAGTGTTTGTTTGAGTTTTTTTATATTTTCTTGGGATTCTGTGGCGATGAAGATATCATCTACGTAGCGAGTGTATATATTAGGTTTAGATGTTGGGTCGGAGAAGATTGTATTTTCTATATTTGTCATGTAATATTCGGCAAAGGTGGGGCCTAGGGGGGATCCCATCGAAATGCCATCTATTTATATATATATTTTGCCGTTGGGGTCTGTGAAAGGGACTTGTGTGGTGCATGTAAGTAGGAGTTTTTCGAGGGTTTTAGGTTTTATTGCTGGAGGGGGTATGGTGCTGTGTTTGTAGACTTTGTTTAGAATTATTTTAATGGTATCTTTTATTGGGACGTTGGTAAATAAGTTTTCTGCGTCTAAGGAGGCGGTTATGAGGTTTTTGGGTGAGTGTGATTTGAGTAGGTGTATGAAGTCGGTTGTAGATTTTATATTATATTTATGTGGTATATATGGTTGGATAATTTTATTGATAGTTTTTGATATGTGATATACTGGTGTAGGTATTTGGGAGATTATAGGTCGTAAGGGGTATCCTTTTTTATGTGTTTTTATTTTTCCGTAGATATAGCCAGGTTTATAGTCTCCTATGATTTTACTGAGTTTTATTGTTCCTATTTCTGCGTTGTTCGCAGTGATTATATGGTTAATTTGTTTTTTTAGTTGTTCGGTAGGGTTTTTTATAAGTAATTTACATTTTATATATATATATATATATATATCTATATATATATATATATATATATATATATATATGTAAAGGAGTAAGGCTACCAACATTTGTAGAATGTTTTTTTCAACATTTATTTATTATTTTGTTGTTTTTTTCAACATTTATTTATTATTTTACCATTTTATGATTTTATATATAACGCGTTTCAAGCGGTGGCCCGCTTTCATCAGATATGAAAATCCATTTGAAGAAATGTCTTTCGATTCGAGCAAATGTTGTTTTATTTGTTTTTGCGCATGCGTGGGTTTGCGGGTGTGTGGGTATCTTTGATTTTTATTTTTATTTTTATTTGTCATTTTTCCTGTTTCTCTTGGTCAAGTGCGTGTTACTCATCCATGATCCATCGGTCATCCTAGCCTTCTAGGGTGCGGGAGATTTTCTTTTGAAATTTGATACTTTTTATTGCTTTTTGTCTCCAAAAGTTGAAGTGGTGTCTGCGCGCGTGTGTGTCCGTATGTGTGGTCTGATCTTGAGTCTTGTGAATAGGTGGGCGATACATACACACACACACACACAAACACGCACACACACACCCATGCGATCGCACCCACAGGCGTGTGGTTATAGTGACAGAGAGGGGGATAAAGGTTGAATTATATACATATACATACATATACACACACACACATATATATATATATATATATATATATATATATATATATACACATACATACATACATACACACACACACATACATATACACACATATTTGCAAAAGATAAATTAATGCAAACGGTCCAAATAGATTTGAACTTGGTTTGGCCGATTTCATAGTTCGGTATTTTATGTGCAAATTTAATGTCTATTGTAAATGACTCATTTAACACAAGTTGCTATTTGACTCATAGCTGTGTAGAAGTGCGCAATAAGAAGTTATGTACTAATATTATCTTCCTTGAATAAGAATTTTCCAGTCTATAGATAACTATAAATAGTTATTTATGTTTGTACTTAACTAGAGGTGGATAAAGTGTGATCAAAGTGTGTGTTGTTAGAGTTATGATCTGTTTAATGTTGGATTAAATTTAAGTATGAAGTTTTTTTCTTGTGTTAGTAAGTAAGTGTAGTCTTGGCTTTGGAAAATTGGCATTATTTTGAATTTTCCTCCGCTGCATGAGTGCACATGTTGGGAGACGAATAATTTACGGTTTTCTTTGATTTTAATGTTGCTTTTATGTAAAGATACTCTATTATTAAATGTTTTCGTCGCACCTATATAAGCTTCATTACATGTTGTACATTCTAGCACATAGACAACGTTCCTGGAGGTGCAGTTAAGGTCTTTTTTTATTGTGAATGTTTGTGTTGGGTTTTTAAATGTGACCCCTTGTATTGTGTGTTGGTTGAGTTTAGATGAACCAACACACAATACAAGGGGTCACAAAATGCAACAAGGAAAGATGTGGGGTCTGTGACATAATAATGGAGGGGAACTCATACACATTTAAAAACCCAACACAAACATTCACAATAAAAAAAGACCTTAACTGCACCTCCAGGAACGTTGTCTATGTGCTAGAATGTACAACATGTAATGAAGCTTATATAGGTGCGACGAAAACCTTTAATAATAGAGTATCTTTACATAAAAGCAACATTAAAATCAAAGAAAACCGTAAATTATTCGTCTCCCAACATGTGCACTCATGCAGCGGAGGAAAATTCAAAATAATGCCAATTTTCCAAAGCCAAGACTACACTTACTTACTAACACAAGAAAAAAACTTCATACTTAAATTTAATCCAACATTAAACAGATCATAACTCTAACAACACACACTTTGATCACACTTTATCCACCTCTAGTTAAGTACAAACATAAATAACTATTTATAGTTATCTATAGACTGGAAAATTCTTATTCAAGGAAGATAATATTAGTACATAACTTCTTATTGCGCACTTCTACACAGCTATGAGTCAAATAGCAACTTGTGTTAAATGAGTCATTTACAATAGACATTAAATTTGCACATAAAATACCGAACTATGAAATCGGCCAAACCAAGTTCAAATCTATTTGGACCGTTTGCATTAATTTATCTTTTGCAAATATGTGTGTATATGTATGTGTGTGTGTGTGTATGTATGTATGTATGTGTATATATATATATATATATATATATATATATATATATATATGTGTGTGTGTGTGTGTATATGTATGTATATGTATATAATTCAACCTTTATCCCCCTCTCTGTCACTATAACCACACGCCTGTGGGTGCGATCGCATGGGTGTGTGTGTGCGTGTTTGTGTGTGTGTGTGTGTATGTATCGCCCACCTATTCACAAGACTCAAGATCAGACCACACATACGGACACACACGCGCGCAGACACCACTTCAACTTTTGGAGACAAAAAGCAATAAAAAGTATCAAATTTCAAAAGAAAATCTCCCGCACCCTAGAAGGCTAGGATGACCGATGGATCATGGATGAGTAACACGCACTTGACCAAGAGAAACAGGAAAAATGACAAATAAAAATAAAAATAAAAATCAAAGATACCCACACACCCGCAAACCCACGCATGCGCAAAAACAAATAAAACAACATTTGCTCGAATCGAAAGACATTTCTTCAAATGGATTTTCATATCTGATGAAAGCGGGCCACCGCTTGAAACGCGTTATATATAAAATCATAAAATGGTAAAATAATAAATAAATGTTGAAAAAAACAACAAAATAATAAATAAATGTTGAAAAAAACATTCTACAAATGTTGGTAGCCTTACTCCTTTACATATATACTTTTCTCTCGTTGGAACTGCACTAATACTGCACTACCCTCTTTTCTATATATATATATATATATAATTTTATATATATATATATAAACTTAAAGAAAGAGGCAAAATTCCTTACAAAAACATGATTTTGATGCACATATTTTTTTATTAAAGTCAAAATAAAAAAATAAAAACAATATATTTATTTTCATCTTGATTTTGTATCTAATAATTTCGCTTGATACGGGCCACGTCAGAGCTTTAGACAAATAAAAGGTATTAACCTTATTAACGAATATGTGCTTCATTTGATATAAATGTTTTTCTATTTGTAGATAATGACACGATTTTATTGGGAAATGCAAAACTGGCCGAAGGATTTGTCCAGAGACAAAGCAGAAGGTGGAATTGGTTTTGGGATAAGTCCATTTATCTATTTCGTTTCTGTACTAACAAACCAATCGAGAAAAGATTGATGAATTTGTTCTTTGAATTGGATTTCGACCAAAGGTTCATCGGAAATAGACGGAAATAATATATGAATTAAATATTTATTTTTATTTTCATGTCAACGATGTTTATATATATATACAAGTAATCTCTGTCTCTCTGTCTCTCTGTCTCTCTGTCTCTCTCTCTCTCTCTATATATATATATATATATATATATATACACAAGTAATCTCTCTCTCTGTCTCTCTGTCTCTCTCTCTCTCTCCCTCTCTCTCTCTCTCTCTCTCTCTCTCTATATATATATATATATATATATATATATATATTCTTTATTAATATATTGCGGTGCTTTGTCCAATGTCGGCAGATAAGCAATTCGGCCTTCTTTTTTTCTTCTGGTGTATTATTTAGTTATGGTAGTTTAAAGGTATATATTTATTATTAATCTATCTTAGCGCTTTCTTCACAGATGTAAATCAAATATCGGTGAACAGAGACTTCAAATATTTTGGTAGCAAAGGAATCTAAAAAGTAAATCTGAAAGCAATTTTCCTTTATTTAATTAAAAAATTTTGAAAGGAATTTTATAGTAAAATATTATTGAGTATTTGTTGTGAGGTACAAATCACCCCTATTGAAGAACTAATGGAAGCAACCATCTATAATAAATACCATGGTTGCAAAGACTCAAACGGAGGACATTCCTATCATGTGAGTGTCCACGTGTGGTATCTGTTCCGATGGATACTACACCCTATAGACCGGTGTTGTCTTGGCCTTCGGGGCATGATTCCGCCGGTCTATGGGTCTGTCCTGTGCAGTTCTAGGAGGTCCACCCTCCCAGGCTTTGCCTCTCCTCTTTGGGGAGGAGTAAGTTGATAGCTTGCTGCCTGAGGCGCCCCTACCGGGGAATGCCGACGGGGCTGTCCAGGCAATTTTTAATGGCTAAAGCGCTCACGTTCTCGGGCGCTGGCTTTTCAAATCCCACTTTCCGACCTTGTGTCACATACTCCTAACGTGGGTAGGTGTTAAATATCGAGGACATTCCTATTTTGTGAGTGTCCACGTGTGGTATCTGTTCCGATGGATACTACACCCTATAGACCGGTGTTGTCTTGGCCTTCGGGGCATGATTCCGCCGGTCTATGGGTCTGTCCTGTGCAGTTCTAGGAGGTCCACCCTCCCAGGCTTTGCCTCTCCTCTTTGGGGAGGAGTAAGTTGATAGCTTACTGCCTGAGGCGCCCCTACCGGGGAATGCCGACGGGGCTGTCCAGGCAATTTTTAATGGCTAAAGCGCTCACGTTCTCGGGCGCTGGCTTTTCAAATCCCACTTTCCGACCTTGTGTCACATACTCCTAATGTGGGTAGGTGTTAAATATCGAGGACATTCCTATCATGTGAGTGTCCACGTGTGGTATCTGTTCCGATGGATACTACACCCTATAGACCGGTGTTGTCTTGGCCTTCGGGGCATGATTCCGCCGGTCTATGGGTCTGTCCTGTGCAGTTCTAGGAGGTCCACCCTCCCAGGCTTTGCCTCTCCTCTTTGGGGAGGAGTAAGTTGATAGCTTACTGCCTGAGGCGCCCCTACCGGGGAATGCCGACGGGGCTGTCCAGGCAATTTTTAATGGCTAAAGCGCTCACGTTCTCGGGCGCTGGCTTTTCAAATCCCACTTTCCGACCTTGTGTCACATACTCCTATAGTGGGTAGGTGTTAAATATCGAGGACATTCCTATCATGTGAGTGTCCACGTGTGGTATCTGTTCCGATGGATACTACACCCTATAGACCGGTGTTGTCTTGGCCTTCGGGGCATGATTCCGCCGGTCTATGGGTCTGTCCTGTGCAGTTCTAGGAGGTCCACCCTCCCAGGCTTTGCCTCTCCTCTTTGGGGAGGAGTAAGTTGATAGCTTACTGCCTGAGGCGCCCCTACCGGGGAATGCCGACGGGGCTGTCCAGGCAATTTTTAATGGCTAAAGCGCTCACGTTCTCGGGCGCTGGCTTTTCAAATCCCACTTTCCGACCTTGTGTCACATACTCCTATAGTGGGTAGGTGTTAAATAAAGGACATTCCTATTCATGTTTTACCGCATGGTAGGAATCCGGTCATCTCCTACCACATTTAGTGGCGTTACTGTATTGCTATGAATAAATACATTGTATATTTTAACCTGTCACAATTTGTGGTTGTTATCTTTGTGACCCCTAGCACGGGTCTACAACAGTATTTCAAGAAATTATGTATGAAATATATTTTAAATTCAGAAATATCAATTTGGCGATATTTAAACTCATATTTTGAACTAAAATATTTTCTTTGTATGTTAACCTTTTATTTGTTAAGAACACAGACCAATATTTGCCATAAATAACTGTCGAAACAGATTTAAGTGTGTAGCTTATATTAAGAAAACTATTAACGACAAAGTAATTATGGACGACCTGGCTCTACTTTATATATAAGATGAAGTATTGAACTAAAATACTTACTGTGTATGCTTAACTATTTCTTATTAAGACTGATAATCAATATCTTGAGACTAGTTCCGAACCTCTGTCTTAGACTAAAAACCGGTTTATAGACAAAGGGAAATATGAAATACGAAAACTCATAAAAAATAAAGACATTTTAAAGATATTTTATCATTCAAACATTGTTGGCTAAATAAAACAGTATGTATATTGTTTTGGTCGGATTATTGTCCTCCACATACATAAATATAATTCAACAATTTCGCCAGATGTGAACTTCGACTTTCTATAGATGTATTATTCATTTACGGTAGTGTTTTTACCCGCATTTAAAGATGATTCTTACGAATCATTTGAGTACGTTGATGTTTTTTTTAAGTTACATACGATGAAATTATCATTTTCATGTTTATTTGCAAATTAATAAACAATCATGTGCAACACACACACACATATATATACATATATTTATATATATATATATATATATATATATATATATATATATATATATATATATATATATATATATATATATATGAGAGAGAGAGAGAGAGAGAGAGAGAGAGAGAGAGAGAAGGGTAGTGCAGTATTAGTGCAGTTCTAATTTGTCCCGGGCACAACAATAAAAGTGTTCGCCTCGACCTTACATCAAAATCTATATTTGTTTCAGCCTACTATATTTCCCAATCACATCAAAATCATTCAAGCGCCACCTTCCTAATCCATAATTTGTATTTTTTAAGGAGTGTGAGTCACCCATTTTGTTACCAGTACTCCCACTTCAACCCGGAATACCTGGCAGTGATCGAACTATGGATCAATCTATTGATTGCACACTATTAGTTTACAAAATGAATGAACGTACAAATAAATCATATAAAAACATTTGTACGGTTTGGGCATAGAATGACTCAACGCCGGTCGACATTCCGTAAAACCCAACAACTAATTATTAAAAGTGTTCGTAATATTTCTCTTCATCTATAAAATATTTAAAAAGAAACGTTTCATATTTATCACCATGTAGAGATATATTAAAAACCCTTCTAATGAACTACAGAACATTCTTAACATAAGTTAATGTTATTTATGTTTGTTTATACTATATGCATATATGTATTTCTTACTAGCGGAACCCGTCGCCCGGCGTTGCACGGGAGAAAGTACTACCTATTGCATGACGTCGAATAAAAAAAAGATACGGCCTATTGTCTTTTCTCCCTCGTCTACCGTGTTGGTGAATGTTTTACATTTAAAAAAAAAGAAAAAAGTGGTAGAGTAGAATGGGATCGAACGCTAAAACTGGCGATAATGAAACATGCTTTCTTACCGACTGCGCCACGCTTCCGGGTTAAAAACATATGTGAAAATAAGCCAATTAACCTAAGCTTGATTATTGGCATGCGTGTTAAATTAATGCCAGGCAAATAATAAATAAGAACCGATGTTTTGTCAAAATTAAACTGTGTTTATTAGTTCCCGGTGTAGTCAAAGTACAGAATTGTTAGGGAGGAAAGTTTTTGCTACAACCTATATGGAGTTGGTTTGTCCGATAGCCGTAGATAGTGGTCCAAATGTAATATTTAATGTTAGCTGGAAAAAATAATAACAATTTTACTAAAACACGCTCGAGTGAATAAGTGTAACATAATGGTGAGTTTAGTAGCCTGTGATGCATGTGGTTATTTTCCTATTCTCCGAGAAAGTACAGGGGAAAAATCGTCTTTATATATAAGAGAATAGATGTATACAAACATTTTTGGCTACAGATTTGCAGACATGTTTGAGTTCTATGTAGGAATCAGGTGGATCTCCTCACACCAAATTCTTAGTATGAAGATTCATAGCAAGAATCTGAGTATTCAAAACTGTGTATATATATATATATATATATATATATATATATATATATATATATATAAGTTACAAAAATAAAACAAAAACATATCATTCAAGTTTGAACAGAGATTTATATTATTAAGATGTCCAGTGGAAAAGTTTAGTCTCCTTATTTCTGGAAATTTCAGAAAAAAATTCCTCTTCAGATGATAAATTCTTGTAGATTACGAAAATGATTCAGTCAAGTTTAGTAAATATATGTATATATCTACACTATTTTCAAATATTATTTAGAAATAGTGTAGATATATACACAGAATAACATCAAAATATATTTTAGTTGATGAATTATCTCATTCGAGGATATCAACGATTTCTTACTTTTAGGCAGTTGTGAGTTGCAGCCAAATCTAATCCACTTGTCTGAAAAGTGTTACTTTGCAGAGTAAGTTTTATTTTGAGAAACATAGCGCCAAAGTCTAACAGATCAAACAAACTGGCAAATTTAGTATAAATAAAGAAAAAATAGCCCTCGTGCCCGGGACACAATTCGGTATAATCGTCACGATGGAACAAAAATAATAACTGTATTTAAATTACAATTATGTTTACACAAACACACACACACATATATGTATATATATATATATGTATAAATATATGTATATATATATACATATATTTATACATATATATATATACATATATTTATACATATATATATATACATATATTTATACATATATATATATACATATATTTATACATATATTTATACATATATATACATATATGTGGGAAGAGAAGGATGAAGGTAATCCGACGTGATGGTAAAATGAAAAAGGAAAACCAAAAACTGGATGTTTTTTATGTGTACATCAACGTTTCGTCTTTATTTATAAGACTTCATCAGGATGATGATATAGGGAAAAGATATCATGCAAGCACAGATACATGTAGGGTAGACATGTTGGGAAGAAAAATAAAATAAAATGAATCTTCTTTTTTTTTTTCTTTTTTTTTTTTTTTTTTTTTTTCCTCACTTTTTTCCCTCACATTTTTAATACTACAGTCCAAATAAACTTTCTCATGTTCCAAATATTTCAAATATTCCTCACCCACCCTTTCAATCACCACCCTCCCCCACCCACTCCAATCCCTCACTCATTGCTATCATTTTCCAAATATTTCAAATATTTCACACCCTATCACGACAAATCCTCCCTCTTCCCCCTCTCATCTATTTTCTCCCATACCTCTTCTTAAATTCCCTCATTTTCTCCAAACGCTCTCTAAGACCATAACTTTCGCCCATCCACCAAAATCACAGCCCCCCCCCTCCCTCTCTACCCATCCCCATTTTCCCTGCATACACCCCCCACACACAAACATTCCAACTCACTCTTCCCCTTTCAATCTCGACCACAGCCATCTGGTCAAACACCCCCTCCCCCTCTTCCTCCAATCTCTCTCTGCCATCCATTTTACCCCTGCTCATCCCCCACCCTTTCTTTCATCGCCAGCCACAGTAGTCCTCGCTCCCTCCACCCTTTCCCCTTTTTTCTCCCACTCATTTTCATTCTCTAACAAGTACGGACGTCCAGCAAGACGCTGCCATTATTTTTATTTTTCATTTTATTTTATTTTTCTTCCCAACATGTCTACCCTACATGTATCTGTGCTTGCATGATATCTTTTCCCTATATCATCATCCTGATGAAGTCTTATAAATAAAGACGAAACGTTGATGTACACATAAAAAACATCCAGTTTTTGGTTTTCCTTTTTCATACATACATATATGTATACATATATTTATACATATACACATATATTTATACATATATATATACAAACACTCACACATATATATACACATACATATATACATATATATACATATACACATATATATATATGTGTGTGTGTGTGTGTCTGTGTTTATTTTGTGTTTCGCTGCTAAAATAATGAATTTCATCACATTTGAAAAATGAAAAACAGCTTTATGAAAACAGAAACCACTTTTGTCAAAAAATGTGTGTATGTATGTATAATAAAACAATATCTAAAAATTGGAACAAACAGCATATTTTGTATAAACAAAGAAATCGATATCCTATTAGATAAATTATAATAAGTGCACCCTTTATTATCATGTAAAATTCATAGCGTAAATCACTTCTTTTTGTATTAAAAAATTAAGATCATCCGGTAGTGTAGATGTAAACAAAAACAAAAAATAAGCACTATTATTCCCTTAATTTGCGGATGAGTGTAACAGCATAGGAGTTAAATTACCCGGCAAGCTGATCACACTTTCAAGTGATCTGAAGATCAGGAGTTCCAAACTTAGCATGCAAGACTGAAGAGCCGTGACTCAGCGAAACAGCTGTCCGTAGATGACTCATACTCTGTATATATATATATATATATATATATATATATATATATATATATATATATATATATATATCAGAATGTGCATAAATATATACAGTTATATAGTAATTTTTGTTTCCTTATTATTCATTTAAGTTATGTTTAAGCTGCGTATGATGCAACACCTGCTTAAAGTTGCGCGATTGTTTTATATTTTAGGGTGTCCCCGAAAGAAATGGAGAAGGCGGATTTAATACCATCGATGAGTTAATAATGGTGCTCTCTGCCGTTCTGTACACATGCAGCGCTGGTCACGCGGCTGCGAACTTCCTCCAATACGCCGAATACGCTTATCCGCCGAATTATCCGTCCCAGATCCGTGGAAAACTCATCAGAGACAAGGTATGAATAATAGATGTTTGTACAATTCATATATTTTATGAATACTGGTTAATAACGATGAGACTCACGACATCGATAAGCCTGGATGAGAAGAAAACCTCGTTGGTATTTAAGTTCATCCGACCGCGGGAAAATGGGATACAAGGTCGAAAGGTAGGGATTTAAACAAAACAGCGCACAACAGGCGTGTGGATTCTGGTCAGCGGAAATACTTAAGTAGCCAGATCGGCATTCCCCGGTAAGGGTGCTTAACACAATTAGTAATGAACTAATACCTTTTCAAAGAGAAAAAAGTAAGCCTAGGTATGTGAATCTCTTAGGACTGCACATTAACGTATCTCAGTCAAATACTGATAATTATATTCAGATTTCTTCTAAAATTAGAAACAATTTAAGATTCATAGACAAAAATAAAAAATAAATTCAGTAGCTGGACCTGTTACAAATTTTACGGATCAAACTATATTTTCCAACACATTGTTATAATCGAAAAGCGTTTTACTTCCAAATCATGTTTCTTTAACCCTCAAATTATTTTGAATGCATGACTTCCCTCCCCTTTCTATACTACAGATGACTTGAAACCTATCCCGCTATATGAAATAGAAGAGTGGGAGAAAATATTGTAACATCAGATAAAGTAAGCGATGGAAATTTCTTTTGTGTTTTTCGAGTCTTCAATCGTAAACCAGCCTGCGATAGATATATGATTCCAGACGTGTGGGGAGAATTCTCCAACGGAAGAACAAGTAAGTGTTTCCCTTTTAGTCTTATGTAACGTGGCAACCAACAAAGGAAATGGCTAGCACGTCACCTTAGTAGCTTCGGTTCAATCATAGCTACTGAACATGACACAGGGCAATAGCGTTTTATTTCATTCGTCAGGATAATTGGAGGAGGATTTCTCTAAAAAGAATATAATTCTTTTTGTCAAAAAGATTATCTCTAATTGATATTTAAATTATTACATATTGTTAATTAAATTCAATGTGGCTTTTCTAATTCTTAACAAATAAATATTTACATCGAAAATGCTAAATATGTATTGTTTTTTACACGCCGAGATAAAATATCGCACGGAACTGGCGAGTCAGTGTTGATGAACGGATGAGCTGCAAGAGAATAAATTGAAAATAAGAGAAAGAGATGGATTTTATTGACAGACTTATGAACAAAAGGTTGAATATTTCATAAATATTGAAACATAAGTGTACCACGATCAGATCCAATTTTAGCTGATGTTTCTGATGTAAGAGAAGTAATTAAACTTATACCTTCGATTTTTGTCGATGAAATGTTATTACCCTTGAATGAGATAAGACAATGATTTTGTTTGTCAAAAATAGCAATTTTATTTTTTATTTATTTCCCTGATGAACAAACAATCCACGGACCCATTCCGTAAATATTGATCTCTATTATGTTTTGTTTTTTCTCAAAATTCCTTTTACCCAGGACACGTAGTCTTCTTTCCTATATAATACTTGCTTACAAAAATTCACGTTAGTTCTGCTGTCGTTTATATTTCGTACAAATTTCCAACCCCTGTATACGTTCTTTTTCCATTGTTCCAACCTATTTACGTCACGGGCAAAGGAATGTTCTACTTTCCAATCTCTTTGTAAAATAATTCTTTATTTTTTTGTTTCATTTTGATGTTAATTTATTATTATATGTATACGTTCTGTGAAAATAGAAATTGCACAACTAAAGTTGTGGAATCGTTTTTATTTGTAGAACTATAAATTATATTAATCTTACCGGTAAGAATAATTACGATACCTTTAAAAAGTGTAAAAATTTGTAGGGAGATTTTGAGAGAAAAAAGTAATATACGCTGAAATACGCCGCTTGGTAAAAAAAAGTTAAGATCTTTGGCCCATACTCTTAGAATCTATAAAAGTTTACAATTATATTTAACTTGTATTATTTGGATTATTAGGACTACTGTTTTCATCTTGAGTGTTATTCTCACAACGTTTCGGCCGATGTAACTGATGTCCGCAAGGATAAAGTACTAAATAAAATTCAGTTCTAGGTGCATTCTTCTGACAGTTTGAAGGTCAAATCCTCACTGCGGGCGAAACTAGGAATTGCAAATTACTAAAGACTTCTACCCGGTCATGGCTAACGGAACAAGAGTATGCTACCGCGTCGATTAAATAAGGTGTTCTCTTCGAAATTCCGTGCAGATTCCCGGGTTCGACAGAAGGATTCCCGAGTTCGACAAGATACACCTGAATAAGTTCGGAGGTTACATCGGCCGAAACGTTGTGAGAATAAGAATCAAGATGAGAACAGTAGTCCGAATATCACAAATTATACAAATTATCAATCCTCATTTAAAAAATTCAGAAACATATATCTAACTTATGGTTTAAATCGGTAGAATGCCATGCCCTATCGTAGACCCTTTTTAAAATGTAAAAGATCAGGTATCAGAATGATCCAATGAAATCACACTCTAAGTCAGTCTATGTACAAATAGAAGTTCCAGAAATATGGCTTAGAAAGTTTGTGATTTTGTTTTCTTACACGCATATTAAAAGGCTCTTCAAATGATCAAAGTTCACGTTGTTATGTTTAATGACATAAGGATTTAATGGGCAGACGGACAGGGAGTGCATGGCTGTCTTTTATACATATAACTGTGTTGGTTTGACAAAGGACTTAATTTAAATTTGACATGTTTCGCTAAAATATATAAGCATCATACCAACATAATTTAAAATCACATCAAATCAAAATCTGCATTATAGATGCAGATGTGCACATTTTAATCAGAAAGAAAATGTGTGTCTTTCACATGGGGATAATAATTAATTTCAGATATTTTTGTTTCAAATTATCAGCTTTGCAAATTCGAAGAGTAACGTTTGTGATTTGGCTTTTAATATATTTTCATCTGCTTTTGTATTGTCGACAATGTTTCAACAAAATGTGGAATAACATCCACAAAATACGAAAATATGTGGAAAGTAAGTTAAATTTGATGTTTCACAAAAGTAGGTTAGCTTCATGATATGCTTAATAAAAATCGAATCAAAATAAGTATGGAATTATTTACCATGACGAAAGCGCATTAAATTGATATTACAAATTCGAAAACTTAGAATGAAAACAGTCAATTAATTCTTTGTTACTCTTGTTTAACGGGATATAAACCCTTTTCGGGTTATTTCATTCCAAATCCCGTCATTTTGATAAAAATTGTTTACGCTTCAGCTTTTTAATTCTTCTTCAAATATTTATTTCAGATTTTCGCTTTTACTATTTATTCACGGTGGACACAATCGTATTCTGTTTAGACCGTGTAAGATACTGTCACGTCGGCTCAAAGCGACAATAGAGAGGTCACTCCACATTTTCTAAGCTCTCAAAGTTCGGCCTCATCACCGAACGTAGGTTACTATTATACCAATGACCTATCGAGTTAGAGCGAACAGTATTCATCACAGATGATCTATTTTAAATAATTTGATTTTTTTTCTATCAATTAATTGAATTATAAAAAGTTTAGTTAATTTTTTATTGTTAAATAGTATTTCATGTTTTTATTTCTAAAATTTAGGCAATCTATCTTTACAGTTGATACTTGAAAAGAAATGCGTTTTTCTGAATGTCTATCAACTTCTTGAGGTAACATAGTCCCCTATCTTTAACTGGCCCCAGAAGGAATTGCAGCAAAAATGAAAAGATCGAAAACAAGAAAGGATATTTTATAGCTTACGATTTATTGCATGCAGAATGTCGACATTCCTTTTAGCGCATTCCGATTATGGTTACAATCAACTCCCCCACCCAAAACTGGTGAAATAACACGCGGAACGCTTACTCACTTCGACACTGGAGTCTGTTCTGATGCTTTACTCGATCCTATCTCAATCGGTGAAGTGCGTCTGCAATTGCTTTTAATACATTCCCCCATCGGCATACTTCAAAATCAAACAAAGGCAATTTTTACAATTTACATTTTAGTCTCCAACTTAAAAGTATCAAAACAATCGCAGATGCATTCCAAACGCGACGTCTACCCACACACCTGGCCTACACCACGTAGCCATCTACGTTATAATCTTCTTTTTAAACCTACTAGCCTGCTTTTTCCGATCATTCCAGAGTAACCTCGGTAGAATAATATCTTAAAATATTTATTTCCTGTGTTTAAACTAGTTATGATGTAAGTGTATGTTTATAGCATCAGAAACACTTTAATTTCATAGCCAGGACAAAGCTTCTATTTAACCCATCGATGGAATGCTAATAGATCAGAGTGAACTTGGGAGAATGTGTAACTATAAGGTAACTCCACACGATAGAAATCCCCACTATTGCACTCGAACGGGTGAGATTTCGTGTCTAATGAATTAACATTTGATCATGTAAACCGTTATATCTAAACTATATGACATAGTTGAATGCATGGAACGTGAAATGAGAACCGTCTCTTGTTTCGGATTAAATTCGAATTCAATTTAAAGATATGCTAACAAAACCCGAATGAAGAGGGTCGGAAAGTAGTCGGAAAAGTGTGAAAATGGCAACTAAGATGGAAATAACAGTCGAACCATGTCAATAACATCTAAAAAATATCTATGAATAATTAACAGAATTGTATAAAAAAGATTTTATGAGAATTTTCTTTTATTTCTTCATTGAAAACACCCAAGAGAAAATACGGATTTATAGTAACTTTTACTATCATTATTTATTACATTGATATATGATAGCGTCGTTGTTCCTAGGACAATTTAGTATTTTTTTCTTGTTTATCGGAATTTAATTCTTTTCATTGATGGGCGTTGGTCATTGTGACCAGAATTTTCATCGAAAATAATTAAACACGCATGAAAACAGTTGTATCAAAATATATAGGTTTTCTTATATTTACCATTATCTGAACCTCAAATAAATAAAGCTAGAATGAAAAAGAAGTACACAGTTTATTCTACACAACCGTTACATCTTGTAACAATTAAATTATCACTAGTTCGTTTCCTGGCTTCACTTGACTGATAGCCTGAAAAGGCTAACAACTTATAGAAATAATATTAACCCACGCACGCACCTCATAATCTGTGAGAACTCTTTTATTATCAACATCTCTCACACATTTAACCAGTTATCCAAATGAGCGTCATTACTAACATTGGCCGTTCAGTCCTCAATTAAAGTTTAAAATACATCATAAGATCCAACTATAATCTATCAACATTATTTTTCTAATTTCATTTCTTCTTTTTTCAATAGGAGCCGAGAACAGAAAATGACATTCTTCAATGTCTACCCAACCGAAATGTGACCCTTGACGTGATGACCATTACTCATCTTCTCAGTGATAAATTCACTCAGTCGTTGGGCGACTTTGAGACTCAGTATATTTATGATCCGAAAGCGCTCAGACTTGTCGACATTTGGCGACATTTTCCCCTTTTTGTAAATGCACAACATTTTCTAATTCTTGTATAAATCAGCAAATACTTGCTTTATTTGAAATACAATAGTGTTCACTACTGATTAGCCCACTCTACTAAATCAATCAGAATATTAACACACACACACACACACACACATATATATATATATATATATATATGTGTGTGTGTGTGTGTGTGTGTGTGTGTGTGTGTGTGTGTGTGTGAAGGAAAGAAGGAGAAACTAAATTATCAGTAAAGTCATCAACGTTTCGTCTTCATCAAGAAAAGACTTTCTCGGGTTGGTTTA